>JAHTLZ010000204.1:39582365-39631988 GCA_023846285.1 Phrynocephalus versicolor
TATGTATGTATGTATGTATGTATGTATGTATGTATGTATGTATGTATGTATGTATGTATGTATGTATGTATGTATGTATGTATGTATGTATTTTTACAATTTATATGCCGCCCACTACCCAAAGGTCTCTGGGCGGCTTACAATCAAAGAATTAAAACAGTTAAAACATCAAACAATAATAAAAACCTTACACTAAAATCATTACACTAAAAATGCCATCAGAGGACCCACAGTCTATGTTGTATCAATTAAAAAACTTGTGGAACAGGAAGGTTTTTACCTGGCACCGAAATGTCATCAATGTTGGCGCCAGGCAGATCTCACTTGGGAGGGCATTCCATAGCTTAGGGGCAGCTGCCAAGAAGGCCCTATGTCTGCAAGCCATCCCTCTCACCTGTTTGAGGGATGGCTCTTTCAAGAGGGCCCCCTGGCTCGATCTTAATTGCTGGGTAGGTTCGTATGGAAGGAGACGGTCTTTCGGGTATCTAGGCCCTAAGCCATTTAGGGTTTTATATGTCAAAACAACCACTTTGAATTGGGCTTGGGCAGCAACTGGTAACCAATGTAGGTTACGTAGAATCGGCGTGATGTGATCCCTGGCAGCCCCACCGCTTACCAGACGCGCTGCACAATTCTGAACCAGTTGCAATCGCTGAACCGTCTTCAAAGGCAGCCCCATGTAAAGCGCATTGCAGTAATCAATACGCAATGTTACCAGTGCATGCATAAATGTCATTAAGCTCTGCTCATCTAGGTAGGGGTGGAGCTGGTATATTTTCCGCAGCCGAAGAAAGCCACCCCTGGCCACTGAGTCCACCTGGGCTTCCAGAGTTAGACTGGGGTCCAGGAGCACCCCCAAGCTGCAGACCCTGTCCCTTAGGGGGAGTGCAACCCCGTCCAGGACAGGAATATGGCCCTCTAACCTGTCCGGCGAAGCACCCATTAACAGCACTTCTGTCTTTTCTGGATTGAGTTTCAATTTATTAACCCTCATCCAGTCCATTATCTGGTCCAGACACGAGTTCAGAACAAAAACCGCCTCACCTAGATTGGTGGAAAATGAGAGGTAGAGCTGAGTATTGTCAGCATATTGCTGACTCCTCAGCCCAAACCTCCTGATGACCTCTCCCAATGGTTCCATGTAAATGTTGAACAGCATGGGAGACAGTATAGAGCCCTGAGGAATCCCATGACATAAGAGCCATGGGGCAGAGCATCTGTCCCCCAGCACCACCTTCTGGACACGGTCAGCCAGTATGTAGATGAGTATGGTATGAGGGTATTTAGACTGGTGTTGAAATATAACTTAGTTTTAAAAATTATTCCGATTTTGCCTTTAGAAAAGGGAAAATAAATCTAACCTATATTGATTAAAACGTAATTATATTTGGAAACAAGCTACCACATGATGTAAAGGCTGATTACACTAGCCAATTCAAAAATAAATCCATGACATCTGAGATGTCAAGGATTTATATATAAAGGTTGGTCAAAGAATAACAAAAACATTGTCCGCTACCACACTTCCATGGGCAGCCACTATTTATTTTGCACCACCTTATTTCCTCCAGCGGTCACGTGGTGGCTACAGCTGTTCAGCAGTCTGCATTTCTGCAGTTGCTTAGCAGTCGGCTTCCCTGTTCGCACTTGGCAGAACCGCTTTAAACCTAGAGGCTTTAAACCTAAAGGTGGCATAGTATGTCCACAAATACAACCAAATCGCTTTAAAAGGGGGTGCAGGAACTGATTTAAAAAAACACCACCCCCAGTGGTTGTTGCAAGAAAAACTGACACAGCAGTCAAAAATGGGTGTGACCAAGGGGGCTTTTCAGAAATATTGATTTGAAAAGTGGACAGTGATTTTTAAGGCGATTTGTCTTTAAGGAAAAAGTGTTTCAAATCTAAAGTGCGGTAGCAGTCATTGTTGGCATGACTGAATGTACAGGAGGTTTCCTCTGTCCTAAAAAAAAAGGTAAGCATTTTGTTGCCAAAATAAGTTTGCATCTAACTTGAATTTTCCTTAAAGCTCTGAATGTCCCTAATAAAATAAACTTTGCTAGTGTCCATTGTTTCTTTGTACTCATTGGTTACAAACAGCTGCCTGATTATGAGAAATATTTTTTTCTGCTTTCTTTGCATTGTTTGATGATTGGCTTATCTCCACAGTCATTGAAAGACATAATTGGCACATTTACATCAGACAGCTTTTAATGCACCAATCAATAGTACCTGTAATTATCTTACAGTGAAACACTTATTACAAAGGATTTATTGAAAAATGTAAAGGCTGCAGATACAAAGTCCTATTGTTTCCACCTCCCCCCATACTGGAACTACTTTCCCAAAGAGACATGAGTGGCATCAACATTACAATCATTCCATTGCCAAGACTTCTCGGTTTGCTCTAGCATTTTAAAATGTTGTGGTGTCTCAGTCAATTTGTAATTTGTTGCGGTCCATTGCTTACTTATAGACCATAATGGAGAATGTTTTATTGTATGAGTATTTTGTGAAATTAATGTTATGTCTACAAATCATTTGTATTTGGACACCTTTTAAAATAAGCAAGGTAAGTTAGGACAAGATTAAGGTCAAAGAAAACCTATAATTTCATCTATGTGTATTGTAGATTTATTAAGGCATAGTAAGTTTTAGTGTTCTTATTAAATTTTTAATATGTGTCTGAGAGCCAACATGTAATTCCATTGATAGAAGTACTCCCACTTGTGCCTGGGTGAGGTGCTTCTTTGTATCCCCTACACCAGGCATGTCCAACTTCAAACAGGTCATTCTCTTCTTTTTCCGGCCAAAAGTGCCAGTGATCTACCACCATGAAAATTAACTTTCAAATTAGTTTCAAATTAAATTTTAACCCAATCACCCATTTTTTCTTCATTGGAACACTCATCTTCATTATATTGGGGTGGCTGGATATAAGAAGGCCAAATCTGCTAAGTTAGTATAAGCTCTGGCTGAATCTGGTCAGTTCTAAAAGTAAAAACAAGAATTCATCCTACTGGCACCAATGTTCAAATACAACCAACCAAACAATCATAAAAAACCTCAAACGCCTGTCCAGAAAACCAGATAAGATCAAATACCTCCAAACAAGTTCAAGTACTACCACACATGATTTAATAAATTCTGCACACAGTGTAGAATCAACGCAAAGACAAGGTGAAATAAAATTGCAATGTAGAATCAATGCAAAGGCTGGGTAAAATAAAATGGCAGAGGGAAGCAAAAGTCACAATGGTTGGAACCAATTTGAAGGCAAGGCATAGGGAAGTTAGAACAAAACTGGAAAAGCCCACCCAAATCACCAGACTCTTGACATTTTGTTGTGTCTCCCCAAAAATGTTTAATGAAAGTGAACTATGACCAATGACCAGCACGCAACAGAAGTAATATGGTAAGTGTATTCAGGTAAAACCCAGTCGAATGGATATCTCCAGGTATATAATACACATCTAAGGGGTGCTGGGGCATTGGCAGGAATGGGTGATTCTGAGAGGCAAGAGACCAGGTATGACACTGGGCCTGTGGTGTCTCATCCTGGGGTGTGGGCAGTGCCCCCCTGGGGCACCCACAAACTATTGGAACCAAGTGGCATGAAAACAAGCACCCCCAATACACCCACAGACAAGATTCCCACAGGCAGGTAAAAAAGACAGGCAAAGGATCAGCGGCGGCGGCAAACTGTTAGCAGACAACCTGCCAGCATGAGCAATTTCCTAGCGACTGTGCAAGCTGCTGGAGAGATGGAACCAAGTGGGGCTGGTAATCTACCTCTAACCCCTCCGTGATCTACAGGTAGATTGCTATCATCTACCTGTTGGACATGCCTGCCTTGTACCACCCATGCCCTAAAAACCAACTCCAAATTTACAGCAAGACTTCTGGAGTAGGTTCTTAGACAGCATGAAAGACTGTCAATGGGACAAAAAGAAAAACGAACAAAAACTGTTGTGCCAAAAATGGCGTTTAGTGTAACATTTAGATTTAGGCTTTTTTAAAGTAAGCCGTTCAAGTTCTATAAAAAATTCATATGGTTTGCCTGCTGAACATAGGAATGACCAAACCAAAGTTGAAATTCATGACAAATTTCACTTTGGTTTGCTATTTAATGTAGTTGTGATTGGCTTGATGACATGCGAAGCGCTAAATGGTTTGGGGCCTCAGTATCTGTCAGAATGTACTCCCACTTACTGTATGTATTGCCCGTAACACTCATTCCTCTCAGGTGGGCCATTTGAAGGTGCCAACCCTGAGGGAAGCTCAGAAGACCATTACCAGGAACTGGGCTTTCTTGGTGGTCACACCTCGTTTGTGGAACCAGCTGCTCCCTGAGATTGGTTCGGCCCCCATGCTACTAGTTTTTAGAAAACAACTTAAAACGTGGCTATATATATATGCTTCCCCTGACTATTATCATCTTATTCAATTCGCTGACCCGGTTTTTATGTTTTAATCCATTCCTATTTGTTTGTATTGTATTTGATTTATTATTCTTGGTTTGTTTCAGTTAATTACATTTGATTGGTTAAATTCTTATATTTGTTTACACTGCATATTGTTTAATTGTATTGTTTTGTATTGCCTATTTCTAACTTTTGTAAACATCCCAGAGTGATCCTTGGTCAGAAGGGGCGGTATAAAAATTGAATGAATGAATGAATGAATGAATGAATGAATGAATGAATGAATGAATGAATGAATAAATAAATACCTAAAGCAAAGATAATCCATTCAAGTGAGTGCATAATTATCAATAATATCAACAGAAAAGGCTGCCCATTGGACTACAGAACTCCCCCCATTTGTGAGATTTTTTGGTGGTCTGCTCTTTCATATTGTATACAATTTATTCCATGTGGACTTTTGCTTTAGATTATTACATTGCAGTGCTTTTTCTTTCAGCTCTTTTCCATGTCTGTGGAAGCACACTTAAACCTCATCATAGTGCCCAAATATAATTAAAATAATAGTACTCAATGTAAAGACCGGTTACTAAATCCACTTGACTGTGAACTGGTTTGAAACCAGAGATTGGTCAGGGAAGAATGTAGAAGGATGATAGAAACAGGGTCAGAAACCTAAATGCAACTTTTTAGTGATTTGTAAGTAGGGATGAAGTTATAGAACAAAACATCAAATAGAAAAACAAAGTCTATTCCATAGGGATCAAGATAGCATAAGACATTTAAACCAATACTAGAGATGCTGTAAAATCAAGAGAGTAATTCATCAGTGGCTATCATTATGGATGCCTAAGGGCAACCTCTGGGTTGGAGAGAGAGGCAGGATATCTCTCAATGCCATTTTCAGGGAATCATAAGCAGGTGAAGACATCTGCTTGGGAACACCCTGAAGCAAATGGTGAGCCACTGTGTGAGATGGAATGCTGGATTGGATGGGCTATGACCTGTTCCAGCAAGGCTATTCTTATGTTCTTATGTTCTGATTAAGACAAGATAAAGAGAATATGTAAGCAATAAACTGATACAGAAGAAATGCAAGAATAGCAGCTTACTGGACAAGTTATTTTGTTTTCAAAAATATGGAGAAAATAGGATGGTTTCCAATTGGCAAAATGTCAAGGATTATTTTATATATCTCATCAGCTGGTATGTGAACCTTACATACAGATAACTGGATTAGATTCAAATGAATGAATAGTGAAAATTGGGGGGAAAAGACATCAATAATTTGAGATACGCATTTGATACTATATTACTAGTTGGAAATAGTAGTTATTTGAAATGATTACTGATGAAGATTGAATAAAGTGCAAGACCAGGATTATAGTTAAACATTAAGAAAGCAAAAGTAATACAGAAGAATTACGTAATTTTAATGACTATCAGATGAAAATCAAAAGACTGTGATTCGAAAGGCCAGCTGTGCATGAACAACAAAAGATTCCTAAGTGTATCATTGGAGACAAAGGCTTTGATCATGTTTGCTCTGATATTCCCAATTATTGTAGCAACTGTACACCACATAGCAACTGTGTATGAACTTTACCCTGTGGCTTTGAAGGGGGGGGGGAGAAGCACATGAATTGATCTATACTTAAATACAATACTGTCCTTTCCTCTTTGTAAGCAGTCTTCTGCTATTAGAAATGATACAAAGGAGGAGGTGCCTCTATAGAATTTGCAGGGGGAGGGTGGGATTTGCCCCATAATGTATGTTATGTCAGAGGGCCCTCCTTGTGCTTTGGGTAATATATGTGTGTGTGCTGGAAAACTGCCATGGGAAGGAGTGATAGTTAAATATACTTGTACCACCCCTGATGAACCAGAATCCAACCCCATGTTTGTTGATCTTACTGCATTTTTATTGTAGTTTTGGTGTAACTTTAATATTTTATCTTGTTTTCTTATATTGTGGCATACATTTTATCCATTTAGGAAAATGAAGGGGAGAGTTTAAATTTTCCTAGCCAAGCAATCATTTTAGAGTTTTCATACTTTTGACAGTATATTTTATGCACAAAGTAAAAGGTAGGATAAATGGCCTACTTCTGTCTGTTTTCATTACTCTAGTCTTTCTGCGTGCTGCTCCAACTTTTTTACTCTGTATGCCTAGTGGGATATTATAGGTTTGTAATTATTTCAATAGGATCAGGAGTTATTGGCTGATTTTTGGTATCATTTCCCTTTTCCCTGACAAAACATGACTCTGTGCTAAAATGTATTTGTGCAGTTTTCTGAAAAGAAGACTTGTAGCATGCATGGTCTACCCCTACAATAGAAATATCCTATTGGCTTCAAATTAGTAACTTCACTCTGTTTCAAAGTCTAGGAAAACTGTATTGAAGTGTTATTAATATCAGATTTTTTAAATATATCCTTTGATACTATGGTAGTACTTTTGGACCTCTGCAAATGTCAACTGCAATAATAGTCAGCCTTTGGAATTCTGTGTAGCTTCGTGGCTTTTGAGCAGTTAATGTATTTTTATGAACACTCTTGATCTTCTCAATAATAAAATTATTAACAACCAAAATGAAGTTGGGTGGCAGCTGTGAGAGAAGATTCTTGGCCTTCAGAAGTACACTTAGATGATGTGGGCACCAGACATACTTGCTGGACTGCTTAGGTCTCTTTTATAATGTCAGACTTGACCCAGTGTATGGATGCCATTGCATATATGCAATGGAAACATGAAGGTTTCCAAGTCTGAGGGTCTGAAGTCTCAGGGACTTCAGGCAGGGAGATGTGCTGCTTCGGGGGAGGAAGTATCTAACCCACCTCCCCAGATATCCACCCCACCCAGTCAAAAACTCACTGGCTCAGTGCAAAGGTAGTTGTTTACATGTTACATTTGTGCAGTACTGGTGAATGAAAAAGCCAGATATTGTTGGAAGGGCAGTTGGGAGATAGCCATTGGGTGCATCCACTTAGTCCCATTGAGCTATTTGAAGCCAAGGTAAGGTGTTGAGTTCCATCACTGTGATTCATCTTGTTGCAAAAACCATGGTAGCAACAGTGCAGTCCTCTACAATTCTGTGCCCTGGTGGTAAGCAAAGCAAAGCATGCTGTTTATGTACCACCACATAGCAATTCAAGCACCCTCTGGGTGGTTTACAGGTTAATTATGCAGGCTGGCAGAGGGACTAGAAATTATCTCTGTAATTGTTCTGTACTTCTGAGTTTCTCAAAGTCCCAGTAAGACTATAGGTGGTATTTCCCTGGCTTCCTCTCTGATGGAAGAGAAGATAAGGGATTTTTTTCATTAGTTGTTTTAGATGACTAATTAGGTGTACTTCCAAAGATGGATAGGGAAAACATGGCTTCAGAGACGGCTGAAGTCAAAAAACAATATTGTGATGGGAACTACCTTTTGCTTAATGTTGAAGTTTTTCATCATATGTAATACAGTCACCCCCGCCATTTCGCGGTTCAGGTACTGCGGTCCCACTACATCACGGGATCACAGTACCTGCACCTCGGAGCGGCGTGGGGGGGTGACGGGGGCAATCGGGTCACTTTGTGCCGCCCCCTGCTCCTCCGAGAAGTCTCGGAGCGGCACGGGGGCGGCGGCAGGGGGCAATCGGGTTGCTCTGTGCCACCCCCGCACTCCTCTGAGAAGCCTTGGAGCGGCCGAGGGGGGCAGCGGGGGGGAGATCGGGTCGCTCCGCGCTGCCCCCTGTGCTCCTCTTAGAAGCCTCGGACAGGCGCGTGATCGCCCCTGCGCCCCCAGGCCCCACCCCATCCGCTTCCGCATATCGCAGATTTTCATGCATCACGGGTGGGGTGAGTCCCTAACCCCCGCGATCAGTCGGGGGTGACGGTAACTGCATTTTTCTGTTGCTCTTTGAGTCTTTTCTGTTCTTCCATCTATCTCACCAAAGAAGCTGTGCCATGAAAAAGAAACTGTGTAACTGCTAAGTGGAATAAAGAATATAAAGGAGTAGGATTCTGCATTTATTTAACAGTAGCAGTAATTTGTGTAAAAACACCCAGCAGAACTGCCTTGTGGCATTCAGTTGAAATATTCTGTAGCATGGGGGTGAGCTGGGGAACTACAGTAGGCAATATGGGGAAGATTAATTGAAAGTTTAAATTCGGCGAGAAAGCATCCTGTTTAAGCAAAACTAATTAAATTAGTGACTATTTTGGTGAAATAAAAATGCAATAATATCTCAGTTTTATTTCCATAATAGTGTGTGCATAGTATATAAGAAAAATATACTTGGGTAATAAAATAGATTTAATTAGAAACAGTAATAAAATGACACCTAAAATATGAGAAGAAAAACTTTTTTTAATATAGTGGTGATTGTAATGAAGAATAGCATAAGCCTATACAGCTGAGGAAGAAGGAAACCAAGTATTTTTTCCCATTCACCTTTATTACTGAGCTGTGGTTGCCTGAACTTCCTTTTTCTGTTATCAGAATCTCTCAGCTAAAATGTCAGTTAAATATGCTAAATTACCAGACTGCTTGAGAGGCCCAGAAAATACTTTGTGGCACCTGTGCTTAGCTGGAGGAGGCATAAATGTACATTGAAGTATTCTGGACAAATCAGAGAATGAACTAACTTTCCATTGTCCCTTTTTGTGGTAGTAGTGGTGATCATCAGCATCAGCATGTTTTTCATTTATTTTCCACTGGCTTTTAAATGGTATGTGTTTACATGGTATGTAGTTGTATACATACTTATGTAGAACAGGGTATTTTTGTGTGTCTCATTATGAGACTCCTGGGCAAATATCAGTGCAAAGTACTGTCAAACAGATTAAATATATAAAAAAATCTCTAGCCACTACAGCTTTTAATTAAACCAAAAGGTAGAAATAAGCATTTTTCCATGATTACTTCATGCCTCAGATAGAGATAGAGGACAAGTGCCACAGGCTGGATGAACACAGCAACTCAAGAAGTGTGATAATTGCCCTGAAATATCCTGCCTTAAGGTGTCTTGCTGCAATGACAGCAAATTTCTCCATAATCAGAAGGAAAAGAGAATTTGCTAGGAAATGAATCCATGGATATGACATAACAAACAGACAATCAGAAATTCTCACATACATGTGCACTTCTGAAGCTACAAGACGATGTCAGGAAACATTTAATTTGGCTGACTTGGCTGAAATCTTGTTCCAGAATGCTGCATTTTGTATGGGCTTCCAGGGGGTCTTAAAGGTAGTCATGAATCCTTATTTTCTCCGAATTAAACTTGAAAGTGAGTAAAATGAAGCTTTAATGGATTGAATAACAACATTTAATTTTGTATCATTCAGTACAATCTGCAACATGACGTTTTCATTAGGTGTCCTGATTGTGGATAAGCATCATATGCAAGGTCCACAACTTCATAAAAATGAACCGAAAGCAAAAAATCTTGCCAAAGATGTCTTACTGTAAGATACCTACAGAAAAAGAGGAGCTACTGAAAACCAACTATTCCAGACAATATTTTTGCCTCTGAAATAAAAGATACCAATATGCAGGATTATTACTGGGGTGAAATGCTACTGAAGGTGAAGAAGGTTAAGAAGTCTTTTTGGCTCATGGGCTATATTCTGTTGCAGTTGATTATGTGTGAATCTTGAAAATATGCAGGAAAGGCAACACAGGTATTCAACAGGTTGAGGAAACTTTTCTATGAGGAAAGGCTACCAAATTTGGGACTTGGTGATACAGAAAAGAAGTAGGTTAACTGATCTCCATAGAATTTTAGAAGACTGTTATAAAGTATATTGGAGATGGTATACAGGTGAAACTGGAAAAATTGGAATATTGTGTAAATGTTCGTTTAATTCAGTAAAACAACTCAAAAAGTGAAGCTAATATACGAGGTACTCATTACATGCAAAGCAAGATATGTTAAACCTTACTGTGGTATAATTGTGATGATTATGGTGTACAGCTTATGAAAACCCCAACTTCACAATCTCAAAAAATTAGTATATTCCATGACATCAATAACACAGTGATTGGAAATAGAACTATATCAGACCTCTGAAAAGTATGAGCATGCATATGTGCTCAGGACTGTACTTGGTTTGGGCCCCCTTTTGCATCAATTACTTTCTTAATGCAGCATGGCATAGATGCTATCAACCTGTGGCATTGCTGAGGTGTTATGGAAGACCAGAATGCTTCAACAGCGGCCTTCAGCACTTCTGCATTATTCGGTCTTATGTGTCTTGGCAATGCCCCATAGATTTTCTATGGAGTTCAGGTCAGGCGAGTTTGCTGGCCAATCAAGCACAGTAATCCCACGGTCATTGAACCAGGCTTTGGTACTTTTGGCAGTGTGGGCAGGTGCCAAGTCCTGCTGGAAAATGAAGTCAGCATCCCCATAAAGCTCGTCTGTGGAAGGAATCATGAAGTGCTCCAAAATCTCCTGGTGACAGCTGCATTGACCCTGGACTTGAAGCACAGTGTACCAACACCAGCAGATGACATGGCTCCCCAAATCAACACAGACTGTAGAAACTTCACACTGGACTCCAAGCATCGTGCATTGAGTGCCTCTCCATCCTTCCTCCAGAGTCTGGGTCCTTGGTTCCCAAATGAGATGCAAAAGTTGCTCTCATCAGAAAAGAGGACTTTGGACCACTGAGCAACAGTGTTCAGGAGTGGTTTGACAAGAGGAATACAACATTTGAAGCCCATGTCCAGGATCCGTCTCTGTGTGGTGACTCTTGATGCACTAACTCCACCCTCCGTCCACTCCTTGTGAAAGTCCCCAACCCTTTTCAATGGCCTTTTCCTGACAATCCTCTCCAGGCTGCCGTTATCCCTGCTGTTTTGCAGCTTTTTCTTCCACACTTTCCCCTTCCACATGACTTTCTATTCGGGTGCTTTGATACAGCAGCTCGGGAACATCCAATTTCTTTTACAATATGTACCTTTTGGGGCTTTCCCTCCTTATGAAGGGTATCAATGATACCCTTTCTGCACAACTGTCAGGTCATCAGTCTTTCCCATGATTGTGAATCCTACTGAACCAGCCTGAGAGACCATTTAAAGGCTCAGGAACCCTTTGCAGGTGTTATGGGTCCATTAGCTGATTAGAGTGGGACACTGTAAGCCTAGAATATTGAACCTTTTCCCATTACAGTAACCCCCTGCCCTTTCGTGGTTCATACACTGCAGTCCCAGTATATCGCAGGACCATAGTATATGAAACAAAGCCCCCCTGGGGTAAGCTGGATGGGCTTGTTTCAGGCCTCCTGCGCTTACCCCAGACCTGGTGCTGCCCCAAAAGGGCCCCCCATGGGCTTCCTGCGCTTGTCGGAGACAGATTTGAATAGGGCCCCTGGGGTTGGGGAAGCGGTGACCATGATCCCCTTTCTTCGATCGCTGTGAGTGCGGCATTGCGGCCTGCTGTCACCCACACCTCATCCTTCGCCCGGTGCTCGATCGACTGAGGGAGGGTGGGATGCGGCAGCCGCTTGATCAACACGAGCATGGTGTCCTGGCCTACCCACCACTGTGTTTACTTATGGCGAGACCACTGCCCCACGTTGCTCAAGCAGCCCGGCGAGACCCAGCTGACCATCACTGGCTGGGTCAAGGGGGCAGAATCTGGCACCCGCCATCCGGCTTTCTTTGCACCTGCTGGCCCCATGTGGTGCAGCGTCTGGGCCAATTACCCCCACGCCCATTGGGCCAGCGGTTTGCCAGAAAGCACCCCACAGGCCTGGGAAGCCTTTGGGAGGACCGTTTGAGGCAGCACCAAGCTGGGGGTAAGTGCGAGAGCCCCCAGCTAGCCCCCACCAGGCTCGACCTGACCTGCATTTGCATATCGCAGATTTTCAATCATCACAGGTTGGGTCAGGTCCCTAACCCCTGCGATAGCTGGGGTGGGGGTCACTGTATTCTAATTTTCTGAGATTGTGAATTTGGGGTTTTCATAACTTGTATGCCATAATCATCACTATACCAAAGTAAGGCTTGACATATCTTGCTTTGCATGCAGTGAGTCTATCTCAAATATTAGTTTCACCCTTTGAGTTGACCTATTGAAGTAAATGAACATTTGCATGATATTCCAATTTTTCGAGTTTCACCTGTATAACACCTGTAAATTTAAATATAATAAATAAAGAAATTTCTCCAATATGCTGAAGATGTAAAAAAGAAAAAGGGACATATTTACACATGTGGTGGGCGTGTAAGACAAGGAAAATGGAATTGACACTGGTTTTTAATGAATACAAGAAATATTAGGGAAAAGGTTTCAAATGTCTCCACAAATGACATAGTTGAATCTGATTACAGATACACAATTGAAGAAAGAAGAGGTGGAATTGTTAATTATAATGATAACAATAGCAGTGTTGCTTTTTGCCAAGTATTGGAAACACAATAACCAAATGACATTGAAGGAATGGTATAGAGACTTAAGGAATATGGCCATTAATGATAAATTGACTTTTAAAATTAAAATTAGGAATTGGCCCCCACATTCCTTCCTTGGTCCACACTTTTCTTCCTTCCTTCCTTCCCTCCTTTCTTGGTCCCCCCTTCCTTCCTTTGTCCCCCCCTTCCTTCCTTCCTGTGGATGGGGCTTGCAAGGAGTCAGTGGGCGGGTCTTAGGGGTCGGGGGTGGGGCTTGCAGTGGGGGGGCAGAATCAGGGAGCAGCCAGCGCACGAAACATTCTCAGCCACCAAATCTGGCCCTCCTTGCAAAAAGTTTGGACACCCCTGCCTTAAGAGTTGTAATTCTGTTAAGACCCAAGCAGGGGTGGGTTGCATGGGGTTGGTTCTTGTTATATTTGTTTTGTTTAATGCCTTTTTTCTTTCACTGTACATTGTTTTACATTTTGTATTGTAGTTTTAAAACAATAATGATTAAAAAAGGGAATTTTGTGGTTCATTTATTGTGGTATGACATTTTATAAGTGCCATCAGTTTGTCAGATGACTGGAACAGACAGTGAAGATAATGGATATATACAGTATGTATATGCTGCCAGCAAAGCAGTAGTAAATTAAAAATTGCATTTCTATGTACAAAACGTGTTTGCAGAAATGGATGCTTTTAGGATCTGTTTATTTTCAGAACTCTATATCAGATGAGTTCAGAAAAATATATTGACCTAAATCTAGTTAATCCCAAATTAAAAATATGTGTTTAATGGATATCTGGGAGTTGAGTCCTGGTAACTGGACTTTTTTTTGTGGGATCAAAACATTTTGCTACTCATCTAAATAGCATCTTCAGTCTGGAGAAGGTTGGTAGGAGATCTCCAATTTATAGTTCACCCTGGGTTTCACCACTCCCTGGTCTGAATAGGCTCGTTAGATGGACAATGGCCCGGGGTGTGAGAAAGTAACATCTATACAGCCCTTCCCAAAACCTGTTAAGTATGGGTTGTTAACAGTGGCATTTGTGGTGGAGGTGTGAAGTGGTTCTGATTTGTCTGTGGATCTATGAAACAGTACTTCTGTAAGCAGCATAATGTACATAGTGACATTTTGCCCTTGTTCTCAAACTTGTGGTCCCTGGATCTTCTTGGACTGCAGTTTCCAGAAGCCTTCACCAGTAACTGAAGGCAAAAGCTTCTGGGAGTTGCAATCTAAGAAGTTTGAGAACCACTAAGCTAGAGGAGGCTTATCAGAGAGCAATCCTTCTATCTTGGTTGCACAGTTGCACATCAATCATTAAGAGCACCGGGAAGTCTAGATATTGTGCCCATGTTGTTAGAAGAAAAGAGAATGCTAAACTTTACATAGCAATGGCAGACAGAAGGTTGAAAAATTCAATGGCAGCAGTCAAGATGGTACACAATGTGCTTACTGCCATTCACGAAGACACCAAGCAAAGAGGACTCCTTTTTTCATCCGTTAACCAATTCTCACCCAAACACAGGGCTGTTTTTCAACAGGTCGGAACCATAGTGAGCCAAACAAACTGCTGTCTTTGCTAGTGTCAGCATTCAAGCTCCTCCTTTCTCCTGTGTACCAATATTATATGCATCAGGAGCCTGTTCTCAGAAATTCTGAGAGACTGTTCACTGTAAGCATGGCTGAGACAAAAACACAACTGCGCTGTGCTCTTATAATGAACATATCTTACAACATTGTGTGCTAAATGTCCCCCAATCTGGAGGATTTACACTCCATTACTTTTAAAGAACATTTTGTATGGGAGGTTTTCCCTTCAAAGAAACCCTGTCTTTTGACAGGCTTTGTGACCTTTCATTGTCCTACGTTACCCACTCACAAAGGAGCAACAATATTATCTACAACAATATTATCAATAACTCATTGACTAAATTTTCCCAAAGTGGCACAGAGCAGGAGCAAACTGTCTGGTATATCTGTGCCAAATTTGGTGCTGATCCAAAATCCAATTTCAGTGTTACATTTTTCTTTATTTTGTTCGTGTTTCTCAAATTAACTGACAGAATGTTTATTTTCCCTGTTGCACAATAACATAAGACAATAAGTCTTCAAACAGATATTTTTCTGGATTAAAATATATATATGCTGTAGTTTACAGTTCATTGGCATTTAAAATATATATTTTCTGGTTTATTTTGGAAAGTGGATATTTTATTATTCTAGAGCAAAACAATAATTCTTATTCTTAACTATTATTCTTAAGAATTAACTATTGTGAACAGGAAAAAAAGTCTGCTCAGTTTGCTGTGGCTTTCCCTCCCCCCCCCTTGTCTTTTTTTTAATCAATGAATTTGTCTTATAATGATGAAATTGCAAATGAAGTCAGGTCCAGGAAGATTAATTTAGTGCTGCTCACAGCTGTGAAGACTGTTGAAATAAATATCCCCTGCAATAATGTGTTCTTGACAAAGGACATAACAAAAGAATGATTTCTATTCAGAGATAGAGGGAATATTTATTTTGCATGAGGGGGAGGGGCAGTGGTCTGTTTCTGCGACCCTGACCTACTTTTGTAGCTGCTTATTATTCAGCTATATGTTCAAGCTATTTCTATAATTTCATTTGGCAACTTTTTCCTGCCTGTCTGTTCATAGCTAATATTAAGAACACCTACTGCTGTATTCTGCCTAGAATCATATTTTCTCTGTGCATTTTTAAAAAGAAAAGAAAAGAAAGAAATCTTGCATGTTCATGACTCAAAAAAGAAACTCTTTTAATTGTTACCAGAGAACTGCCTGACTGTAGACTGAATGTCTCGTCCAGGCCCTGCCATAATTAGTAACCACTGTTGACATTTAGATTTAAATTGAATTTTCTTCTAATTAAACCCAGAGGGGGCTGATCCTCTCAGATGTACAGGTTAATAAAATTAGTCAGAAACTGTTAAACAGTAAGCTGAAATCTCAGAATGCTCTGCCAGTATATTGTCAGAAAATCTGTAATTAATAATAAAAGGATTCATTAGATTCTAGAATTGCCTTTTTGTTTTGGTTTGCATATGATTTTGCTACAGTTATTTCTTTAATTGGGTTTATTTTCTTTTGATAACTATAGTAATACTAATTTCTGTAATACATGTAAATGTATAATTGAAAGCATTGTACCACTCTTCCGCCATGCCTTAGAATATAATGTTTAATAACAGAATCTTGCTTCTTGCAGACATGCCGTGACTAGTAATGAAATACTTATAAAGACAAGTCTAGAATGGATTGAAATTTCAGCGATATTCTCTCAATCTTAACAAACCATGTAGGGCAGATGAGATTTTCATCCCACGTATAGATTTCACCATTTTTGCTCAATTAGCCATTTTAGGTGTCTGGTATTATGTTTGTAATTTTATTTGTCCAAATATTGTGAATTGAATTGTGATTTATTTATTTTTTCACTCTGGTAGCAACCTGTTATTGTTCTTCTAATCCTACTTAGAGGAAGAAAAATCTGTTAGAAATGTGATGATAATTAAAGCTTAGACATCGAGATAATACAACAGCATGACATGCAGGGTTGGCATAGTATTTACTTGGATGGCCAAGGTAAAACAGGACAGCATTGTGTTTATCTGTACTCAGACAAGCAAATTACGTTTGAGGCCTTGACATGTTGGAAAAATAAATGCAGTTTTAACATTGGCTGACTGAGGAGTATGTTCAGTACCTGCCACTAAAGTGCTCTCCATTTTCTGCCCTTAAAACATAGATGTGTGGAGGTGTAGCTGTGCTCTCTACTCTCTGCTCTCTGTCTCCGTCTCTCTGTCTCTCTCTGTGTGTATATAGATATATATAAATGAATTATTTACTATTGCATGTGCTGTACTACAGGGTTGTACTGTACTACAGAGTTGACATTTGTTTTATATTCAAATTGCATTTTTATCCACAGTGAAGATGCACATTATTCATGCTATCAAGATGCATTTTGATTGATGTGAGAGTTTATCTCCCATGGCTACTGTGGGGTTGTCAAGAGTCTGTTTTGATATGATGGTGCCATCATGTACACATCTATATTCAAAGGTAACTGCTATTGAGTTCCAATAAGTTTAATCAATAATTTCATTTGTCTTAACTGAGCCTGGGCATTCATTGTAATGATAGCTCTTATAATGATCCCACTTTTGAACCCACGGTACTGGTTGTGAGGGACTAGTGACTTTTTGTCTACCCTTCCCCATAATGCCTGGCTTCAAAGACTCTGGGGACGAGGCATTATTACCAGGCCTGGTTGAGGAGTGCTGAGGCTTTGGAGGTGGTCAGTAGAAGGGAAGAAGGCACAGCCACCACCCTACACTTCCCTTTTATTTGTTTGTTTGTTTGTTTGTTTGTTACATTTATATCCCGCCAATCTTCCGAAATGGAACTCTGGGCGGCTAACAATAAAACAGCACAAAAACAAAAAACAAAGACAAATCTCAGTATAAAAAAGGGGGGACAGTACCCTCCAGAGAAGATGACGCAGGCGGCGAAAAAAAAAACTTAAGTAAGAAGGTCGCCAAATGGTTCCTTAAAAAGGTGTGTTTTCAAAGCCTTTTTAAAGGTGGGCAGGAACTCTGCTAGGCTCAGCTCACTGGGGAGATGATTCCACAACGGGGGGGGGGCACCACAGAGAAGGCGCGGCCACGCGCATACGATTTCTGCACCTCCCTGGGTGTGGCCACGCTCAGTGAGCATGCCTGCGCCATTCTCGTGGGCCTGGTCCCAGTTGATCTCTGAGAGATACGCTCCGACAGGTACTCTGGTCCCAAGCCGTGGAGGGTTTTGAAAATCAAAACCAAGACCTTGAACCTTATCCAGAGGACAACGGGGAGCCAATGCAGGCAGGCCAGAACTGGGGTGATGTTCTCAAATCTACGAGTCTGGCCGCCACATTCTGCATCCGCTGGAGCCTCCGGACAAGAGTCAAGGGCAACCCCACATAGACGGCATTGCAATAGTCTTATCTAAGAGTGTTACGGAAGTGCGGAGAGCACACGTAGTGACAGCAGCTCATACTCTTCTGTATCTCCCTGCTTTCCACAGTGTAACAGTTTGCATCAGTACTGAAGGGATATTAATTGGACTACGGCAATTTTAAATGGGCAAGTGTAGGTGCAGTTTTTAGGACTTTTTAAAGCTTGTGAAAATATATCTGTTCAAATATGCCTGTGTGCAAAACTGGTTAAATATAAACACCATGGGGAATTCATTATAGTGTAAGAGTATTTCAAAACACAAGTTTTGAAATACGCATCATTGTTGTCATTGTCTTCATCACCATAGCGCTTCTGACATTTCTGACATGTCAGTCCATTCCAGGTTTTTCTAGATGGAGAACCATCCAGAATGGCCTCACTGCCAGATGGGTGGTATAAAAATCCAAGAAAGAAAGAAAGAAAGAAAGAAAGAAAGAAAGAAAGAAAGAAAGAAAGAAAGAAAGAAAGAAAAATACATAGAAGTGGTTTACCATTCCCTTCTGAGGTTATCCTGGGACAGTGGAGCTTGCCAAAAGCCATGAAAGGTGGCTCTTCTGCCTAGGAGGCAGAGTGGGGAATTGAACTCCCAACCTTTGTCTGTTCAGCCAGTTCCCTAAACCACTGAGCTATCCAGCCAGGTAAACAAATGGTTTGAATAAAGTAATTAAACTGAAGGTAGATGGGTGACAGATAATGCTATGCCAATGTGCCTTTCTTGCAGTCCAGTGCTTTCCAGAATGTCGTTCTCTGGTGCATTGTAGCAGGTCAGTTTTCAACACATTATAGTCTAATCTTACTTCTGAAAACTGCATATGAGAAAAATGGCTAAATAGCAAATAAGAACAGCAAGATCATATTAACATCAATTCTTATGAATTATGATGGGGCATTTTAGTCCCTCAGTCACACTTTGTTGCAGAATTCACTCAGAACAAGACTTAACGGTGAGAATCTTATTATATATGCCTTCTGGCATTAACATCAGTAGAGTACATTTCAGCAGTGATTTAGTGCCAGTTGAGTAGTCCGTGTTTGCTTCTCTTTCACACAACAGTTGCAGGACTTGGCATGCAACAGGAAATCCAAGTAGTGATTTCTTGGGGAAATTTGCCACTGATAATACATGCCATTGGAATTATGCCAGCCTACGTATGTGATAGGATTCTAGCTCCACCTTACTGCTAACCCTCAGGACACTAGAATTCCAACTGCGTCAGAAAATACAAAGATTTAAGCCAGTACAAGCCAAAGTGTAATTACAATATGTTTCATAAGAGCTTGAGAAAACTGAATGGAACTTTTTCATTTTCCTGTATTGATAAAATAAAGGAAATCCTTTGGTAATAAGGAATTCTTGGGAAGTTTCTGTTATTTCAGGGAACACTGTTGCACTGTTCTCGTTGATGTTATGCCTTGTGCATATGTGTTGAGCAATACCATGTATCTTGAAAGATAATGGAGCTGGTCATGCAGTGAGGTTAAAAGACTGTGGCTTGATGCTGAAGTTGCAGTTAGCCCCTTCTGTTGGAAACGCCCATGCTGCCATCTACAGATGGCACACAAATAGTACCAATGTATCTGCACGTTCTTCTCCTGGAGCATTTTGTAATGCCAGTAGCCTGAGTGGCCCAAACTGTATCATCCTGTGCTAACAGCAGGATTTATTTTGCCCTGAACACTCCAGACAACACATCTGGGCATGCACTACCGCTCATACTGCACATCTCTATGGGCACACTTCCAGCATTGCTCTTGGAGTGCATAATCAATGAATATGTCTCTGTCAGTTCACATCTGTGGTCGCTTGACATGTAAATATTCTGTTTGAGTTTTTGGATGACTTCCCTGTTCTTCTATAGAAGTTGCTGTGATTAAGTAAAGAGTGATGTTTATATTGGGGTGGGTGGGCTTACTGTAATGTGCCAGAAAACCTGTGATTAGAATGGAAAAGGTTTCTCCCCTCCCCATAGCCTGATTGAATTTGTTGACAACTTAGCTCTTGGCTTCCCACTATGGAGTCCTTAAGAACAGGCAAAGTATAGGAGGTTTTGAGGAATATAACTCAATATAAGAAAGTATAAGTAAACTTAAATGTACTGTATTAGAGAGCTTAGGCAGTCATGGCAAAATTAAATACAGAGCATGACAGCATAACACAAAATATAACATACAGAGAAGGCATAACTTTAACCTGACTTACAGCAAGCTGACCTGACCTACAGCAGGTGAAGATTCACTCTCAACTTCTCCTTTATATGCAGACTTTTAGCCACTCGTGTAGCATTACATCATTGCTACATGATTCTGTCCCAGCTGTATCACATACTCATTACTACACAGTATTTCTTCACAGTTTGACGTAAACTGTTTACAGAGTTTACAATATTAAATTTTAACTTATACAGTAATACCTCAGATAACAAATGCACCTGATAACGAATTTTTCAGACAGTGAATGCACCTGATAGCGAATTTTTTTGATAACAAATGGAAATTTCCAGTTATAGGGTTGCCTCTGATAACAAATGGTCCCTATGAGCTGCGTCAGATAATGAATGTTTCTAAATGCCTTGCAAAAAGTATACCCAAGATGCATTGCAGACGCTGTAGTTTGTGAAGGGGAGGGAGGAGTTAGAACATTTTTATGGTGTTTTGGAGGCATTCTGGCCATGTTTTTGCTCAGGATTTGGACTTGGAAAGGTAGGGACCTATCTTTTATTAATCTTTGCACTGCTTTTCTTTGCACTTTGGGCAGGAAAAGGCTGGGCTGGGCTTGCTGGTTTCATGCTTTTAGTCTGTTTGTATTTTATTTCCCTTTGCACTTTGGTGGGAAAAGGCTGGGCTAGGCTTGTTGCTTTCATTTTCTCCATATTTGCAAGCTTTCTCCATTGCTCTGGAGGCAAAACCAGGCTGGATTTTACTTCCTGCTTATGTTTCTCTGTTTGGATGCCCCCCCCTTTGCACTTTGGGTGGGAAAAGCTGGGCAATGCTTGCTGGTTTTATTTCTCCATGTTTCATTGCACGGCAGGGGAGTTATTCGAGGGTGTGTGTGTTCTAGCATTGCGTACCTTTATAGTGCACTTTATAAAGAGCTCCGGGAAAAAACCCAGCTTTTTGCCTTTTTTCAGACCTCTGGAACGGATTAATCGGTTTCCTGTTCATTTCAGTCGGAAACCACATTTCAGATAATGGATTTTTCCAGATAACGCGTTGCCTCAGAGAACAAATTAAATTTGTTATCCGAGGTACCACTGTGCATACCTATTGTATTATGAAAAATCTTTACAGAATTCAGTAGTATATCCATAAGCAGGACTATAAAGAATACTCACTAAATTCTTCATTCTTTTTGATTTGGGGGTCTCTCCACTTGATCCCCACAGGATTCTTCTTTTCCAAGTGGAATGCTGTTTTTTCCTCATCAGGGTGCCATAGTGTCTGAATAAAACACTTTATTTCTTATCAAAAGGAAACATCCTTTCTTTTTGAAAACCAAGGCACACACAAAGCAAGAACAGTAATTTAAGAGATACAAACCCTCTCACTGATACTTCTAATCCTTAAAACTCAACAAAACCACAGTCATGTTGAGTAGCTTCCAATATTTGAATTAAAGCGTTATTTGCATTAAAGTGTTGTTTACAAGTTGTGTAACTCATACAAACAGGCCCTCCTATTCATTTTTGTTTGGTTGTTGTTAAAAATCCAAACATGTCCTCTTGTGAGTCTGGAAGATTAATTTTGTATTTCCGTGCCCTCCTTTTTGAGGGCAAGACAAGCAGGGATTTACAACCCCACTGACAAGTAACATTTGAAATACTGTAGTAAGTTGCCAGTAGTATTGGCCCCTTTAAATCTGTGGAACTTACAAAGGAGTTGACTCATCACACCCCCACTGATTCAATAGATCTTCTTTAGTAGTGACTCACTGATGGATTTCAGACATTGTATTATTTTAGGGCATTTTGTGAGGCATAGGTGACTTGCTGTTCTATACACTTCGATTAACATCATAGCTAGCTGTCAAATTGTTAAAGCTGAAAACAAGCATGAACCTTTATGATCCTTTATTTCATCAGTCTTCCCTGCCTACTGAAAAAATGTAATTTGGAATTTAAGAGGCTATTCATAATATAAAATGACTTCTGTAGCAGTTCAAGTTATTTTTGCAATTATGCACAATATATTCTGTGAGATTTCAAAAGATGTTTCATAATTTCATGTGGGGTAATGAGTAATGACAGGACAGAAGCTTGTTTGCAATGTAACACCAAGCCATGATTTGGGACTACATTATTTAGAGTACACATACTCTTCCACTTCATATGTTACAATCCCTGCCTTCCTCTGCCTGTTTTAACTCAGTTTCATTTGAAATTACATACTACGGTAGCCCTTTTTTGCTTTTTTGAAGCCTCAGTCCATCCATTTATAAACTACTGAATGCAATCTTTTGTTTTAAAGCCCTGCACAATTTCATAAGCAGAAAAGTTGCCTCAGTAATGTCTGGGGATATGTACTTAATAACAACAATGGGGAAAGCGGAGCTAAAATGGGCAGAAATTTTTTGCCATGCCATCCTTCTCCAGGTAATGCTGTAGTTGGTACACTAATCCAAAAGGCATTCTGTGCCATGAGAGGAACCTGTACTTCCAACTACAGAAATACATCAATGATGTCTTCTGAACTCTGAACCTTCGCCTTTAGAGAGTGGTACAGGATTCCTTCAAAAAACAAAAAAAGAAGAAAATAAAATACCAGTTATTCACCCACAGTGACTCTGTTTTAGATGAAGCTTCCCTTTATTGCCCATTACCACAGCCAGACTTACTTTAAGACTCAGATTCTCTACTATTGTCTCTGAGAAAGAAATTAAAGTGAGGAGTGCACTGGGCACAATTCTTTCAATCCTGCTAAATACTGCTTGTGTGTGTCAGTGTTTCAGCAGGGGAATTACAAATTACATTCTATTTTAAAGTCTTGGGTTTAACTGAATTGTTTTTAAGGTGCAACCACCATTAAAGGCACCTTATGGGTGAAGGAAGAATTATTTTTCAGCAGCCAGAGCCCAAAGAGCATGAATATTGGAATGTAAAATTTCTTTAGCATTCAAAAATGGCCCGTTGAGTATTTGCTAGCACCCATTTCTCACCTCCAGCATGAGAAGGATACAAAGAACTTTTTTACTTATTTGTGCATTTTCCACAATATGTCTCTGTGTAAAACAGGAATCTTGCTTTTGTCTACAGTGTAACCACATAAATAGTGGTTCGTTGGTATAAAAACCCCCAGCTCTGCTAAATGCTTGTGTTCCATCAAAATTAATACAAAATAACAATAATATTACAGTTTAATGCAATCATATTTTGAACAAAAATCAGTTTCTCATGTGCAAATTCTTGGCAGAACTATTTACCATCTGCAGGCATTTGTGTGCTATGTGCCGTCAAGTCACAACTGATTTATAGCAACCCTGACAGAGGTTGAGTCATGGCAGCTGGACTTCTTTTCTGGAGATTGAAACATTCCACTGCTCATCCAAGCAGCTTCATCATTCTGATGAAGACTAACAAAGCTGGTTGGATGAATAGTGACACATTTCGATCTCAAGAAAAGAAGTCCAATTGCCATGACTCAACTTCCAAATAACCTCACCCGAATGACTGAGAATCTTCACAGACAACCCTGACAGAGCTTACAACTTAAGGAGTGGTTTTACCAGTTCCATATCCTTGGTCAATCCCATGGCCAAGTGGAGATTCAGACTCTGTTTCCAGAGGCCTAGTCCATCACTTGATCCAGTTCACCACACTAGGAACCAGAGATGTGGGCATCCCAAAAGTAGTGTGGCTGGAGAATAACTGGGGCTGCAAAGTGGCCCACAAATTGCTGCCTCCCCTTTGCCTGGCTCTCTGCATAGAGTTGTTTTTGCGGTCTCGAAACTACTCTGTGCAGAGAACTTTTGTAGGCCCAGTTTACTCTCCCACCACACCGCTTTTGGGATGCCCAGAGTGGTGTGGCTGGAGAGTAAACTGGAACTACGAAAGAGCCCACAAGCCACTTCCTCCCCTTTGTCCGACTTTCCACATGGAGCACAGTAGCAATGCTCTGAACAGATGGGGAAGTGCCATGGCTATGAGGGGTTGATGTCATGTACCCACAGGAAGGGCTCCACTTGCCACCTTTTGCACCCATGCCATAGATTCGCCAACATTGGGATAAGCAGTTGCTTTGGCTAGAACTGAACATTTTCCCACTTTTAAAGCATTGCAAAACACTTCATGTGTTAAGTTTTGGATATATTTGCAAAAAAAATTTTTTTTAAAAAAAATAGCAACTGATACATATTTTTCTCACCTGCTTTTTTTTAGTTTACCTTTTTAAACCTTTAGATTTTTCCAGAAAGAGTGCTGTACTGAAAATGATACATTGAGAGAGCTGCTTATGTTAGTGCTGTTAAGGAACAGAAAATAGAGGGTACCAGAGAAAATTGCTGTTGACGGGAATCAAACTACACTTGTTGCTTACAGTTGATTGTATGTTGCTCAGCCACAAAGATAAATTAGAACACAGATATACTGCAGTAGAAAAGTGCTCTAGATGTCAGCAACAGTGAGACTATTTTTATCTTTGGGTTGTAAACCATAGCTTTCAGTGGCTGAAATGACATTGAACTGTTTTTGATTTACAGCTGGCAGAGTGCACTGCAAGGAGCAGATGTCACGTTTTATGTATTTGAAAGTATCAACGCTGATGAGTTATGTTGAAGATTTTGTGCTCTTGAGTCAATATAATAGAATGGTTTCAATTTTTAGAGGACACCCCCCCTCTGTAACACACAGGGATTTGTCATTTCAGCAGTATTTCTGAATTCTTCTCTTTGATTCCACATTTTATATCAGATAATTATCCTGTGATGTATATTCTTTTCTAGCCCAGATAATCAAGGTTACAAACCTTTTTTCTCCTCTGAACACAAAAAAAATGAATTTTTTTTTTCTTTACAGCAGTGAGGGATATAAAATGAGGGAGAAATTGACCAAAGGTATGAACAGTGGTTATGAATTTAAAAGTAGACTAAGTAATTCACATAGAAATATAATTCTTGTAATTCCATCCTCCCTTACAGATTGATTTTGTCTGACCTTTATTGATCAAATGGCTGATAGTCTCTTAAAAATAAATGCAGCTTTCATTTAAATGGAGGGGGACATGGAAGGAGCCTCCCCGAAGAATGTGAACACATTCGGGCGTCCCCTGGGCAACGACAGCACTTGTCGGCTGATCCTTCCACTCCAGAAGCACCTCCGTGAGGTTGTACTTTGACAATGGCCTGCAAGCAGCTACCAATAAGAAAAACCCTTGTGAGGGCCAAAGCTAACCAGAATCTGTTACTCGGAGAGGCGTGTCAACACCCAAGAAGAGCTAGAGACATGACTGTGATGTACATTGTAGTCAAGAAATGCATGGAAACAGCAACCAGCAATGCTCCAGTATATGCGGCATGGGAAGTGCAGTTGATGGGACTCATCAACAGTATGGAAGCGCTGTATTAGTCAAGAGTGACCTCCAAATCTCATCAGCTTCTGTCACAGAACAGGATGATATAGAGGTAATAACAGTGGAGCTAAGTAATTGCACACTGCCATCCATTTATAAACTACTGAATGCAATCCTTTGTTTTAAAACCCTGCACAATTTCATAAGCAGAAAAGTTGCCTCAGTAATGTCTGGGGAAGTGAACTTAATAATAACAACGGGGAAGGTGGAGCTAAAATGGGCAGATGCATCCCAATTAATGCTTATTCATAGGAGCAAACTTCTCCCATCTTTCACTAGAAGAAGATGGCAACAGGATTATAATTCCAACTTGACATTTGCTAGTGGGCCTATAACGGTGTGTACTCCAAATAATCTGTACTTCAATTCTGGATGTGCTGCACCAATCTTTGATGTGCCAAATTATGATGGTGATCCAACATCTGCTGTACAATTCTGCTAGAGACAGGATTTTTAAGAAAAGCAACTGGCAGACTTCAGTACAACATTGACTACATTTCTGTCAAGCATTTGTTCAGTGTCAGAGCCCTATAACCCATTTCTCAGGACAGTGAAACGATCCTGACTATCCACTCCACAAGGATGGAGAACAAACCACCTCCAATGTTAACCTTGGAAATAGTCACCCAAATGAATTTTTTTTCACAGTTTGAAGTGTATCCCGTCAAGTAAGAAACCATTTTGACCAAGGAGTGATTGTTAATTTCCTCAGTCTCAAGCACTAAGAGATAACTGGAGAAAAATCATGGAAGTTGTGACTTAGCAAATCAAATAGTCCAGCAACTCTTTATTAATGATGTGTCTGAACATTGTTATAAGAAATCAGAACCTAAACTTGAAAGAAACTGTCAGCTGGAGACCTTAGATCTTAAGGTCTAAATTTTAAGGCATTTAGTTTACGCAAACGGGAAAAAAGCTATTTGAAGATGCAAAAGATGGGAGTCAACAGTCCTGGATAATATCAATGTACTACAGATAAAAAATTTTGGCAGAGTAAAAAAAAAGTGGCTCCTTAATTTATTTACTAACTGTCTTGAGACTCACTCAGCATTTCAAAAATTTGGAGTACGGCATACATTATTTCTATATTGAAACCTGGCAAAGAAGCCATATATCAAAAAACAAACAAACAAAAAAGCAGGCAAATAGCATGGCTTTGTAATTTTTATCAAGTCTTGGAGAAAACAATTCTTAACTATCTGATCAAAGTAGTGAAACCATTTATCATTTCATAATAGGCTAGCTTAAACCTTGGAATAATTGGGTAGCATAAATTCTGCATTTTATGTGATATACAGTATTGAGGACGGATTTGAGACTAAGAAGATAAGGGGTGAAGCCTTTGGTGACTTCTCAGCTGTCTGTGGCAATGCTGTCAAACACCTCTACAATTTTTACAGGAATATAAGCTACATAAAATAAATAAAACTTTTTGCAAAATTACAGATCATTAAATAACTTTCAAGTGCAAAGCAGCAAATGTAAGACTCAAAATAATGGTTTACCCTCGTGCATCAGACTGGCTTCCATTTTGTTTCACATTTGACTAGCCACTTCCTCAGGGCAGCAGAAGTTTGATTTATGCTGGCAGTCTTTCACTTGCTGCTCAGTTGGATGTCTTTCAGATGGTATACCATCTTTGGATGCATTAGAGAAATTTGGTGCATAGTGTGATAGAAAGCAACTTAAACTCAACACTACAAGACTCAAATGCATACCTTCAATCTGAGAAACAAGTAGGCACCACAGAAACTTCAGGTTAATAGGATGGCATTCAACTAAATCACTACTTTGCCCTCAAATACCTAGGTAGGAGTTTGAATCATGCGCTGTATAAGGAACAGTGCCAAAATATGAAGCAAAATATCTGTAAAGAACAATATTTTTCAAAAGCTATTGGAAACCAGTTGAGGAATACACCCACAAACATTACTCTAAAGACAAATACGAGAGCCCGGTGTGATATAGTTCAGCAGAGGAGAAACAGTTATATGTAGCACTAAATGAAAGTTGTGGATTCCAGAATCCAACCTTATTGATAAAATCAGCTACCTAAGATTCATTGCACCCAGTCACACATGAAGATAGGGGGTAGCTAATAGCAAAATATTCAAAGCAAAATATTCAAAGCATGTAGAGTATATCAAATTTGCTTACATTTTTTCAACTACCATCATGTCCCTTCCAGATTAAAATAAAATCAAAATGTTTATTCCAAGCATTTGTGAATCCCGTGAAGCAAGCAAGCAAGCAAACAAACAAAAACACCTGCTTCTGGACTAAAGTTAGCAGTACCAAAGAAAAGGAGCATTTGCAGTGACCCAATACTTTGTGAGTGCAGAGAAGAACAGGAATATTAGTACCTGTGTCAGTTAGAAGGAGCCTCTCCAAAGAGGAGGAAAGTATGGTGAATGTACTTGGGACCCCCTCGGCAACAACACGTCACTTCCTGAAGCATTGGCAAATCTGCCACTTCCTGAAGCATTGCCAAATACGTCACTTCCTGAAGCATTGCACTGGACACACCCACTTCATGGATGCTGCTCCACTGGATGACAGCTGAAGATCAGGAAAAAAATATGCAAGCATTCCAAACTCTGACCAATTATGTTTGAAAATAGTCTGGTTGTCTTGACATTTGGTTAGTTTTGCCTATGTTTCATTTGCATTCACAGTTTTGAATTTTGTATTGCTTTCATACAAATAAAGAGTGTTTGTCAGTGTACTCTGTGTTCTTCAATATGTCAAATTGATTACTTCATGCTAGCTAGTCCAAATACTTTTTATTTTGCTCATTACTTTGCATTTTTTTCTAATTTATTTATTCATTGAACGGTGGTGTTTCTGACATGAACCAAGAAAGATTTTAAAGGAAAAATGCTTTGAATAAGAACTTCTTGATGTGAGTGTGAGTTGTGTAAAAAAAGAATCCATTGTCACTAAGAGGTCACAGGGAATACTTGCATCTTGAAAATAGTTTGTTCCATATATGTCAATATAAATATAACTGTTACTACTGAAGGATGCACTGTGTCTGCTTTGAAAAAACTGCATGCATTACAGTAGACTGATGAAGAATGTTTGTTGTTAAGCCCTACAAAGTACTTCCATATTTATTTTGAGTAGGCAAAAATTGTGATGATTTTCTGCCCTTCATTACTGAAACACATCCAATCATTTCAGAATGCAATTTTTGCGTCAGTCATCAGGAGCAATGGGAAAATTTGTCTATAAGTTAAACGGACTCTTCAGGAAGTATATTGCAATGATAAACAATATATTGTTGTCCAAATGTTATTAGATCACAACTCTCAGGATTGTTCATCATTGACTATGTTGGCTAGGGCAAATAGGCATTGCTTTCCAACAACATGTGGAGGGGTAGATCCAACTGTTGGCCCTGAAAAGATCAGCTCTATTTTTTCACCCGGCGCATTGTAAGTCTGTGGAACTCCCTGCCACAGGATGTGGTGATGGCATCTGGCCTGGATGCCTTCAAAGGGGGATTGGACAGATTCCTGGAGGAAAAGTCCATCACAGGTTACAAACCATGGTGGAGATGTGTAGTCTCCAGGCTTTAAACCGGGGCACTTCAAGGGCCAGATGCAGGGAAGTGGTATCAGGAGACAGATATCTAGTCTCATGGGCTCCCAAATGCATCTGGTAAGGCCGCTGTGAGATACAGGAAGCTGGACTAGATGGGCCTTTGGCCTGATCCAGCATGGCTCTTCTTATGTTCTTATGTTCTTATGTTTTGGCCAATCCTTATACAAACAGATGATAAATTGACAAGCCTCCCCCCCCCCATTACTGCATGTGGCCCCAAAAAGATTTCTGATAAATTAGTAGAACTGACTTCAGGATAAACAAGAATAGTAAGCAATACCATTTTAAAAACACTATTCAAAAGCAAGTGAGACTAAATCTCAGTGTTGAAACTGAATGACCTGTGGTGAGATGGTTGCAGCCATGTAAAATGATTTAGAAATGTGATCATATTACATTTCACATTGGATTTAGTGAAGCCTCAACTGCATTTTATCAGCAAATATGTTGTCTTTAGCTGGCAGCATGCAAAACTTAAACAGAATGGTTGAAATCCCATGGCTTAGTACAGAAAATTGCACTAGAGTAGGCTGATTGAATTAGGGGAAATTTGGCCAGTTATAGTCTCCTTCCATTGATTCAAATGGGCCTACCTTTGTTGTAATTTATTATGCTAAAAAAAGTTGTGTTAGAGTAGTTCCGTATGAATAAATGGAACTTACCGAGATCTTGACTCACCTAATTTCATTGATTGAGTGCGATTAAGTTACTATGCTATTTTCATTTGATTGAATTACTATACTAAGCAGTAGGGTTTTAATCAGTAAATAGGCTTCATGCACAATTAATTTGACCTAGTATAAGGTGAATTAATTTATGTTACTGATGAATAGGGTAGAACAGGATCATTCACAACATAAAATATTGATACTAATTCCCATAAGTTGTTTCTAGAACTGATTGGCTAAGTCTAGATAAATGTATGCATAAACAGAATATTGCTATCTGTTGACCCCCTTTGTCTTTCTGAGAATCTGACATTTAGAAGACTGAATCTGACATTTAGAAGACCCTTAGTTTGCAGTCATCTGATAGTCCCATTTTTTTCCTATTAACTGATCTAGTCACCTTTGGAACAAGTTGTATTGCATGCCATTATGACATCACCATCACCTTGTTCTGTAGATGACATCTCAGAAACAGGCTGTACATTCATTTTTGAAGAACTAAAAATAGCTTTCATGGAGTTTTTGTGGTTAACCTAAATCTGTCTTCGAATATGTTGAATCCAAGTGGTTTTATTTCTGTGCTTCTAATACTGCCCTGCCCAACTCCCAGTCACAAAGAGACCTGGCTGTGCTATCGAGTGCATAATTTGGTAAACACATTCCTTTTTGTTAATCTAGATACATCTTACTGGTTTGCTCTGTTTTGATAGGAAGATGCCATCTTTCTTTTTGGCCTGTATTAAAATGTGCTGAGGTTTGATACTTTTGTTAGCATACACAGTTAAATATAACAATAATGATCAACACCATGCTAGGTACTATTGGAGTAATATTACAAGTGGCTGTGTTCAATGATGTGACTTTTTCAGTACATACAAAATTTCCAGTGTTCTAAATAAGGTTATTTTATTTTACATGCTTGGATTAAATGTTACATTCAAACACATTTAAAGATTTATGTGAAAATTATTTCGTTAGAAGATATGCAACAGTATAGAGAGAATAGCATATAGTGTTCAATGAAAAATGACAAAGCTTGAGTCATTTTTAGAGACACATACCAAACGAGAGCTGTACGTGATATGCCTTATTATATCAACTGTCCCAGTATAACTGTAAGTACATTCAGCTTCACTTGCTCACTCTCTACACTACTTTTTATTTTCATTTCAAAGAAAATCAGATTCAGTACAACTGGTGGAATCTTTTTTCATTGGTTGGATGGATGTGAGTCTGCAGGCACAAGCAACTAATCACATTTTGTCTTGACTATGTGTACTTATGACTGGCATTTTGTGAAATAAATATAGGCCTCATGGCTGTGTGCATTTGTTAGTCTGCAGAGGAAAATACCTTGTGTGTAAGTCTTGTCTAGACCCTGGGAGAAACCAAATGCATTGTGCACAAGAAGTGGTTATCATATGTTATTTTTCAGTTCCTGACAGGGCAACTAAGTAGTAGCATTTGTCAATAATTGTCTTCTTAGGAGAATAATTTACAGAAGAGCATATCCTATATTTAGCTGATCTAACATGATTGATTACATACAGTACAACAGGTAAATGTAGATATATATGGTGTGGAAAAATTTCCACAGAAAATGAATACAACCTTGAAAAATGTTTCAATACAACTAGTTTGAACATTCTGTTTCACAAAAAGTTGGACTTGAGTTGGTGGGCACAGGCAACTTTGTGCATTACCTCTTGACTGTATATCTCATAACTGATTGAGAAGCAGTCTGAATCAATCACAATTCCAGAAAATTTTCGATCCCACATTTCTGGCTGTGTTCCAAGTAAGTCAGATTTCTACATTAATTCGAATAAAGAGTTATGTTATTTAAGTAAAATGAAAATGTCAGAGCAGAAGACAGTTAATTTTTGTTTATAGAATCCACATTAAAGATTTTAGAGTTCTGGACACTAAATGAAATGTACCAAAATATTAAAAAGGGGGTGGGGGCAATAAGGCAAATGCATCAATATATTCCTCAAAAGAAAGTGGAAAGACTCTGATCAGAACATAAATGGTTTCCAGTTCAGTGGGGAGATTGGAAAGCCAAATTTGTCATGAAAAAGAAAAATAGGTGATCATGAGTAATAAGGATGCAACAGCTATGTAAAACATGCATAAGTATCTATTTGTACCAATGTTTGTTCAGAGTTAAATAATTAGCATACTCTTCTCCCATCTGTTTTCTGCATTGATCTTTTATTTTCCACGGTTCAATTTCATAATCAATCAAGTGACAAGAATGAAATTACACACAAAAACAACTTACCAGGAGTTTCAATTATTAGTCCTTTGTTCTTGTAACAGTAAATTAATTCAAATTTTTAAATATGTAGCTCTCTAGAAATGTATAGATATAGTGCCAGTGGTGGTGAACCTTCAGCCCTCCAGATGTTTTAGACCACAACCCCCACAGTTTTTTTGTCATTGGCAATCTAGGCTTGGAATTCTGAGAGTTGTGATCCAAAATATCTGGAGTGCCGAAGGTTCGCCACCATTGGATAGTCTATGCTTCCCTGTTTTATTTTAAATTTGGGGTAACATACTAGTAAAGTAAAAAATAACTAAATTGTGTTGAGAGTAAATTAACTTGCTCTGACAGTACAGATGATGTGAAAGCTATTAATTGCTGACCTGTGTTTACTTATTTACCCTATGCAATTTTATGTAAGTAGTCTGTCCTTCTTCAAAATGCTTAGGATAGGCTTCAGTTAGAAGATAAATCTCAATCTCCCTCCTTCCTCAACTTCTTCTCCCCCCCCGCCCAGTCTGAATTTAAAAGATGAAGGTGATGTCTGAACTGAAAAGTGTCATAATATTGTTCCAGATTCATTGTACCAACCCTCCTTTCATTAATAATAAACATGTGCCATCAAGTCAAGAGAACAGCTTGAGAACACCTGCTTAGCCTAATTTTGTCACGTCTGCTATTTTAAATGATTATTTATGTAAATGTATTTTAATACCTTTGATTGTATTATTTATTTGTAGTTTTTCATTTTTATTTCCTGGTCTGTCTAATTGATAATTTAATATAGTTGCTATGCTTATTGTAAACCATGCAGAGTGACCCTAGGCCAGACAGGTGGACTATATAAATAAACAGACAGACAGAAATTGGCATTAGCATCATCAGCATTCAGACTGTCCTTTGATATGTAGAATTCTTGCTGGCAAGGTAAGCACGATGTTGTAATAATAATAATAATAATAATAATCTCTATTTCTATGCCGCCTTTCTCCCCAAAGAAGACAAGCAAAATTGGGTCATTTCCTGGCATTCTGAGTTGTGAATACAGAAGCTCAATATCCCATGTTCATAAACTGGAGGGTTTTTGAAGAATTCAGTTTCATTAATAGTTTATCAATATAGTTCTTTCCGTATCAGGTAAGCAGTTATTTCATACCTGCCTAAAAACAGAAACATTTCCATTGTATTTCATGCTGATGATGCCATCCTTATAAAATACACATAGACAGGAATGCAAAAATTTTGGAGAGCTCTTGGCTGCTTCTGTGTCCAGAATGTCTTACAATGCAGTTATTCCAAGGTAAAAGTTATATTGTTTAGTAGGAAGAGAACAAAACCGGTAAAGACTAGATAATCAATAAGTGGAGAAAGTTGATTTGTTCAGATATCTCAGTATAATGTGAATAGCACCAAATGTTGCTTTTTCAGTCTAATGACAGCTGCTATAACAATGCAGCAGCAGCACTTGTTTCTTAGAAGAGCATGAGAGGGCTCTAGGTCTATGTTCAAAAGTAGGAGTCCGTAGGAAAACATATTGTTGTCCTGTCCAAACTCTTCAAGAAATCATCCATCTGTTTCTGGTTAAAAATATTATTGGCTTTCACAGATCTAGGCCCAATTGATAGACTACCAAAAACTGTTGGCCTGCTTCTCAACTGGGCCCTTTGGTGTCCTGTTTGATTTCAGGGGGCTATAGTCTGCTCCATAATGTTTACAAGATGTCTAATTGATGCTGACTACCAGATTATACTTACACAGGGTAGTAAATTGTACAAATACTTCACGAGACTGTTTTTTATTTACCCACACAGTTTACTAAATGTAGATTAACTACTTGATGTATACCAAGAGCTGATATAGAGGACAATCTCAAATGATTGCTCTGAACAGAAAACTGTTAAAAACAACAATGGAAATTTTAATAGGGCTTCTGAGAATCTCCAAAAATGTATTGTGGTAGGAAAAAAGTTCAATGAATAAATTCAGTCACAGTTGTAAAATGGGATTGATTAGGTCCTATTATTTCTCATCTCCATATATTGATATTAACTAGTATTGATGTCTGCAGACACAAAGCCAATTTCAGAAGTATTTTTCCCCTGCCGGTATTTTGTACAATGAGTACCTCGTGAGAAAGAAAGATATGAGTAAAGAAGCTACATAGAAACTGACAATATGCTACAAAATTAAGCCCCCAATCCAGTTTTACAAAATGAACGAATGAATGAACGAACGAATGAATAAATACACAGGACCCCAGTATCCAGGGGAGACTGGTTCCAGGCCTGACCTTCTGGTTGCAGAAAAACAAAGGTTCTCCCCTCCTTTGCCAGCTGTATCGAAGGTAAAGGCAAAGCCTTGGGACAAAATGGCCTCTGGGGATCCCAGCGCTCCTTCCAATCCACACAAATGTGAATGTTATCCAAAGGGAGGACACAACTTGGTAGCTGCCTCTGTGTCAAGCCCCTCACACAGAGCACACACACAAGCAGAGTTCAGTTCTTTGCCAAGATCTTTAGTGGAAAGCCAGGCAAGTTCAAGTCCTTTGCTAACAATCAAGTGCTAGATAAATAACAGAATCCAACTCCCAGCAATTACCAGTCCAAGTCAAAAGCAAATATCTCACGGAAACCAGATGCCAAACCCAAGGGAACAGATCAAGCCATTGTCCAGGAAGCCGGTCCGAAATCAGGAAACAGAGCCAAGGTCACAGACAGGAATGTGGTTGCAAGTTCAAATGATGTGTTGCTCCCACAGAGAGCTCAAGGTAAGCTTGCCAGCTTTATCCCAAAACAGGGAACACACCCTTACTTCTGGAAAGGCTTCTGCTAGTACTCAGGGCTTCCCGACCTGGTTCCCCGTCTAGCATCAAAGACCCTTTCCCTAGCTCTCCTGGTAGCACGTCTTTGCAGAATCCTGCTCATGGCCCTTCTAGGAGGAGGATATATGTTTTCAGCTGAGTCATCAGACCCAGCTGCCTGCTGAGTGGAGCTGCAAGGCTCCTCCAGCAGCTCTTCACCATTTAACCCCTCAGAGTCAGGTTCTGTGACAGGCAGGGTCCTGGCACTCTGCCACCTCAGGAGAGTCTGCTGACCTGCATGCTGAGTTCCTTGCTGCTGCTCTGCACATCCTTAAGCATTGCAAGCACACCTGCCTCAATGCAAAGCCAGCCAGAAATTCAGAACCACTGTCCTGGAGATGCCCCTGTCCTGCTTCCCACCTAGATCACCTGACTGATGTCTTCAGAGTTTTGGATTTTTTTAAAAAATCTCTGGGTACCAGAGTGGCCTCACTGCCAGATGGGCAGTATAAAAATCCAACAAACAAACAAACAAATAAATACCAGAACATAAGAGGAGCCACTGCCATTACCACCTGGAAGAAAGCTCACAGGAGGAAAGACACTAAGTAGCTAGTGAGCATGCTATGTATTCTTCATAAGCACTGTCTCCGGCTTCCTCTAGTGGAGAACACATGGTACAGTAACCCCCCGCCAATTGCGGGGGTTAGGGACCCACCCCACCTACGATCCATGAAAATCTGCGATATGTGGAAGCGGGGGGGGTGGCGGGGGCCGGGGGTAAGTACTCCCGGGTGGCTCCTAGAAGCCTCAGAGGGGTCGGGGGTGGCGGGGATTGCATCCAAGCCACCGCCGCCTGAGCACGCCGCAGGGAGACTTCTCTCTGCAGAGCGCCCAGGCAGCCATGGCGGATCCAAACTGCGGCAACCGCGTGAACGCGCTACAGGGAGACTTCTCTCTGCGGAGCGCCCAGGCAGCCATGGTGGATCCAAGCCGCGGCCACCGCGTGAGCGCGCCGCAGGGAGACTTCTCTCCGCTGTTCGCCCAGGCAGCCATGGCGGATCCAAGCCACCACTGCCTGAGCATGCCTCAGGGAGACTTCTCTCCGCGGAGCGCCCAGACGGCCATGGCGGATCCAAGCTGCGGCCACCGCGTGAGCACGCCGCAGGAAGACTTCTCTCTGTGGAGCGCCCAGGCAGCCATGGTGGATCCAAGCCGCGGCCACCGCTTGAGCGTGCTGCAGGGAGACTTCTCTCCGCGGAGCACCCGGCGGCCATGGCGGATCTAAGCCGCCGCCGCCGCCACCTGAGTGCGCCGCAGGGAGACTTCTCTCCGCGATGTGCCTAGGTGGCTGTGGCGGATCCAAGCTGCTGCCGCATGAGTGCACCACAGGGAGACTTCTCTCCGCAGAGCGCCCAGGCGGCTGTGGTGGATCCAAGTCACCACTTCCTGAGCGCGCCACAGGGAGACTTCTCTCCATGGAGTGCCCGGGTGGCTCTGCGGCTTCCCAGAGGGGGCGGGAAGCCATGTGATGGCTCCCCGCCACCCCCTCCCCCTCCGGGAAGCCTGGGAGGCGCGCGAGGGGATGGCGGGGAGCAACGCGATGTCTCCCCGCCACCTCAGAGGGGGAGTGGTGGGGAGCAACCCGATCGCCCTCCCCGTGCCCCCAAGCGGTGCAGGTACTGCGATCCCGCGATGTAGCGGGACCGCAGGACCTGAACCGCGAAATGGTGGGGGGTCACTGTAATACATGTGAAAATGTTTTTTCTTGTTGAATAAGTGAATCAGCAGATACTGATCCCAAGAATAAGAGGCTTCTATTGTACTATGGCTTAAATTCAGTTGTTTATGTAACTTGCTGCAGCCAATATAGAAGCTAATATACCAATTATGCTTGGTTATAAAATTCAGATGCATAACCAGGCACATGACTTAAGAGCTCAGACACTGTGAGAATTAGCCACTATATGTTATGCATTCAAAATGTGGACAACAATACTATTGAGGCCATTACCTCATAACAGAGTTGTAAAATTTAAAACCTTTGTTTGGTAATAAGATCTTGGAGCAGTTAAAACATGCTGAATTGAGAACATCATCATCATTATTTTTACTGTATAGTAGAGATAGGCACAAAATGCAAATAGTTACATTTTGTTTCATTTCTTTAGTTGTTTTGTTTTGTTACTAATGAAATTTTAAGTAGTTTTGTCACAAAATGAAATTAAACTATTTGTTAATGCTCCCCCTGCATCCTAGAGGCACTAAAATGGCAGGGGAGCTTCTTTGTATTCTTCTTTGTGAGCCCCCCAAATTTGGAGAGCTTTGGGGTTCAGGGGGCTGAGTTATTAAACTCCAAAGGGGGATCCCCCTAGGGAAAAAATTGCTAATTGACTCAGAAGCCAATAATAGCCCCTCCCTGAACCCCAAACCTCTCCAAATTTTGGGAGCTTACAAATCCCAGTTCAGCTGCAGAAACTTAATGGATGTATGGAGCTGGTATAACTATTAATCAAATGCCTCACTTGCCTTGAAAGCCTTGTTAAGGATTACTGTAAGTTGGTTCTGACTTGACAGTGTGTAACAAAAACTTGTTACAGTTGAATAATGCACAGTAGCATTTGAATTTTCTAGACCTTCAACCATTTTATTCTTGATTTTCTTTTCTCTTTATATGCCTGTTGTGTTTCACTTTTGCACTTATATGCCAGTTTGTTGAAGGCTTAAACATATATGTGAATTTATTGAAAACAATCAGACTTTCTTTCTGTTTGAGGAACTAAGTGACTTACTCTGTTTTTGAGCTTCAAAGCCAATGCTTGATTTTCTTTCTATCACATTCCTAGTTTTGCACGAAACAATTTCTTTTACTTCACTATGTAGAAACACTGTGGATTTCAAAACAATTACAAATTATATACTATTTATATTAATAAAAGCTAGAAAATCTCATAAGAAGCTGTGTGATTATGAAACATCTGTAGATTCATAACCCTCCTTAAGAAAGTGAAATGTTCCCTATCTGGCCTCCTACCCAGATTTTGTAATGACTGGTGAGTCAGTTTCACAAATGTAGTAAAATGAATGCCTTGTATCTGCTTCTCTGTTATTGTGTTGTTTCATGCTAGAGGCCTAACTTTGAAAATACTTTTTTGTGGATCGTGTCCTAGGTCAGTGATGGCAAACCTTTTAGAGACCGAGTGCCCAAACTCCAATTCAAAATCCAGTAATTTTTTTGCAAAGTGCCAATACAGTAACTTAACCTGTATACAGGTAGCTCTGAAGGGACAATGTTGGGTGCCCACAGAAAGGGCTCCGAGTGCCGCCTTTGGCACCCGTGCCATAGGTTCGCCATCACTGTCCTAGGTCTTTGCTTGCTTTTTCCTCCCTCCAAACCTCAATGCTGTGTGTGTATCATTTGTAAGTTAATAAGTTGTCTGACAAGATTGCCACGTTGTACCTAATTGCTCAGTTTATTTATGTATTATTGATGAGCTCAGGTCTTGAACTCCACTGGCCTTGGATGCTGCTTGATAAATCTGTCAGCTAATCCTGTGTAAGACATAGAATTTTCTGCTGTAACATAATGTGTGACATTGCTTTTACTTTGTATTCCTGGTTGTATCTACTGGCTGTGCATTTCCAGTAGTCTGTATCCACCAGCATAAAATAAAATCAGATACATAATTCACACTGCTTGCTGTATTACCAAGAGTTCCACTGCTGTGCCCTGTAATGTTCTGAATACCTGTTTAGCTTTTAAATCAGTGTTCCGCCACTCTGGCCTGTAAACGACCATTCAGCTGAAAAACATTTGACAGGTCTGGAGCACAGAGATGAGGAAGATGGAGGAAACAGGGTTGAAGAAAAGGGAGCAGGTTTGGTAGGGATTCAGGAAGTATTTTCTCCCCCAAGTGAGATTCAGAATCCATAACCAACATGGCCAATGGAACATTTTAAGAGGGATCATACAGAATAGTAACTGCTTCAAAATCTGTTTGGTTTTTTGTTTCTTTTTTTTAACTCAGAGCTTTTTAAAAGGAAGCTTGAAAATGAGTGTTGGAACAGGTAGATGTTAATGGATTTCAATGTACAACAATTTTTATGGTTTATTAAGTTATGTTTTTACTTATTTGTTGCTTATATATTGTATTGTATTGTGTGTGGGTCTAATTTCTGTTCAGTTTTGTAAGCTGCCCAGAGTAGCAGTTTAGCTAGAGGGAGTGGTATATAAATTTAAGAAATAAATTAATTAAATAAATAGCTATTAGCATATTAAATTGGGAAATTGGAATAGAGGTTTGTGGTATTGTTTTTTAAAAGAAGAACTGCCTGGGAATTTTCTGAGAATTAGTTTGTGAACCACTTCTTGGAAAGGTTAGTTGCAAATAAAGGAATTAATTGGAGACTTTGATTTGTAGTGGGATGCAAATATGATGCAGTGATCTGTGAGTTTCTTCCTCCATCTCTGCGTATGACATAATTCCAATTAGTATTCTCAACTAGAGTGGGCCCACTGATCAATGGGATTTATATATGTATTGACTTATTGCCATTAAACAGGTGATTGGGGCTGTTCTAGCGGGCCAGCATCCTGCTTGAGCATCTTCTGAGCAGAATGTTCTAACCAGAGCGGTGCTGTTGGCAAGTGAAGGGCAAGTGTTTGTCCCACAGTTTACTGTTTGTTTAGCGGCACCACTTGGAGCATTTACTACCAAGGTGGGGATTTTTTGGACCATGGAGATTCCATATAACTCTGCCAATTGAGCTTAGCAAATGGATTTAAACCTATCACTTCAAACTGATCTGTAATTATTGCATTACAGTGATGGAGTTAGACATGATACAAAAGGAATACAATATAGATTTTGTTCTTAATTTTCTGTAAAAGTCTTTCTCCTTGCTTAATTAAAACAACAGATTTTTGCTTTCTGCAGATACATAGTAAAAGGAGGAAATTCTTAAAGAAACAAGCTATTTAGCCATTTAATGGCAGCAATGATGTCATAGAAACAGTGAATTCCATTGCAGATTTTAGTGTGAGCTTTACATGAGCTTTCCAACTTGCCGAATCTCTGATTACTTACTTTGTCAAACTGAAAATATAACATGATGTCTTTCAATGAAGTGGGATGGAAGCCCTTTTTGAAATCAAAAGGAATCCACTAAGGTCTTCACAGTGCACCAGTGAAAAATTGTATTGGGCCCTTTTTGGAGAGGAATTCAATTTTGTATATATCTTTCTATTTAAGAATCCATCTTTTATTTAATATTTATTGTACAGTGGACCCTTGTATAACAAACAATTTGTATAACATAAAATCTGTACAACATAAAAATTCTGGAGATAGGGAAAATCGTCTATGGGGTGAATCTGTACAACATAAAATGGTTGCAATTAGGGATTACTGTTTTCAATGCATTCCTATGGGAAATTTGTATAAAGGAAAACTTGATTAACATAATTTCATTTGGAACCAATTAATTCCTTTACACAAGGTACCACTGTATAGTTAATAATAATTTAATAATTTCAGATTTAGTATGATCTTTCTCAGGGTTTTCTAGGTATAGAATGGTTTACCATTCCTTTCTGGATGCACTGTGGAACTCTGCAGCATTGTCCTAGATCCCTTGTTCTCAAACTTGGGGTCCCCAGATATCCTTGGACTGCAGCTCCCAAAGGCCTTTACCACTAACCGTGAAGGAAAGGGCTTCTGGGAGTTGCAGTACAAGAACATCTGGTGACCCTGTTTGAGAACCAGTGCCTTAGATCACACAGGCTGGTTCATCTATTGCACAGTAGGGAATTATTTATTTATCTAGAGTATTTACCTCACCTTTGTCGTTGGAACAGGACCCAAGGCGGCTTGTCCCAAACTACTTCCATAGCAAATCACTCAGCTATCCAGACAGTTCATTGTGCAGTAATGTGCTGTCAAATGTTTTCCAGCTTTTGGCAATTGTATTAACCAATGACCTTCAAATAGCCCTGTCCTGACCACCTCTTGCAAATCCAAGGTCATTACTTCATGTGTTCAGTCGGTCTGTTTTGACTTTCTTCTTGTTCTGCTGCCTTTACATTTTTCCAGTATTATTTTCTTTTCCACTAAATCTTGTCTTCTTATGATTTATTTATTAGATAAACATATTTATACTTGGAGAGTACCAAAACATGTTTTCCTTTTACTAAGACCTCTGAATATAATTGTATTAGACATATTTCACTGAGAGCATCTGGTGCAGAAAAATTGTATTTTTAGAGTGTCTAGTTTAAACTGTTTTCCTGATCCTTGTAAGTACAGCAGAAATAAAAAAGAGAAAGAATTAAAAAGGGTTTTGATATGCAAGAAAATTTAAAATTACAGAAAAGGGAATTGAGGTTCCCATCAAAACTCGTATGTATGTAAAGCCTCGGGAAATTATTGGCAATTATTTTTGTACATTGAGCAAGTAGTTTAAGCAGGAAAGAAAGGTGCATATAAAACATACTTGAAAGAAAGATTTAAGAAGTGACTATTTAGCCATTCTAGCTGTTTCTAAAATTAATTGGTTATTTGGGATTTCTATCCAAGAGAATGAAACAAAATGAACTGTGGATTTCTGTTGCATCTAAGCTCATTTACTAGCACCGAAGTCCTTTTCTGCCTTCCACTCCAAATCTTCATGAAGTAAATTAGTGCTTCTGTATTCAGCAGTTTTGACTGTTATTAAAAGAATCAAGCTGAATTCAAATGATGAAAATAGATGACCTGCCTCTGACATCTTTGCCCTGAAGCAAAGACTTTTTAAGCCAATTATTTTTTTAAAGTTGTTGATTGTTACTCAAACTGATCTCAAGTCTTTAGATCATATTACATTTTAATCAGTGCTTCTACTCAAACTTGCTTCCAAGTATAAACAGCTTATAGCTTGCACCCTTGCATAAAAACCTGATATAGATAAAATAATAAGAAAACTGTACAGAGCCATGCTTGCATAAAGAAATGAACAGTGAATGGCCTATGTGCAGAACTTGTATTTTAGAGCAGGAATAGGCAGACCAGGATTGTGGGATCCATTTCACATTTTAATGTCTTTTTGAACTCTAAACTGATGACATCCAAAGTGGCACTTGAATCAAATGAGGGCTCTCTGAGGCACCAAATATTGTTTGGTGCTTTACTTTAAAAAAAAAACACAGTTGGTCTCAGTGAGTTGTAAAACTTGGAAAAGCAATAGCTTAACACAACAGGAAATCCCAAAACAAAAGGAGATGATCAGCTCAAACACTGAGGAAAAGCTTGGCTCCCTCTGGAAACTCCAATCATGGAGGCTCTGGAAGGTCTCCGATCAACTAGACAAATTTCCTTGTTCTGCTGATCTGTTGCCATTTCACATGTTGCTGCAGGCATTAGGCAGTGCAGATAACTCTTTGCATCACTTTCATTTTCAGAAGAGTGGGTGGGTATGCTTTCCCCCCTTCCTTTCTGCTAAGGGAGCTGCAGCTCTCATTTTGCAGTACACTTTAGAATCAATTCAGCGAGTATTTGTATCCCTAAGTGTGTGGTGTATGTTTTGAGTTTCTCATGCGGGATTTGAATGGGTATATCATATTGTGTAAGGGGTGTGGTGGCTCACTGGGCTAGAATGCTAAAACTGGCTGCAAAGTCAGTGGTTCGAATCCTGGGTGAGCTCCGTTTGGAGCATTCAGATGCACATCAAGGCATAGGGACTACAAAATGGGTTAAAGCAGATTTGTTGCTATTTTAAAGACAAATTGTTGAGATAGAAAAGGTTGGTGTTGGCAAATCCATAACCTACTGTATCATGTATCAGTTGAGCTGAGAAGACTATGGATCATTAAATATCACTCCAAATACTTCTTTGGATTTTGTATTAGAAAGCTGTTTACTGTTTTAATATTGCTCCCACATTGGTTTCCTAAATTATTTCAACAAATAGTTGAACAAATATTATTTTATAGTTAAAAGGCACAGTGGAAAGTGCTTGTTGTAGTAGGGTGAAAAAAATCATTTGACAAACTAAGGTAATTTCTTGTCTTCACTCTAGGGAAGAACTAATCAATATCCATATATTCCGTGTGGTAAAAACCAGAGAAGTTTGTGAAGAGCTGCAGAAGGATCTCTCCAAACTGGGGGAATGGGCTGCGAAATGGCAAATGCGTTTTAATGTAGCCAAATATATCCATGACAGATCAGGAAAGAGATCTTGGTGTGTTGGTGGACAGACAGCTCAATGAAGGTGTCTACACAATGTGTGGCAGCAGTGAAGAAGGCCAGTTCCATGGTAGGGATTATCAAAAAGGGGACTGAAAATAAAACAGCCAACATTATAATGCCATTATACAAAACAATAGTAAGGCCGCACCTGGAGTATTGTGTACAATTCTGGTCACCGCATCTCAAGAAAGACATCGTGGAACTGGAAAAGGTGCAGAAGAGAGCGACTAAAATGATTACTGGTCTTATGAGGAAAGGCTAAAACATTTGGGGCTCTTTAGTCTGGAAAAAAAGGCGCCTGAGGAGGAATATGATTGAGATGTACAAAATAATGCCGGGCATGCGTAAAGTGGATAGAGGGAAGCTCTTCTCCCTCTCACAAAATACCAGAACTAGGGGACATACACTCAAATTGAGTGCTGGGAGAGTAAGAACAGACAAAAATATTTTTTCACCCAGCGTGTTGTTAGTTTGTGGAACTCCCTGCCATAGGTGGTGGTGATGGCATCTGGCCTGGATGCCTTCAAAAGGGGATTGGACAGATTCCTGGAGGAAAAGTCCATCACAGGTTAGAAACCATGATGGAGATGTGTAATCTCCAGGCTTAAAACCAGGGTACTTCATGGGCCAGATGCAGGGGAGTGGTATCAGGTGACAGATATCTAGTCTCATGCGCTCTCAGGCGCATCTGGTGGGGCCACTGTGAGATACAGGAAGTTGGACTAGATAGGTCCTTGGCCTGATCCAGCATGGCTCTTCTTATGTTCTTATCCAGGCACGTGTCTGAATCTCTTCTCTTTCTCTGCCATGTCTAGCTGAATTTAGATGGGACCTGTTTTTTCATATTTGAGTATTACCCAATATCTGCCCATTTCATTGGTTATTTTTAAAAAAATGAAAATAATGCTGTCATGTTATAGAGGACAGTGTTAGGCTACAAATCTACATATACCTACCTGGAGTTTAGCACATTTTTCCAGGCAATAGGTACCATATGGGACAGCAGCTCATAGAATCTTAGAGTTGGAAGAGACCTCAAGAGCCATCCAGTCCAACCCCCTGCCATGCAGGAACCCCCATCACAGTATTCACAACATATGCCCACCCAGCCTCTGCTTAAAAACCTCCAAAGGAGACTGCACCACCCTCCGTGGCAGCATATTCCACTGCCAAACAGCTCTAACTGTCATGAAGTGCTTTCTAATGTTTAAATTGAATCTCTTTTCCTGTGGTTTGAAACTATTGCCCTGTGTCCTAATCTCTGAAGCCATGGAGAACAAACCAGTCCCCTCTTCAATATCACATCCTTTCAGATATTTAAACTAGCTATCATACCCCCCTCAGCCTTCTTTTAGAGAGGCTAAACATTCCCACTTCCCTAAGCCGCTGCTAATAAGACATTTCTTCCAGACCTTCAACCACCTTGGTTGCCCTCCCCTGGATATGCTCAAGGTTGTCAACATATTCTTAAAATTGAGATGTGCAAAATTGGACACAGTACTCTGGGTAGGGTCTGAAGTACTGGGTCCAGTTTTGCGCACCTCAATTTAAAAAGGATGTTGACAACTTTGAGCATCATTACTGCAGTGTCTAGAATTAACTTTAATGCATTACTTCCAAGATTTGCTCACAAACAATCAAAAGTGATATTGAAATATGTATTGTTGCATTTCCTTCAGCTGGATTAGCTGCCACAGATTTATGATTGATTATTTCCCATTTAAAATGTAAGTTCATGGTGTGCAGTGTCCTTCGGAATAGAGAGATATTGAAGACTTGAGTGTCTTCTGTGGACAGAAGAAATTTTAGCCTGAGAGGATTTTCAGTTCTGGCTGAGTCTGTCTGTTTAATCAGGTGTGTGTAGAAGAGTTGCATCTATCCAAGGGGCTGCAACTAATAGGAGCCTAAGGCTGCATCGCAACCTGCACTTTTGTCATAGTTCATTTCGGTTTTCTTTCTCAACAGCCTAGAACTCTTTGAGGTAATTGTCATGCTTCTTTGTTGCTTTCTCTTGGAACTAGAGATGTCTAGAAATTGTGTGATGGCATTCATATGATCCATAGTTTTGAATGCACACAATGCAGCCTCTACATTAACTGAATGTACACTTGTGTCTTGCCAGTTTCCCAGTGGTTGTCTACAGGAAGGTCCAGTGAACGCTATTTCAGTTATTCCAGACTGAAGGTAGTGAGCAATAAAGGTAGTAGTACTCAAACATTAAAGCAGCTGTGAAAATTTTTATCCCGTACTGTATCTATAGCTTTGGGGATAGCATTATCCCATAAGGCACCCATATTATGCACATGCACACATTCATGCACGCACATGCAGAGAGAGAGAGAAAGAGAGAGCGAGAGACCAGCACCAGCAGCACAAAAACTTGGTGGTAGAGAACATTGAGATATGATTTTGATGCAACCACATTTCAACTACTGGATAGTGTGGTGGTTTGGACATTTGGCTGTGAAGTCAGAGGTTGGAAGTCCAGTTCCCGACTGTGACTGACAGGGGTTGGACTTGATGACCCCAAGTTTCCCTTTTCTGTTGTTCTAAGATAGCAACAGTGCAGTGGCATTTAGACATTTCTAAATTGAAATTGTATATAAAATAAACCAGTTGTCTAGTGCAGTGTTTTTCAACCACTGTTCCGCGGCACAGTACTGTGCCACGAGATGTTGCCTGGTGTGCCATGGGAAAAATTCTCCCTACACCAGCAATGCCCCCCCGCATCCCGCTCGCGACCAAGGCAGCGGTGCAGTGCTGGTGAGCCGGAGGAAGGCGGAGCGTTCAGAAAGAAGCCGGCTGCCGCAAGGCTTCCTTGGGAGATGTAGTTCCTCCCGCAGGTCTGAGATGCGGTCCTGGGGAGGAGAGCGGACTACCTTTCCCGGTTTGCTTTGCGCGCCGGTGAGGAAAGGCTGGCCGTGGGCGGGGAAGGAGAAGGAGAAGAAATAAGGGAGGAGGAGGAGGAGGAGGAGGAGGAGACTGGAGAGCGAGAGAGAGCCGGGAGACCCGCGCAGGCGCATTGCAGTGAAGGGCGCTCCAGAAGCCGCTGTTAAAGGTTCTTGGGGTTGGTTCCCCCTCCTCGCTCACCGAACCCCCCTCCCTCCCTCCCTCCCCCACCTCGCGCACATTTTCTAATGGTGGTGTGCCTCGTGATTTTTTTCATGAAACAAGTGTGCCTTTGCCCAAAAAAGGTTGAAAAACACTGGTCTAGTGTATGTTATGTAGGTGGCATGAGAAAAGGATGAAAACCTCTTATAAGCTGATTTTAATACACTGTGTACATTCCAGTCATCCAGATGAGGTTTTCCTTGTTAATTATAATTTTATTTTACTTTATTTGTCTACAGTCTGAATGTGAAAAGAGTATATCAATCTTGTATTACTGGCTTGGCTTTTATTTCATGTAAGTTTGTTCAAGAACATCCATATTTAACTTGTATACAAATATTTTGAAATTTTGAATTTATGAAATTTCAGTGGTCAACACACACTACTAATTTTTCTTATATATACAGCATATTTATTTATTATCTTGCCCCACTGGCCATAAGACCACTCTGGGAAGATAACAAAATTTCAGTAAAATAGATTAAAATTAAAGACAATACAATATAAAATCAAAATTCAAACATTACAGTTTTAAAAGATGTAAAACAAATAATATTAATATTAAACATTATAAAGTTAGATGGTATGGTGGGTAGTTTTAGCTGAGGATTTCTGGTAGGATGGTAGTGCATCTGGAAAGGCCTGCCTATAGAGCCATGTCTTTAACAACCTTTTGAATCCCAGGCAGAATATTATTCCAAAGATATGGTGCAACCAGCGAGAAGTCACAGCTTTTGGTTTTCTCCTTCCATCCCTCACTTAGGCTAAGAGTTAAGGTGGGTTAAGGATCTTAATCACCCTATCTGAGATGAATAAGTATTAAGGATTGAACTTGATGGAAGAAGGCGTTCTGCTAGGTAGCGATGTCCCAAACCGTTTAGGGCTGTGCATGTTAGAGTCATCATCCTGAAGCTGACATGGAAGTGCACTGCAAAGAAGCCAGTGCAAAGAGACTCACTGGACAAGTGGGTGCAGAAGACATCTTGGCTCAATCTACTGGTGAAAGTTGGCCTAGGTCCCAGTGGTTGGCCTGCACTTTAGATTTAAAGATCATAGATTGGGCATAGGAGATGTTACTGGGAGGCCTTTCACGGTGACCAGTTCCAAATAAGTTGTGAACAATCTGATAAAACTCAGCTTGATGTTTTCGGGCTTTGTCAATCTGGGTGATAAATTACGTTCTTCTAGCAGATCTCACATTTGAAAGGTAGATGCTAGACTGGACTTTCACAGCTTTTAGTTATCCTCCACCAGGTCTACCTCCAAATAGCCTTTAGCCTCTTCCTATTTTTCTCCATTTACTGAAGTAGTTGATTATATCAGACAGCTGGACAGAGTCTGCTTTGGAAGGGGCATTTGGGTGTGATCATGTAAACAGCGCTGGTGGTAGCAGTATACCAGCCATCCACCAGGGCCTCAACAGGAACACCAACCAGGTCAGCTGGTATTCCTCACTTGGCATCTTGGTAGAATCCAGTAGTCTGCAAGAGCAGGCCATCTTAATGGGTCTTTACTCTGCGCCGGAACAGAATCCGATTGATAGGTTGCATTTAGAGATGGGCACGAAACGAACAATTTTTCGTTTCCGTTTCCGTTTTTTCATTTCATTAGGTAACGAAATGACAAATGAATTTTGTCTCTAAAATGAAATGAAACGAACAGAAACACCGGAAATTTTGTCGTGCGTTTCGTTTCCGTTACTGCAATGTGAGTGAATTGCTTAAAATCCTTTAAAAAATCACAAAAAATTGAAATAAATGGTAATGAAATGGTAACGAAACGAACAAAAACGAAAACGATTTTTTTGCAAAAATTCACGAAAAACGGAAACGAACCGAAATGGACCCCTCAAATGACAAACGAAATGCCATTTTTTTATTCGTGCCCATCTCTACTTGCATTTTATCAGGTAATGATTTGACGATGACATGGGGAGTGCCATAAGGTCAGTTACCTTTGGATCACTGTCACCCAATCCAATAGAGAAAACCAGGTCTAGCGTATGGACAGCCACATGGGTAGGTCTGTTAATATGTTGGGAGATGTCCAAGGATGTCATGGTTTCCAAGAACTCAAGAGCTGAACCACAGACCTCCATCTCAGCATGGATATTGAAGTCCCCCAGTACTAAGAATCTGGGGGACCTCAGCAGCACCACTAAGATGAAGGATGTCTGAAAACGAGAGTGTGCAGGAGCACAGTACACCAGCACAATCCCTATTCCTTCCCTAGAACACAATGACACATGGTATCACTAAGGATGAGAGCCTGACAGTTATGAATATGTTTTTATTTTAAAAAATGGCAACTCTACCCTCTGACCTGTCAATCTATCTTGATGTTGATGGAGTATCCAAGAGGGCAAAGTAGAGAGAAGGCAGCTCCACCAATCCATGTCTTGGATATACATGCCAGATCTGCCTTGTCATCCAGCATTAAGTCCTGTATGTGCTGGGATTTATTCAGTAGAGATCTGGCACTAAGCAACATCAGGGATAGAGTGGCAGGCTGGCTGAACAGGTTGCCTCTATCCTGACAGTTGACCACTGAATTAGAACACGGGACAGATTTCAGCCATCTGTGTCCTTTTCTTTTGGTTCTAGGTGCTGTGGGACCAGTGTAATGTTGTCCCCAACCTGTAATAACCTGGATGGTATTCATGGCCCCCTCACTGGTATGGCAGGTCATTGCGTCCAAGAAGTAAAGTGCAGTATAAAGTGAGAAAAAGGGGGGATTAAACAATAATTAGCAAAAAATAATTAGCAAACAATGGTACAGAACCAACCCAAAAGTATTAAATAGAAAAGAAACAATAATATTTAACAAATCCAGGATTTCTTAATTCAATAAAGGTATTAAGATCAAAATAAGATATGATAAAAACTGTTTAGGTTTATCCTTCGGCGACTGCAGCGGGTACAAAATGCGGCGGCCAGGCTGGTGGCGGGTGTGCGCTGGTTTGAGCACATCAGCCCAGTCCTGGCCCGTCTGCATTGGTTGCCCGTTGTGTCCCGAATCAGATTCAAGGTCTTGGTTTTAATTTACAAAACCCTCCATGGCCTGGGACCTGACTACCTGGCAGAGCGGATCGACCAGCGGTCAACATCGGTCCGACCGACCAGGTTGTTGCGGGTGCACATGCTGCGGGTGGCCACGCCCAGAGAGGCTCAGAAGTCTTCCACTCATACCCGAGCCTTCTCTGTGGCTGGCCCTACTCTGTGGAACCATCTTCCCAGCGAAGTGCGCCTTGCAGGGTCCCTGCCAGCCTTTCGGAAGGCATTAAAAACCCTACTTTTCCGAGAGGCGTACGGTGACTAGTTTTTTTTTAACTTAACCCACCATCTGCTATTTGTTAATTGCTTTTTTTTAAAAATTATTTTATTGCTATTATTATTTTTATCTGCTCTGTTAGATTACTCTTGTTGTAAATTGTTTTATTTGTTGTTTGATTGATCATATTCTTTGATGTGAACCGCCCGGAGTTCCCCAGGGAAAAAAGGCGGTATATAAGTACAATAAATAAATAAATAAATAAATAAATAAATAAATAAATAAATAAAT
>JAHTLZ010000204.1:39633480-39647497 GCA_023846285.1 Phrynocephalus versicolor
ATGATGATGATGATGATGATGATGATGATGATGATGATGATGATGATTTAAGCTTCTTTCTTGTGAATTTGAGCAGGAAAGTTGAAGTTACCTTTTACACAGTGCTGGTTCCTTTTCCTTGATTATGTGCAGGAAAAGGATGACAAATAAGATAGATTGTTTCATTTCAGTGGAGAAAGCAGGACTCGCCAAGGGAAAGAGGCAAGTGACCCAAGATGCCAGTATGTCTACAATTTATATTCTCACTGGTGGGAGTGGGGACACTGGCAAGCAAAAAACAGTGATATGAGTGTGCCACATCCAGCATGGAGAGCTTGGGTGGAACTCCTCGTTCTCTTCCCTGCTATCTCTTTTCTTTTCTTTTCCTCCCTTTCATTCTTTGCACAACAGTTTCTGGTGAAGTATACTGTTGACTTCCATCTTTGATGGGACATTAATATTTTGCTTTTGGGTAACACATTCATCTATGAATGTGAAGTATCAACAGAGATAGTAGCTCTCAGCAACCCAAAACCTACAGTTACTGAAATGGAAAACTAAACAGAAATATGCTACTACAGTCTGATCAATATAATGTCTTCCCTACCATTCTGGCCATGATCAAGCTATGTTAAAAATAATTATTCAGCTTACCAAACCCAGTGTTAGAAATCATCTTCATGGGGTTTATAATGTTGCTGGGCTCCTGCAAATAAGCAAAGTGTGATAGATGGCCAGTGAGGGTAGCTGTGATTCCCTCCAGTCATCCAATGTAAGAGAGTAGGATGTCCTTGTAAAAGCAAAAGCCATGAACTATCTGGGTGGATCCATTTCTCCTCATTTCCTTACTCCTCTTCATTTTCCACACTATACCCTAATGATTCGGCATTCCAACAGAAATCAAGTTAGAATGGAATGATATAGAATAGTCTCCTTAATACAGATCTATAACCTGTGCTATGCTAGACACTCACAGGGTACAATATTAACATTTTTCACCTTGTATCCAAGCTTCAAAATGTGTTTATAACTATTTTTTTTCTTAGCTTCATCTTATTTCCCCAAGGAAATCTGTTTCTGCTCTCATTCACCCCTGTACAGAATAAGAGAAATTTGATTTTCTACCAGCATACAGGCTGTTGTATAAATACAAGAACAGTAATTGGCTGATGGGGATAAAGCTAAATTTTCCCTATTAGTTAACTTCACTGGCCTCAATGTTTCCTAACATTCTTTTTAATTTTTATTATTTACAAATACACACACACACACACACACACACACACACACACAGAATGTCTTACCTAAGAATTACTGTATCATCCTAAACAGCTAAGACGACAAGTTTTTTTCCTTAAATGTAATTTTAAATCTATATATTAAATGTTTGGGTGCATGTTCCTTTGATTTAAAAATGAACACCACAACACAGAAGGAAAAAATTAAGCTAGTAAAGTAAAAATAAAATTTAAAAAAAATAAATTATGGACATGTCAACCAAGAATAGGGGAAATGCTAATTAACAATTTGGATGCAAGGAAGAGAATAAAGTTTTAATAACTTTTATAGTCCTGCCAAAGGGAAAGCAAAGAGATAATGTTGCTCGCTCCCAAAAATACTCTAATAGTAGGGCAAAAAATCCTGTTTCTAGCATTGTTTGTTCATAATATATAGATGGATGATAACTAGTGTTGCTAGATCTCTGGGCACCAGCTGAAGTTTTGGGGAATTGCTATGCTTATATCTTGTGGGGAGATAATTTTAGAGAAAGCAATGCTGAAAGACAGCAAACTTTGCTTTTCTCATGAGTGTTGGCTTTCATGTCTTGGCACTGCCAATCTGTGCAAGGGCTCACATACTTGGCATGAAAATGTTTGTGTGCAAGATATGTACATACTGTATTTGTTTAGAAGGAAATCCACATTGTCTCACTGTCTTGTGCATACCACACATTATTTTTAATTATTATATAAGAATCTATCTCCTCTGATGTCACAAGGACCTGTTGCTAGTAACATCATATGGACCAGCCCCCTGTCTCGGGCATTCACCTTCAAATTTCAGGCACTGAGAAGCTCTTCACCTCACAAACCTCATGATAACTGAATAAAGGCCTGGTTCTAAAAATCAACAGAGCAGAAATGTTGGTTTGTTTTCTTTCAGATGTATTTTCCCACTTTCCTAGTCTAAAAAAGTAACTAAAATACGATGGGTTTTTGGCTTCCCAAAAGGTGGTATTATTCGTTGCTGAGTATTTTGAATTCAGTGAGAGGAACACATTCTTGAAAAGCAGGAAATATGGGGGAAATTGGAAGAGGCCTCAGTGCTAGACAGTGTCCTTCCTTCAGTGTGTGAGTCTGATAGATTTTGTCACTATATCCAATAAACAATTTATTCAGTGCTTTGGGACTTGAGTGATCTTTTTAAAACGCATTTAACCCTCAAGGTCAAAGGAAGACGAAATCTCGCAAAGAGTCCATAGTTCACCTCAACATGCCCACAGCCTCATGCAAAACAATATGGTAGTCCATGCTGTGGGGTCTTTGATATATTCACTTTGTCTCTGTCTGGACTCTCCTTCTCGGCTTCTTAGGCTGATCCTTCATTTGGTAGCCTGCTGTGCTCAGTGCTGCATCTTCATTCAGCCGGTATACTGCACAGAGTGATGGTAATCATTTTGAGGCTCAGCCAGGTACTGACACATGCAGCTCAGGACAGAAAGTTAAATAGATTTTACAACCTTTCTAAAGTGTTGCATTAACTTCTGTCAAAGGTACCAGAAACAAATGTGGTGCATTTGTGGAGACTTGACCTCTGTTGCCCACATTCTCTTAAAAAAGAACCCAACCAAACTTCTTATGTCATATATTCAGCTGTACTAAATCTCCACAAAAGGACTGAAAACAGATTGATTTGAGAAACCAGCACCTAAATGACTCATAGTTTCAATTATACTTTATTTGTACTGAAGTGTTTGCAATTTCTTTCAGTCCCTAACTGACAACAAAGCAAAAGATTAAAACAAGCCCAGAGAAACATGTCAGATTTTTTTTTAAAAAGCTAGCTTTCAGTCATAGTGAAGAGTGGAGTCAGATTCATCTTTTAAAAACGGTCGAAACCTGAGTGGAATGACAGTGATTGAAATGACTGTGTGAAACTGAACATAGACAGGTTCACGCTAACCTTCGTAGGGAGCAACCACAAGGTCTGTGTTGTTTTCTTATGAACCAAACCTCTCATGGTTTGGAGACTTACAAAAGAACCTTTGTAGAACACTGTGAACTATATGCAGCTCTTAGTGGAAGAGTTAGGTGTTTTCTGATGCTCTGTCAGTTATTCAGGACTGCTCATCTCATAAGATTGAATATGATATTGGTATGATCTAACATGCTTTATTTGGTACTGTGGTATCAATGATAAAAGGCTGCAGAGAAGCAGTCTTAAATTCATGGTCCAACTGCTCTAACAGGATATTCCTCTTTTGTGAAATAACAGAACTGCTAATATGCTGACATTTAATCAAGATTAATTATTCTTGTAGGCTTCTAATCAGAAAGCTACAAGAAAAAAATAATGTAATCTGTAAGACAAAAAGAAACAAACCATGGCAAACTGTGTATGTGCAGCAGTATGCAGGAGATCAGATGTTCAAAGAAACAAAGATAGATGTTACTGATGGTGCAAAAGTGACATTGAGAAATTCAGAATCCGTCAAATCCAGCAAATAAATAAAATGGGGAGAATTCTGAAACTTTCTCTATAATTACCTACAGACTGGGGTAGTGCTGTTTTTTCTATGTATGATAAATGGATTTTAAATAGTTTGAAGAGTATGCCTTTTTAGTTCAGAAACTGTAACTGAACCTGAGCTAGGCAGAATATGGCAAATTTGAAAAAGAAAGGCTGATTGCAGCAGAATTGATGCTTTTGAGCAGGGGTGCTGGAGGAGAGTCTTGAGAGTCCCCTGGACTGCAAGGAGATCAAACCTATCCATCTTGAAAGAAAACAACCCTGGATGTTCATTGGAAGGACAGATTTTGAAGCTGAGGCTCCAGTACTTTTGCCACCTCATGAGGAGAGAGGAGTCCTTGGAAAAGTTTCTGATATTGGGAAAGACTGAAGGCAAAAGGAAAAGGGGACGGCAGAGAATGAGATGGTTGGATGCAACCAACATGGATTTGACCAAACTCTGGGAGGCAGTGGAAGACAGAAGGGCCTGGTGTGCTGTGTTCCATGGGGTCATGAAGAGTTGGACACGACTGAACGACTGAACAACAACCTCTCCTGCAGCACAATAGTCACAGTGGACTGAGAAGCTCGGTGATAGAGCAAAAGTAGTCATCATCTCAGGTCATAAGAGGCTGGAAAGGACCATTGTCTGATCACTTGAAAGCTGCTGCCAATCTGTATGGCAGCATTTTGTCTACCATGAGGAAGCACCAAAAGTACGGCTATTATGTCTCAGAAGCAGAGTTGGCATCTGGTCCTTCAGGATGCATTATGTATTCACAATGTTATCTTCTGGTCTGATGCAACCACAAACTGTGGTCCTGTTATCTCTTGTCCAGGTCCTGATGTCTACAGATCAATCGCCATTTCTATAAACAGTAGGGAGACTAAAACCAGGGAGGTACAGTGTGGTGAAGACCAAGGGCTCTAGTGTGACCTGTTTCTCCTTATACTGTTGGGGAATCTTTCATGAGGGTAATGTGTCAAGGGAACTAATGCCTAAATTCAACTGGACTAAATCTTACATCCAGTGTTCCATTTGTGGAAAGATCAGAATTCCGAGCCTTCCTGCTCACAATGCTTAGTAACTGCTGAAACACATTTCAAAGGATTTCCCAGTTTAAAGAGGTTCAGGGGGTACAGCAACGCTGATAGGTTGTGTGCCTCTTATTCAGGATGTCATGCTTGCATAAGTGGAAGTTCAAACTTGGATACTTTTTCTGAACATTGTAATAAAACATTGCTGTTTTTAATTTTAAGAAAGGCATTTGTCCTTTAATATGAAAGTTGGGATCTTTGGATGCATTGCCAGAAACAATGACTCTCTTTATTTCCTCACCTTGGACATGTCATAAATTTGTGCAAAATCATAATAGCATTGCCAACATAGAAGACAGCTACTTTATTTACAGAGCTGTTCTTTTTTGGATATAATGGATTCTATAACATGATCAATTTTCCTCCTTTAGCCTAATCAGTAGATGATTTACTGTCTCTGCTTTATTCATATTCTATCATTTCTGACTTGTAAACATCACCCTTTATGGTTATTAGGAATCCTAAAAATTGTTCATTTTACAGTTATTTGCCCTTTGTTTTTTGTTTTTTTAAAACGATGGCATTGAAAGCTTTTTCTGGATTATTGTTTTACAGATTATATAGCTGAAAAACATGAGCAACAAAGAAAATCCTACATAATGGCTGAAATCCAGTAGTAAATCACTACTAGAGAAGGCCCATTTCATCACTGCAACTTACAGAGGAACTGATTTACCAAATCTCTCCTAATGTAATAGGTCTATGCTAGTTGCAATTTACTACCAGATTTCAACCATTAAAATGCAAGTAAATCACCAAGTCATTATGCCTTATTTTTGTTCTTTGTTCTTTTCAATTTTATAATGCAGTACTTTGTAATAATCCAGTACTTTATATATTATAGATCTAAACCTCCTTTTGGTATAAATAACATTGTTGGTTAGATGTAACTGATCAACTACTGTCTACATGAATCAGTTGCAGTTTGGGTTGAATACAAAACTAAATGTTTTTTGGGAGATTTGACATTTTTAGTCAGCATAATCAACATTATACTGCACTAGTTAAGTATAATTAATACATTGGTGCATTGAGTATATACCTGCTTATCATCATGATAGGATTCCATATTTTGTTGGACTCTGTTTTTGTAAGGCATTTTGCATTTTATTGTGATTAGAAATATTTGTTGATGTGCCTGGGCAATACACTAAATCACAAAAAGAACCTGGATTTACATCATTATGCCATATTCTTATTGATCTGTATTAATGATTTTAAATTCCTTGTTAGGTTACTTAGGTGTGTTTGTATGTAAGTAATTGATTGCATTCAGATATCAAATTCAAAAGTAAAATGTTACTTCTGAGAAACATGAAAAGCAAATTTAATTTTTTGAAAATTGCAATTGTAATGGTAACAAGGCTGTTTTCCTGTAACCATTCTAAATTCTTGTGTTTTTCACGTGGATACTGGTCCCTTTGGAAGGACTGTATTCATCCTGTTTTCCCATCACCCTCTGCCTTAATTCATTCCACTAATATTCAGATTCTTCCTTTTCACAGACTTTTTAATTCTGACTGCTGTATTGTAACACTTTTCTTAATGCAGCTGAAACTTTTCATCATAGCTACTATTTCATACGGCCTACTTCATTTTTCTTAATTAGGTCTGCTGCCTAATAATGATCAGGCCTTATTCATCTTCCTTCTTGCTCTGTCCAGTTTAGTGGAGTTCACACTAAGCCCCATAGTTTCTTATAACAACCTTTGAGAAATTTCCATCATACCTATGATAGTACTGAAGAAAAAATGCTTAATGTAACTGATCTAACAGTTCTTCTATGATTGCTAAGAATTCAAGTGCCTGTGCAGGCAATTACAGTTGAAAACATGTAGACCTAGTATAGTGGACCCTCGTATAACAAACCGTTTGTATAACATAAAATCTGTACAACATAAAAAATTCCAGAGATAGGGAAAATTTGCTTAACAGAATAGTCTATGGGGCGAATCCATACAACATAAAAATGGTCACGATTAGGGATTACTCTGTTTCCTATGGAAAATTTGGATAAAGGAAAATTTGCTTAACATAATTTCATTTGGAACAAATTAATTCCTTTATACAAGGTACCACTGTATCATGGTGAGGGGTGGGTTTGTGCACATAAACCCTGTCCTGTTCTTTCCACCACAACTAGACCTCAGGGAGACCATTGTATGTTCACTATACACCCTCTCTCTCCCTCTGCCCATTGCCTCCCTAACTTGTCCTGAAGCTGCCACCGTCGCTATTGTCCTGAGAGACAGGAGGCCTAGTTCATTTCAGAGGAGCCAGGCCTTCTGCCTATGTGCATGCATGCACTGCTCAATTGACAGCAGGATATTCTCTCCCGGAGCCCCTTTGGGACCTCCCCAGCCTCCGAGAACTCCTGCATTGGGCTCAGGCAAAAGCCTCCCTGTCAACCCCCACTGCCCAGGACATTTCTGGGAAAATAAATGTTCCAGGAAGGTAGCAGTACAAAGGATGGAAAATGGTAATGTCCCGGCCAAATCCAGACACTTGACAGGTCTGTCTATAGCACTATTCCTTTGACCTGATTTGACTTAATATGCATCTGAAGTTCAACCCCACTGGTGACAGACTCCAGCTCCAGTAAAACATATGGGGAAGTTTTGGACAAACAGATGTCCTAATGCTAGAGTTACTTGACAATTTTTAACTTGTGTCAGAGTAAGTACAGAAGTTTCTTTCTTTCTTTTTACCTGATAACATCCTGAAATCTAGCTTTGCCTTACCACCAAGTTTCAAAACAATCCTTCCCTTGATCCATTTTCTAACGATAAGCTGTAACACCTATTCCACCCACTCCTATTGATTTCTGGTTATAATGGCAGACTGTGACTCACTGATCTAACCGTCAAGATAGGGCCACAACTATGCTTCTGTAATCATTGTTCATATAGTTGTATGAATGTACAGTGGTACCCCGACTTAAGAGCAGCTGAACTTAAGAGCAGAAGACTGTTGGCATTTTAACTGCTGCCTTACAAATTTTAGATATGGTCTGCTCGACTTACAATTTTTTTTTCATTTTTTTTATTTTTTTAAACTTATTTTTTCAATTTTTTAGATAGATACCCCAACTTTAAGAGTAGTTTGACTTAAGAGCATGCATTCGGAATGGATTAAATTTGTAAATCGAGGTACCACTGTATACATGAATATATGTATGGTTGGCTCAGGAGTCTGAAGCTTTCGTTTATAAGGTTTCACTCTTTGGATCATATAGCATCATCTTAAAATATTATTTTATATTAAATGTTGTAGTGAACAAGAACAAAAAAATATATCCGATCTTTACCTCTTATTTATCTCAGGACTGGTTTAACATTTTTCTTTTCTGCTGCCCTCTGTGTAATGGAGAAATCGTTTAACAGTTCTTACAAGTGATTTTCTTTTTCAAATACCTTTCTACTGTATTATATTACCTAGAGATTTAATATATGTGGCCCTTTCATATACCTTACATTTTAACTTGACATTTGTTTTATCATGACTCTGAGACGTAGCATTCTGTAATCATAAAGGTGACTGGGTACATTAAATTGGTCAATAAATATTAACATTATAGCTCAGCCTAGAGTGTAATTCATCAGAACTACTGCTTTTAAAATCAAATGGGAATTTTTGCTGTAAGTAATGCTTTTCTCACTAGTTGTTTTCAAAGATATCATTAATCTACTGCAGAATGTGTACATATAAATCCTGTGCCATTTGAAAGCTGAGGCCGTAGTGCACACTCCAGTGAAGCCATTGTTTCCTTTGTACTGAATTGTCTTTTATCTAAGTAACACTGTAGAAAGGGCAGGTTTAGATGCATTTCAGTTCACTGAAAAGTTTGGCAGACCTTAATTAAGTTGGCATGAAAATATGGACCAAGCAAATTATGTCTATATTGTAGAATAAATGTGTATAGACTTACACTGGTGAAACAAGTTTATTCAGAAGTAAATTTCTTTGTAATTCAGTGGGTCTAATTTCCAATTAAGTGTGTATAGTTTGCAATCAGAATTCAGGTAAAATCACTGCTTTTTTGGCATTTTATAATTTTATTAGAAAAATAATAGCTATTTTTCACCAATATAGTTGATGGCAAATATCCTGCTGTGAATTTACAGCAAAATATTAATTACTACTGATTTCATGTATAGAAAAGTAGGAATCTACTTTTGAAATTTCTTCAAGATACATTAGAAATTATATCACAGATTTAGTTTTCACCCAGCTCCTCACACAGTACCAATTTAATGTGAAAAGAAACTTTGTCACAAGTAATTTGTCACATATGAAATACTAGGTTAATTTTCAGTAGCAATAGTTATCAAAACTTTCAGCTAACATTAGCATGACACTTGGAAACCCAGTTCTATCAGCTGAAACATATACCTGTATAAACCGTAGTAAATCAGCATAAAATGCTAACCAGTTAGGCCTGTGGTCTCATTTTTACTAATTCTAAATTGACATCAATTAAGCTAATGGTTTGATTCTAGCACAGTATACAGTAGTTGCCAAACTTGAGTTCCCACATGTTCTTAGACTAAAATGCCCAGAAGACTTCATCATTGGCTGGACTGGCCAGGATTTCTGGGGGTGGTAGACCAATAACATCTGTGTACCCATGGTTGGGAACCAGTGTTTTAGTAGTTTTTCAGTGCAATTAGTTGTCTACTTAGTCTTAGGTCCCGTTTAGTTGGCTTGAACTTACTCCTAGGTGAGGATTGTTATTTAAGTGGTTGATGACCATAAGACACAGGTAAATTAAAAACCAACACATTTGAGGACCTGTATTTTGAAATCTTTTGTGAGACTTGACAGATACATACATTCCCAGCAAAGCAGCTATTGGCGCAGGACCTGCAATTGTCATTGGATGTGATTTGCAGTTTAGCTACAGGTACAAGTGATTGAAGTAATGTTCACTTCCTTTAATGTAGGCCTGAAATCTGCATCTTAAGTATCTCTTAGTAATTTCCGGGGCTCCCCTCAAAAAAAGTCAGGGTTCAGCTGTCATTTTAAATCCCCTAACCAACAGTTCCAAAGCAACAATGAATTCAATGTGGCTTCTTTCTAAGTGAGTGCAGAATAGAAGACTAAATTGAACAGCTTCTAATACAGGACCCATTTAAGGATACTGGTGATGAGATAGCAAGAATGATGTCCAGAGAAAGAGTCCCATTTGATTTCTTTAAATTTTAACTATGCCCAAGCAATGTCATTATTCTAACATCACATTGTAGTCACCTATGATTAGAATAATACCAAATACATGCAGTAGCCTGAAGAAATAGAATTTATTCAGCTTAGGTTATTCACCATGTTTCATTCTTGTTCTAAACCTGATGGTGTTGTGAGAAAATAATGAGTTTTTAAATTAAAAAATTATGCAAAACTATGTATTGTTACAAAAACAATCCATTTTGTTTACACCAAATATGATGATACTCAGTATCATCTTGAGTACAGAAATATTTTTATTTTTAGAAATTAATTTGGAAAAGCACATTGAGTATGGAATGGATTAAGCAACTCTGGTTAGCAAAATATTTCTTCTAAACCACTCTTTTGAATTTTAAATATTAGGTACAAGAGATCATGTAATGCCAAAGTACTAATTTTTCAACTCCTATATGATATTTAGTATTTTGGAGCCACTAACTTGGTTAAAATACTGTTTCAGATGTGATTTCTCCATGTAAGGCGTGACATCTCGTCTGCTTCAAATACAACTGCAGTATGCGCTTATAGTATAGAGAAGTGACTCAGCATGTTTTTCCAGCTGTCTCTCCCAATTCACTGCAGGGTGCCAGGTTTAATTTTTCTAACTGAGGCTGCTGTCATAGAAATTTTCTATGAAAGAGCAAAATGAAAAGGAAACATGGCTGCACAAAAATGTCTTCTGTGCAGTGTGTTGATAGGTAATACCTAAACATAAGTCTAGAATGCCTTCAGAGTATTTCAGATGACCTATATCTTTCATCCTTTTAATAATTCTCAAAAAGTGCTTCTGAACACTGAAGAGGTAGCCGTATTAGTTGACAGAAATAAAAATAAATAAATGGAAAACACACACACACAATGTCGCACCTTTAAAGATTTACTGATAAATTTCAGTATGAGCTTTTATGGCTATATTTCCCTCCCCCCTCTTTATTATGTGGTCACATACCCAACGTAAAACAGTACAACTCCTCAATCAATAAATCAAGCTAGAGGCACCACACAACAGTGTTCCCACAAGGCCTAGAATGATACAAGGATTTGTGATATTTAATGCTGCTTAAATGTCCACATGTAACACATTCCTCCAGCCTGTGTTCTGCTGTTGGGTATCCAGCAAGTTCACCATGGCTGTTTTTGTCTCCAAAACATTCGTTCCACAATCCCAGACTGGAAGAAATCCAAGTAGATAGCTTCATCTAAGAGAGCCTAGAATTGTGCTGCCTCTTCCCACTGGAAGACCTTAGTTGTGATTAGAGATGGGCACGAAATGAATTTTTTATTCATTTTGTTATTCAATACGTTACGTTGCATAATGAAACGAATAACAAACTGCCCCTCAAAGAAAAATGAAATCAAACAGAATTTTTTGTTTTGTTTCATTTCATTTTTTGTTCCCTAATTTAGTGTCATCTCTTACCTGAATGTTGCCGCCAGGCCAAGGATTCGCCGCTGCCAGTGACCAGCTCCCGCAGGGAGAGCTTCCAAGGTGGCTGGAGGCCTCCCTCCAGCAAAAATATAAAGCACTGATCAGCCTGCACTACAGCTGATTGGCACTTGAGTAAAAAAAAAATTAAAAATTAAAAATACTAAAATCCCCAACCTGGCCCAAATACCAGCTGGTTGGCGCTTGAGTAAAAAAAATTATTATTTATTTATCAATTTTAATGAGTAAAAAAATTATTTATTTATTTTATTCAAGCACTGACCAGCTGGCCTACAGGTCGGGTCGGCACTTTTCTTTATATTTTATTATTTATTTATTTATTCAAGTGCCAACCAGCTGGCCCCAGGCCGGGTTGGTACTTTTAATTTTATTTATTTATTTATTTATTTATTTATTTATTTATTTATTTATTTATCTATCTATTTATTCAAGCGCTGACCAGTGGGCCAGCTGGTCGGTGCTTGCGTAAAGAAATTTAAAAATTTTAAAAGCACCAACCCAGCCCGTGGGCCAGCTGGTCAGTGCTTGAATAATAAATAATAAAATATAAAGAAAAGCACTAAGCCAGCCCATGAGCCAGCTGGTTGGTGCTTGAACTAAAAAGAAAAAGCATGGCTCGGCCCGCAGGCTAGCTGGTCAGCGCTTCAATTATAAAAAATGGCGTTTTGTGCTCATCTCTAGTTGTGATGATAACTTTAAGAACTGCAACCATGTGCCATCAAATGAGTTATAGTGACAACTTATGGATTTTCTAGGTATGGGCTACTGATAGTAGTACATAATGTATTTTTTTTTTGTCTTTAGTTAATGCCACTACTCTTATTTTTTCTCAAACACCAGATCACCATCCTTATTTTCTAAATGGACGTTTAGACTTTTGTTTTTAAATGATGATGAGAATTTTTAAAATCATTCTTTGTTAGGACTGAATCTAAGACTGCAAAGTGATATATCCATACTTTTCCATTATTTTCTTTTTTGTGAATGAAAAAAGTTCAGTTCACTCATTATTTCCTTACAGCATTAACACTATGTAGACATGATGTACAAAATGAGGCATTTTGTTTTAAAACAGATTGCAGATGAAAAGGAACCATTCATTACTTACTGCAATTCCTAGATTACTAATTACTCTTAATCATTGACATCCAGGTCGGTATGGATGACAACAAGACGAGAAAAAGAGCTGCTCATATGCAATTGTATGTCTTTCAATATGTTACGTGTGTGTGTGTGTGTGTGTGTGTGTGTGTGTGTTTATAAACACGCACATGTAAATACACATAGAGACACACATATACATCACACACAACAACAACAAACACAATTCATTTATGTGGATACTTTTTGTCACTTGATGTTAAAAACACTGAATGCTGTCAGCCTTTAAAAAATAATTCGTTGGATTTTTTTATTTATTTGCAGTTTGACGGAGAAAACATGTATATGAGTATGACAGAGCCGAACCAGGAGTATGTGCCAGCCAGCCAGGTGGGTTAATTAATCTTCTCTGCCTTGTTTCAAATTGTAATTAAACAAATTCAAAGAGTTGCGTTGCAAATGAGTGGCACTATCAGTAACTGCTGCAATCAGAAATAATCATAATTTATAAACAAAGCAGTTAAGCCTTGTTTCCAGCTAATGAGATAGCACTGATAAAACACCAGAGCTGGCAGTTGTTGGAGATGCTACCTTGTTTGCTCTCCAGAATGTAGGCAGCTGTTTTGCCAGCATGATCATTCCTAAGCAGTTGTTGTTACACTGATGAAATAGTCTTTACAGGTGCATGCTATTTGTTTATCTGACTGCAGACAAGTTAATCATTATAAGCCACGGATGCCACAAATTGTTTTATGTATCACATTCAGGCCTGTTTTATATGATGCACTAGCTTCTTCAACAAGAGTGTTGAAGGTGTCCTAAGAATAAATTTTATTATTTAAACTATTTTATTATTGAAATATAAGAAGAATCCCTATTGATTGGGCCAAAGGTCATTCTGGTCTTTCTAGATATCGTTGGACATTTCTCATCAGTCTTTGTTAGCGCTGTCCATGGTGAGGTATTATGGAAATTGCCATCCAACATCATTGGGAACTGTTTCATTTTTACTGTGGTCCAAAGACTTCTTTCATACAGTAGGACCCCCTTATCCACAGATTCATTATCCACCACTGTATATGAAAAAAGGCCCCCTGGGGTAAGGGGCAAAGGCTTGTTTCAGGCCTCCCATACTTACCCCAGGACTGGGGCTACTCTGAATGGGCCTGCGAGGAGCAGCGCCAGGCTGGGGGCAAGTACAAGAGCCCCCAGTTAGGCCCCTCAGGCCCGACCCGACCTGCTTCCGCATATTGCGGATTTTCAATTATCGTGGGTTGAGTCGGGTCCCTAACTCCCACGATAGGCGGGGGGTCACTTTATGCCCTTCCTGGAAAAGAAGATAATAGCTATGCCCTACCATTGCCCCGTAGCAACTGCTTTCATTAGCATAGCCCCTCTGAATTAGCTACCATGGCTAATTACAATTGGAATACAGTA
>JAHTLZ010000204.1:39647537-39667467 GCA_023846285.1 Phrynocephalus versicolor
GCCCCTCTGAATTAGCTACCATGGCTAATTACAATTGGAATACAGTATCTCAGTTTGCTTAATAGTCTTTCAAAACTTAAGTCAGTAGCCAACAGTACATAATAACTATGGTATTGCAGATACAGATTCCAAACTGTATGGAAGATGCTCAATCAATTTGATCGCCTTTTCTCATATTTTTTCCATCTGTATGATGACCTCTTTTTTTAGGGATGAAGAGATAGGTTGACTGGGTCTCAAAGGGTTCCCCCTCCCAAAAAAAACCACATAATGATACCATAGAAAAGACATATTATTTCTTGGTCTTTTATTAATAAACTCATCCTTGTTGCTTAGTGTAGTAAATTGCACTAGTATAATTCCACTGAATCAGTGGGGATTTTGTGAGTCAATTTCTCCATAAATTCCATTGTTCAAATGGGCTTACTCTAACTGCAGGTTTTTATGCTAAAGTATGTCACAGTTAGAATAGGTCCATTTGAATCAAAGGAGTTGGATCACCACATCCCCACTGATTTACTGGACATACACCATGTGATTTACTACCTTAAGCAACAGGATGTTCACCTGTGTGTGCGTGCGTGCGTGCGTGCGTGCGTGTGCGCGCGCGTGTGTGCTCATTAAATATAGTTTTCAGTTTTGTCCAGGCAATTGCTTTATTGATTTTGATTTACAATATTTATTTGTGAAATTCTATGGTTATCTTGTGGTAGAAAGGATGTGTGTTTCCATACATTTTTAAAATTTCATCAGAGTACCAGTGCCACATAGTTTTGGAGCTGCAGTAATGGTACATATGGCATCCATATAAAATTTAAAAACTCTTGGCTGAAATCCTGTTTATGCAAGTTCTGCAGTTTAAGGCTGATTACATCATCGGTAGGCACAGATTTTTAGAAATTAAACTTTGCTGCTCTCATCTAAAGATCCTCACGGATCCTATATAATCCCTTTCATCACTGGGATTCTGGTGGCAGTGAAATGGAAGGGGGAAGTCTCTAATTACCAAAAAGTAATCCATTTCCATTAGTTAAGTGATGCCAGTAGCAGCTGTTTCAAAAGTCTTCCTACTGCTGTCCCATGATTCCCACAGGTTCTCAATAATGAAAGGGATGGAGGAAATATTTCATTTACCAAAACAAATGCTCTAAAATACCCTGGTTAATGGCATCCTTCTTATGCCATAGAATTTCCATAGAAATGATCAGGAATTCAGCTACTCTATACCCCAGATTGGAACAGTTTTTAAATCCAGTCTTGATTTAATTGTCCAACATGAAGAAATGATTTTTTCTGAGAAGTAGTATTATACTGTGAAATAATATCCATGGAATCATAGTATTTTGCAGCTGTCTTGTATTTGGTCACTTTAATATCTAAGTCCATTCTGTTTCCATAATTATATAATAATTCTTAATGTGACTGGATTATATTGTTCCATATTTTAAATACTCAGTTTTTAAGAAAAAATATTGAAAACCTATTACTTTCCAGTCTGCTGCAGAATTTATTTTAAGAGTCCCTTTTAAAGGAACTAAAGAACTTGTCGGGTTAAATGGGCCAAATCCATGGTATAGTGGTTAAATTTTAGTACTGCAGTCAAGACTCTCCTAATGACTTAAGTCTGCAATCAGTGGGTACATGTAGTCAGCTCAAGGTTGACTCAGCCTTCCATCTATCAAAGATCCATGAACTGAGCACACAGCTTGCTTAGAGGGCAAGTGTTCCTTGCATAATTACTGTACGTTGTAAACCCCTCAGAGAGTGTTCCTGCACTATGGGATAACTCAAAACAATAGCATGGCCATCATCATCATCATCATCATCATCATCATCATCATCATCATCATCATCATCAGCAGCAGCAGCAGCAGCAGCAGCAGCAAAAAATTCCAAATTTCTCCTCTGCAAACATAAAGGTTTCTTCTGTTCATGGAATAAAATAAGTGAAAGATTCCCTGTTAAACTGGAAGACTAAATCTGATTTTTGCTCTTTCTTTTCCTGGAGACCAATTGCCACCTCACACACTCCAGAACAGATGGGACTGTATACAAATTGCCTCTGTGCTCTACCTGTAAGCTCATGCTTCACTAAATTCTGGATCAAATCCGTAGTATTTTAGCCAGTTACATTTATCTATTCAAGCTTTAATTTTAATTAATTTAATTTTAATTAATAGAATTAATTTTAATTTTAATTTCTTCTATTGTCAACCTAAACATGACTAGTTAATAGTCTTCTTCTTTTTTTTTTAAAAAAAAGTCATTTTTGGAGAGTAGACTGTGGATTGCTCCCTCAATAAATTAATTTTAAGAGTGCCTTTTGGAACAGTGCACTTCTATGATTTCACTTGGCTAAGAATCCTTTAAGTTTTGTACTGTAGGTGGTTTCGAATGGCACTGTTTGATTAAAAGTTAAGAGTGAATGGTATGGGCTTTTTTCTTCGCCTTTTATATCCAAAAACTGTCTTGACAAGTTCAGCAGCACTGTTAGATTAAAGCAACCAGGCATCATCTTGTTCATGCCTTAAGGGCTTTGAAGCACAAGGGCTAATTGAATTTGTTTGAAACTGTAGAAGTACAAACTCTCAGAACGATTGCTGCTACAAAGCAGCTGCTACCTTTCAGAGAATCATTATGTCTGTCTTAATAGTTTGTGTAAAGAATGCATATCTACATTTGCAGGCAGAGCCATTTTCCTACTGAAGATACACTCTGTACTGATGGTATGTTATATATATATCATTTCCTCTGGATATTTTTAATGCAGTGTAGATGGGAAAAATAAGGTTTTGCATTTTGCACCACTTTTGTGGGCAAATGCAAAATTGGTTTGAGAATACCCAATGACATGTTAATCATGAGACTCTTAAATATTATATAGGAACAATGTTAAATGTTAGGAGCATTATTTTTAAAAAGTATACTGTACATACTCGAGTATAAACTGACCAAAGTATAAGCCGAGGGCCTAATTTTACCCCCAAAACTGGGAAAACTTATTGACTCAAGTATAAGACAAAGGCGTTTTCTTGAGTATATATGGTATACCAGCTGAGCTCTAAAGGGGCTGGGGATAGTAATTGGCGACATGTGCTGGGAGTATGGAGGTAATTAGGGAGTTAATACCATAGAATAAATTCCATGATTGCATCCACAGTCCCTGCACAGTTGCCAATACTAACCCCAGCCCCTTTTAAAAACATGCACTCAAAAATTACTTACTTTGGGGGCACCAAAGTAGCAGGGGTACCTCCAGAAAGTGATTTTAGGGAATCCGCTGAAATTTGGAAACATTTGGGGGTAAAGGGGCTGAGTTATGTATCTCCAAAGGGGGTGCCCCTAAGCCTTCTAATTGGAATCATATGGGAGGCGGAGGCACCGTTATCGCTCACCTGATCAGGACTTGCCCTCTGCCACCCTCCCCAAGCCATCCAAGCACCTAATTTTACCCCCCCCCCCAATACCGGGAAACTTATTGACTCGAGAGCGTTTTTTTCAGCCAAAAATAAGAGCTGAATTACTTAAGTATATACGGTACTTCAGTAGAAGAAAGAAGCGGGGCACCTTATTCATTGTTTCTTCTGAATTTCAATCTAAGCCTTAAAAAAGGCGTAATGCCAAAGATGAATTTCAAGATCCTTATGTTTTCTTAGAATGTTTTTGTATTCAGAGGACATCTTTGTGTCGTCTTTCAGAGCTTTTAAAATCAATTTATCACCTTTAGGCTACCATGAATAAAAACACATCTGTCAATCACAAAGAGAAGAACATCAAACATCTGCATAGTTTAGTAATCCAAGACAACTTGCCTCACAGCATCACTTGACAATTATCATTTCTGTTCAATTTTCAAATCAGTACATGCTTTGGGACTTATGTACTCAGTTGCTAAGTAGTAGCATATGGCTCACTACTGGTCTTATGATGTTGCTGCATGCAAACGGCATAATTCTAGACTTGAAATGAATTTCTACAAAAAGCCATTCTTGGAAATGAGCCAGAAGATAAGTATACCATAAAAATTAACGATATTCTTTTAGATGGTCCCCAAAAGGCTGTTTGATGCTACTAAGCTGGAGTGTATTTTATATATGTAAATATTGTTTTCCTGCTTTTAAACATAGCTTTTAAAACATTCTATCTATCCATCTAATCATAATCTCACAGTAGAATGTGACATTTATTTTCATTAATAATTGAACTTCAGTGTGATTTTTAAATTGTTTCGGATTTGAACACACATCAGAGATTTTTCTTTTTCCCTTTCTCCTGTAGCAATTATCCACGGTCATCTGTTTGCAACTCCTGGTAGCATTTTCTAATGGAGTAATAACATAAATCACAAAATAATGATTTTAGAACTCCAGAGCTGTAAGAGACCCTAGGGGTTATTGAGTACAACACTTGTGAGGGAGGCACACTAGGGCAGGCATGTCCAAACTTCGGCCCTCCAGATGTTTTGGACCGCAACTCCCACAGTCCTTTGCCATTGGAAATACAGGCTTGGAATTCTGGGAGCTGTGGTCCAAAACATCAGGAGGGCCGAAGTTTGGACATGCCTGCACTAGGGAATAAAACTTCCAACCCCTGCCTCTGCAGGCAGAGACCTAAAGCACTAAGCTACCCAGCATTTCCTTGTAACACAAAGCTTCCTTCTATGTTATCTTCTGGAAGCAAGGACTATGTTTGCTTTAAAGTTCATTGATTATGATTACAGTGGATCCTCATATAACAGATGGCTTGTATAACAAAATCTGTACAACATAAAAAATTCCGGAGATAGGGGAAATTTGCTTAGCAGAATCACCTATGGGGCGAATCCGTACAACATAAAAGTGGTCGTGATTAGGGATTACTCTGTTTTCAGTGCATTCCTATGGGAAAGTTGTATAAAGGAAAATTTGCTTAACAGAATTTCATTTGGAATGAATTAATTCCTTTATACAAGGATAAGTAAATGCACTCACAGCTATGTTTTAGTTATAACATCCCAGTGGTCCATTTTATAAATATCTAGGCATTTGATATATACAAATATTGATGATCTACATGTTTACTATATATGTGGTCAGGAATTAATTTTCACCCATGTCAGACTCCAATATAATACAAAAATTGATATTATAAAGTGTTGGTAAGACAGGTGAATTCCTCTCCCATTTTTCCTACTGCCTATGATAAGATCATGTTGACAAGAGTGGTGTGGCTGTTATACTTGGTATTCTAGTTATTCTGCTGATCATTATATTTTTATGACAGAGTTTGTGACATTTGTTTCCTTGTGTCTTTCCAGTAATCTGTCTATTAAACTGATTTCATGCTGTATCCTCCCTCCTTCTATTTGCAGCATACTCAAAGTCTTAGAATACTATAGAGCACATACCTAATTAGAAAGGTATGTTTATTTAAACACTGCATGTCACACAGTCCTTATAGGTTGCAGCAGGAACAGACTTTTCTATTAATCAATAAAACAAAAGTAATGAAAGCTATTATTTTTTTCATGAGAAAGGCATGCAGAAAATTAATCACCAAATGATGTTTTCTATTAGAATGGTTCTTCTTTTCTCTTAAGGCTTACCCTTTAAAAACAAAGTAGAACACCATGCTCTTTAATGGTTAATGGGTATCCAGTGTAAAATGTCCCTTCAACTATGTGCTCATTTTTATTTATGCAAAAGTACTTGTTCAAATGTCTTGCAGAGATCACAAAAGGCCCCTTTTTAGGGTAGCATTAGTAGGAAGAAGAGGGATAGCATAAGGGATACAGAGTGAACTTCATCAGGAAGATGATTGTCTAGGAGGTCTATCTAGTGGCATTAAGTGTTTCTGGGCCATTTATTAAGGGACCAACTATGGACCTGTTCCTTATAGCAAATGCTCCTGTCTGCTATAAAGTCAGCTTGACCTATTGACCCTTGACCCAGAGAAACAATAATGACAGCATGCTACAGATTAATTTAGTTAGTCTCCTGATGTCTGGCATCTCAACAAGCCAAAACCAGTTACTCAAGCCAGTCTTCAGAGCAGCATTCAAATGATTACTTGGTACAATCCCCAAGGTATTCATTATAGGCAAAATTGCTCTTGCTGCCTTGCATAGGAGCTGGGTTTTCAATGGGAAATGAAAGGCTGCTTGGAAAAATAGGACACCTAATTAAGTTAAACTACTCTAGCATTTGGCTTGACATCTTCATTACTCAAAATTAAAAAGATGCCTCACTTGAGCACACAAGTTACTATTGTTTATGTTGTTGCCTTAAATTGGCATCTCACATGGCAGTCTGTTTTTTCAGAATTATATATTTTAATAGCGTGCATATTTCTTGCAGTTTATAAAAATGTCTAAAGAGCTACCAGAGGTGCTCATAATATGCAATGTACTGTAAGCACAAATGATCTCATATCCAGTTAGAACACAGAAGAGGAATGTGTGGGCCCTCCAGATATTTTTGGGATTGCATCATCCCTCACCACTGGCAGCATTTACTAGGGATGAAATACAGTCTAACAACATCTGGATAGCCCAGGTTACCCACAACAGTAAAAGAGTTGGCTGTTTTGAAGCCCTGCTTAAGCAAATCAGTCATTTTGATGCCTGTTTTTCACCCTGTGTAGTTTTGTAAGCTTAGGACAGTGTATATCCTCATTTTAAGGAATTATCCCACACCAAAATTACATTTCTTGTCAGAGAATCCTACAATTGCACAATTTCTAACTCAATTAAAAAGCATTCCTTTGGGGGTTTAGCACAACTAATTTAGAAAAAAAGGTATGCTAGCCAGATCTCAGAATTACCGTATTTTTCGGACCATAAGACGCACTTTTTCTTCACCAAAAAGTGGGAGGAAAAGTGCCTGCGTCTTATGGTCCGAATGCGTCTTTTATGGTCCGCCATAAGAAGCTCCGCCAGGCTCCTCGTGCAGGAACTGGCACTCGTCGCCGTAGAAGCACGTCTTGTCCTTGGCGTAATAGCGGCAGAACTTGAGCTTCAGCCCGCCCGCCACCGCGGCTGCTGCTGCTGCTGCCGCCGCCGCTGCCACACCGCTTCCCGGCGGGATCCCCGGCCCTGGCCCCGGAGGACCCACGGCCGCCGCCGCCGCCACCACCACCAGGGAAGGGCAAGGCAGCCCGCCGCCGCTGTTCATGGCGCCGGCCGCGACAGCCGCCGCCGCTACAGCCCCCACCACCGCCGGTGCAGCGGCCGCCGCAGTCGCTCCTGCAGCAAGGAGGTCGCCTCGGGAGACACCGCCGCCGCCGCCGGCGGCCACAGCACCATGGGGAGAGGCAGCGCGGGGCGAGCGGGAGCCGCCGGAGCACGGCCGCCGCTGTCACGGAGGAGCCCGCCGAGTCCCGGCGGCGGCAATGGGGAGGCGGGAGGGGGGAGGCGGGCGGGCGGGCGAGCAAGGAAGAGCCCTGGGGGGAGGGGGAGGGGGGAGGAAAGAGAGGAAAGGAAAGAACGCCCCCCCGCAAGTGCTCCTCCTCAAACAGGCCGCCCGGGGAAGAAGAAGGCGCGGCATGGAGGGAAGCGGGGCCCTCCTCCTCCTCCTCCTCCTTGGTGCGGTGGCGGCGGCGGCGGCAGCAGCGGGGTTGTTTATTCCATTTTCCTCTTCCTGAGCGGCCGTCTCATCGCGCCTGCGCCACCCCGAGGCCCGCTGGGTAATCTGGGCCTGGAACAGTCAAAAGGCGCGGGCGGCGGAGGAGGAGGAGGCCCAGCCCAGCCCTCCTGACAGGAAGGGAAGGGAAGACGCAGGAGGAGGAAGGCCAGAGAGAGCCCGGCCGTCCGCCCAGCCTTGCCCCGAGGAGGGTCCGGCCCGGTTGGAGGATGGGGGGTGGGAAAAGCCAACAGAGGCCCCTTGAGCGGAGGGGAGAGCGCGGCTCCTGGCGCTGGGCTGCCGCTGCCTTGGGTCGCTCCGAGGGAGGAAGGGAGGGGTTGGGGCCCCTCCGGCCAGGAGGGCCGGCCTCCTCCTGCTCCCGTCCGACCGCTTGCCCGCCCGGGGCGCCCTTCGGCCTCCGGACCTCCCCCTCTCTTCTCACGGACAACCTCGGCCGCTCTCCTTCCCAAGGGGACTCCCCCTCCCAGCCCCGCTTCTCCCCTGGCGGGGACGGGCCTGCTGCCCGGAGCCCTTCCCCCCCCACTCCGCGCCCTTCCTGGCCGGGCCGTGGCACGGAGGGCCGCCCCCCCTCTGCCCCGAGGAGGTGGGAGGATGAAAGAGAGAGCGACACCCCCCAACCCCGTCCCGCCTCCCGAAAACAAAGGCTCGCGACCCCCCCTTCTCTCTCCCCCCGCCTCCCCTTCCCGTGCCCGCCCCCCCGCCTTCCTCGTGGAAGGGGGGGAGAGAGAAGGGGGGCCCTCCCCCCCTCTCTCTCACACACACGCACACACACACGCATACACACACACACACACACACACACACACACACACACACACACACACCTACCTCCGGAGGAGGCGCCCCGGCCCCGGGAGGAGGAGAAGACGCGGGGGCCTGGGGAGCCCGGCGGCGGGAAGGGGCGCCCTCCTCTTCCTCCTCCTCCTCCTTGGCGGGGCAGCTCCGATGGGGGGCTGCCGGGCACCAGCCACGCTGAGGGGGACCCCACGCCTCTCCCGGCCCCGGGGCTGCTGTAGCCACCTCCTCCTCCGGGGGGGCTCCTCGCCCTGCCCGCCGCCACCCACTCGGCCCCATTGGGAAGCCCGTGTCTCTTCATAAAAACAGCTATTCACAGGATACTTAGTGGCCCGTGGTAGAAACTGCACTATAGAAGGAGCAAGTCATGGTTAAACAGAACTTCACTCATTAGAGTAGAAAGACAGCCAAGGTAACTGGCAAGTGAGAGAACCAATTTTCTTCTTTCAGAGTCCTCTTCAGGAGCCTTGTGCCACAGAGGTTAAACTGCAGTACTGCAACAAAGATTCCGCTCATGATTTGAGTTTCATCTGAGCAAGTTCAGGAGCCAGCTCAAGGCTGACTCAAGCCTGAAGCACTATGGGCAGTATATAAACAGCACATTTCAGAACTCACAGCTCTTCTGTGAAGAGCTTAAGTCTATAACTTAAGCCCGTTGAGCGGAGGGGTTCCGGCGGCGGAGGAGGAGGGGGTCGTGGTTCAGAATATTTTTTTCCCTATATTTCTCCTCCAAAAACCAGGTGCGTCTTATGGTCTGGTGCGTCTTATGGTCCGAAAAATACGGTATTGTGCAATATAATTGCTTTACTGTATTTTGATAATGGAATAGGAAGAAAAAATTGTGAAGAATCTAAATACAAAAATAAATTTGCTGACAGTGGTCAAAAATATTTTTTGCTAGAGATGGGCATGAGGTACTGTACAGTATGCTCAAATGCTCCATACAAAACTATCAGAGTAGCATCACAGCTGCCGCACTTTGCCTCCCTCCACCCCCTGGGCTGGCTGGCCCTCTCATCCTCCATCATGCACCACCAGGGGCCTCCTTCTACAACTTTGTGCCAATCCAGGCAGGAGTTTGGCAGCCCGCCCATCTCAGTCAGCCGACCACCCATTGGCTTTACAGGGAGAAAACAAGTCCCACCTCCTTGTTGGAATGGTCGGCTGCTGGAAAAAGCTATCTGTAGCCAGCCAAGCTCCTCCCTGTACTGCTGTCTTACCAGAAAGGGAGGACCCTGGCAGCATGAGATGGAGGGTGACTAGGCAGGCTGTCACACTTCATTACTCTCTCTAGTTCTTCTTCTAGTGCCATGTCCTTGTAGAATGTTGACGATTAGTAGCCTGAACTGGTTTCTATCTAAAGCTATTCTAAACAGCAGCTGTGTTCACTGTGGACCATTGGCTTAAGCAAGAATGTTCTTCTACGCCCCAGGCCACTCTTCCCATCTATTTTTTCTTGAAGGATAACTTGCAGCAGATGGTATTTCCTATTGTGCATTATGTATCCAAAATATTGCAATTTTCTTCTCCTTACAAGTATTGAGGATTTCTAACTTTTTATTCATGCACAGTAATACAGATACATTAAGTGTCTCTGGCTGTCCAAGGTGACTTCAGAATTCGTTTGTACATACACATTTCAAATGCTTCCAGCTTTCTGCATAATGTGCCTGTAAAGGTCCAAGTTTCAACACCACAGAGAATAATTCTCACAAATCTGCCAAACGTTGCAAGCAGGACAGTGTCATCATCAGTGTATCTTATGTTATTAACAAGAACTCCATTCACCTTCACACCTTGGTTCTTTCCTTTGAAAGCATCCCAGAAAATTCTTTCTGAATAGATATTGAAAAGTAGAGGTGAGAGAATACAACCTTTACAAACACCTTTCATAATTGACACCTCTTCTGATATCTGTCCATCTATCCAGACACCAGCACACTGATTCCAGTAAAAATTCCCAATCAATCTGATATCACAGCTCTCCAAGCCTAGAGATGCCAAATTTCTGGAAATTTTTAAGCTAGGGGAAAAAAACCATTTTTCTGGGGGGGGGGTTGGGGGGAAGGAAATGTTCAGAAAAATTGGAAAAACAATGCTACATTAACACTCCCCCTCCCCTTTTACAGCTTGAAAGTCATTCTGTTACTTTAGGAACATAAAATATAATTATGGACAATTTGACTTGACATAAAATTATCACAACTAGCATATTAAAATATACCGTATCCAAACAATTATTACAAATATAATTTACTTATATAATAATATTTATTACAATTATAAAGGAGGAGACCGAGGGGTTGCGGGACTAGGGACACTAGAGGAGAGAGTAGAGCAACCGGAGTCCAGATTGGTACGAATGGCCTCAATTTTAGATCGAAAAAAAGGCTGCGAATGACTCGCTAGTGAAATCACTAGGAGCAGGCCTAGGCTGACCAGGATTGGTGAGGTTTCGAACCACCCAGAACAACTCTGCCTGGTGGTTCGAGGCTGCACCAATTCTCAGGGAGGCATAAGCTGTTCTAGCGTCCCTGATCGCATGGACATAGCGCCTGGTCAGTGCCTTAACAGCAGCCGACCGATCATTTTTCCATCTGCTCTCAAGCCTCCTTTGTTCCTGTTTCACAGCTTCTCACGCTGGCCTGGAGATTCTGAACCCCCCCCCCCCCCAGCACACTGAAGATCTGCTGTGGACTGGGGGCCATGGCTTTTGGATTTCCAGTCATGCTAAAGATTTGCCTGGGGAAGTTAGCTTAAGTGAAGTGGGTTCCCTCTTGCCTACTTCACTTACATTACTGGCCATTATGTCAGCTGCCCACTCTGGATCAGACACTTTGGACATGGACACTGTTAGTCTGGTTTCTCCACTGATACCTGACTGGCTTGGGAGACCTTTCTGGTAGCAATGCCACTGCCAGCATAGTTCTCAGGTTCACTGAAGCACACAAGCCCCTCTGCCTTGTCAAGGCCTGTGTCCATGGAGAAGTCTCTAGTTCTGGCTGTTTTTTTTTTTGGGGGGGGGAGGTAAACTTTTTAGTACGGTCTACATATTCAAATTAGTTTTTATTATAGCCAGTGGCCATTATATCTATACACATTTGTTGTTGTTGTTGTTGTTGTTGTTGTTCAGTCGTTCAGTCGTGTCCGACTCTTCGTGACCCCATGGACCAGAGCTCGCCAGGCCTTCCTATCCTCCACTGCCTCCCGGAGGTTTGTCAAATTCATTTTGGTTGCATCGATGACACCGTCCAACCATCTCATTCTCTGTCGTCCTCTTTTCCTTTTGCCTTCAATTTTTCCCAGCATCAGGGACTTTTCCAAGGAGTCCTCTCTTCTCATGAGGTGGCCAAAGTATTGGAGCCTCAGCTTCAAAATTTGTCCTTCCAGTGAACATTTGGGGTTGATTTCTTTCAGAATGGATAGGTTTGATCTCTTTGCAGTCCATGGGACTCTCAAGACTCTCCTCCAGCACCACAGCTCAAAAGCATCAATTCTGCGGCGATCAGCCTTCTTTATAGTCCAGCTCTCACTTCCATACATCACTACTGGAAAAACCATAGCTTTGACTATCCTGACCTTAGTTGGCAAAGTGATGTCTCTGCTCTTTAGGATGCTATCTAGGCTTGCCATTGCTTTCCTCCCAAGAAGCAGGCGTCTTTTAATTTCATTGCTGCAGTCGCCATCTGCAGTGATCAAGGAGTGCAAGAAAATAAACTCTGTCATTGCCTCCATTTCTTCCCCTTCTATTTGCCAGGAGGTAATTGGACTGGTGGCCATGATCTTAGTTTTTTGATGTTGAGTTTCAGCCCATTTTTTCACTCTCCTCTTTCATCCCCATTTAGAGGTTCTTTAATTCCTCCTCACTCTCTGCTATTAGAGTAGTATCATCTGCGTATCTGAGGTTGTTGATATTTCTTCCGGCAATCTTAATTCCGGTTTGTGATTAATCCAGACCTGCCTTTCTCATGATGTACTCTGCATATAAGTTAAATAGGCAAGGTGACAGTATACAGCCTTGTCGTACTCCTTTCCCAATTCTAAACCAGTCAGTTGTTCCATATCCAGTTCTGACAGTTGCTGCTTGTCCCACATATAGATTTCTTAGGAGACAGATAAAGTGGTCAGGCACTCCCATTCCTTTAAGGACTTGCCGTAGTTTGTTGTGGGCTACACAGTCAAAGGCTTTGGCATAGTCAATGAAGCAGAAGTAGATGTTTTTCTGGAACTCTCTGGCTTTCTCCATAATCCAGCGCATGTTGGCGATTTGATCTCTAGTTCCTCTGCCCCTTCGAAATCCAGCTTGCACTTCGGAAAGTTCTCTTTCCACATACTGCTGAAGCCTGCCTTGTAGAATTTTGAGCATAACCTTGCTAGCGTGTGAAATGAGTGCAATTGTGCGATAGTTGGAGCATTCTTTGGTGTTTCCTTTCTTTGGGATTGGGATGTAGACTGATCTTTTCCAGTCCTTTGGCCACTGCTGGGTTTTCCAAATTTGCTGGCATATCGTATGCAGCACCTTTACAGCATCCTCTTCTAAAATTTTAAAGAGTTCAATTGGAATGCCGTCACCTCCACTGGCCTTGTTGTTTGCAATGCTTTCTAAGGCCCACTTGACTTCACTTTCCAAGATGTCTGGCTCCAGGTCAGCAACTACACTATCTTGGTTATCAGGGACTTCCAGCTCTTTCTGATATAATTATTCTGTATATTCTTGCCATCTCTTCTTGATCTCTTCTGCTTCAGTTAGGCCCCTACCATTTTTGTCCTTTATCATATCCATCTTTGCACGAAATGCCCCTTTAATATCTCCAATTTTCTTGAATAGATCTCTGGTTTTTCCTTTTCTGTTGTTTTCCTCTATTTCTTTGCACTGTTCATTCAAGAAGGCCGCCCTGTCTCTCCTTGCTATTCTTTGGAAGTCTGCATTCAATTTTCTGTATCTTTCCCTTTCTCCCTTGCATTTTGCGTCCCTTCTCTCCTCCGCTATTTGTAGGGCCTCGTTGGACAACCACTTTGCTTTCTTGCATTTTCTTTTCTTTCGAATATTTTTCATTGCAGCCTCCTGTACAATGTTACAAGCCTCCATCCATAGTTCTTCAGGTGTTCTGTCTACCAAATCTAGTTCCTTGAATCTATTCTTCACTTCCACTGTGTATTCATATGGGATTTGACTTAGGTTATACCTGAGTGGCCCAGTGATCTTACCTACTTTCTTCAGTTTAAGTTTGAATTTTGAAATAAGAAGCTGATGATCTGAGCCACAGTCAGCACCAGGTCTTGTTTTTGCTGACTGTATAGAGCTCCTCCATCTTTGGCTGCAGAGAACATAGTCAATCTGATTCCGGTATTGTCCATCTGGTGATGTCCATGTGTAGAGTTGCCTTTTGTGTTGTTGGAAAAGAGTGTTTGCAATTACCAGCTTGTTCTCTTGCCAAAACTCAATTAGCCTTTGCCCTGCTTCATTTGGAACTCCAAGGCCAAACTTGCCAGTTATTCCTTTTATCACTTGACTCCCTACTTTAGCATTCCAATCCCCTATGATGAGAAGAACATCTTTCTTTGGTGTCAGTTCTAGAAGTTATTGTAAGTCTTCATAAAATTGGTCAGTCTCAGACTCTTCAGCACCGGTAGTTGGTGCATAAACTTGGATTACTGTGATGTCGAAAGGACTGCCTTGGAATCGTACCGAAATCATTCTATCATTTTTTAGGTTGTATCCCAGCACTGCTTTTCTCACTCTATTGTTGACTATGAGGGCTACTCCATTTCTTCTATGTGATTCTTGCCCTCAGTAGTAGATGTGATAGTCATCTGAACTGAATTCATCCATTCCTGTCCATTTAAGTTCACTGATGCCTAGGATGTCAATGTTTATTCTTTCCATCTCACATTTGACCACATCCGGCTTACCCTGGTTCATAGATTTCACATTCCAGGTTCCTATGCAGTATATTTCTTTGCAACATTGGACTTTCCTTTCTCTTCCAGGCACGTCTGCAGCTGAGCGTCCTTTCGGCTTTGGCCCAGCCACTTCATTAGCTCTGGAGCTACTTGTACTTGTCCTCCGCTCTTCCTCAATAGCATGTTGGACACCTTCTGACCTGAGGGGCTCATCTTCCAGCGTCATATCTTTTAGCCTTTTGTTTCTGTCCATGGGATGTTCTTGGCAGGGATACTGGGGAGGCTTGCCAGTTCCTACCCCAGGAAGTCTTATTACAGGCCTCATTGTCACCAGTGTAATTAGCCTTACAATGATGAAAGCACAGTTCAGCCTGTTTTATTTTGTAGCCTCACTGATCAACTGGGACACAAAAGTAGAAATGTGCCCCATTCAGGCTGTGGGATTCCGGGAGCTACAGTTTACAAAAGGAACTTGCTCTGATTAGAACCATGAACTGTATATATACATAAGTGCTTCATGGATCTGCTCCTTTAGTTTATTTCCCCCAATAATCAGAGTCTATATCTATAAATAAATCAGAGTCTATATACAAATACAAATAAATTCAGTATAGCAATAAGTCAATATCCAGGTATCTATATTCAAGGGCAACATGTAATCATAAAAGATAGAAGCCGACTGTATTTATACCTTACTATTTAACATTATAAAAGTTAAAAAGAAGATAAAAGTGTATACAAATACATTAAAAATCTCTAAAATGGTATCACCATAATCATAACTGTACAACCTATAAGAAAAACAACTCAATGCTCAGTATTTCTTCAAAAACTACCTGGTACCTCTTGATTCCTTATCCATCTAACCCCATAGGCATATCTCCCCTATGTTCGGAATTTTTTATGTTGTACAGATTTTATGTTATACAAACCATTTGTTATACAAGGGTCCATGTATTTACATTTTATATATGTATTGCACTATATATTTACATACTTACTCATTATGTGCCTGTTCCTTAATGAAGTCTTAGCACTGGAGCAGATTTAATTTTGCAACTGAAGAGTGTTACAGTAATATGACCATAGGATAAATAGCATCTTTCTATCCTGTTTAAAGTCAAAGATGCTAATGAAGCATCTGACAGGTTAAATGTAGTGTATAATACACATTGTTGTATAGAAGTTATGCTAATATTAGGCATTTTTATGCCCCAGCTTGCTTAATACATTGCTTTTAATGGTATGTCAGTGATTAAGAGATTCTTTGCACTATAACTCTAGATTTGTGACACCCTGGTCTTCAAACAACACAGTACTTGCAAGCAAGCACTGCTGATCTTTATATATATATTTACATATATATAAAGATGTTAATGTACATGTTGAGTTCTAGAATAACAGTTAGTATTTGCAATTTTGTATTAATCATTCAGCTTTTTCATTCACAAATACTAACATACAAAGGTATAGAGTAATGGCAGATAAGTGCATCAGAATACTTTAAAATCTTGGTGTAGCTGCCTAAGCCATTTTGACAGCTGAAATGTTGTGTACAGATTTTCCCTAGAAAATAAGAGGGAAGTAAGGATACCCAGCCATGACAAAAGTTGCCCATTGAAACAAAGGATACCCAGCCATGACAAAAGTTGCCCATTGAAACAAAGTGTTAGTAAATTTAAATTTTAGCAGATATTACTTTGATCTTTACAAAATCCCATAAATATTTTTGAATGTTAGTTTATTTGTCCTGTAAAATTTCTAGCTTGATGAGAGTTAGAAACATGATATTTTGCAGGAATGCTACTGGTGTTAGTTGTATCTTGATATTGGATTCTTCTGATTTGTGCCCAGAGAATCTGCAATTTCTGTTTTTTTAACAACAACAAAATATGTTATGCAGCTTACATATCCTTAGTCTTGTAGTGGAAAATTAATGTTTTGCTTGAAGCACTGCCCTTTATCAAATGTAAATTAAAGAAACTGATGAACATTACAGGGGAATGATACCTTCTGAAGCAATGTGCTTTTGATGACTTTTGTTTGATAAATTAACATATTGTGTGTGTTTTTTAAAACAAGTATAATTTATTGCTGTTGTTTACCCAATTGAGGAAAACAAAACATTTTTTGAAGGATCATTGACTTGAACATATCAGTGGGGCGGTTGGACAATTCTTCCTGAGTGTGAAGATGATTTATTTAAGCTGTTGAAAAGCTCTGCAGTAATTAATCACAGTCTCAGTGTCCAGTTGTTTCTACGCCTAGTCAGATATAAACAGCACGTGCTAAAATTGAAATCCTCCTAATTGTCTATATTCAGTGGCTAAAATCCTGCTGGTTAACATAGTAAGCTGAAATCAACAGGTCAGTGGGGATTTGGCGAGTCAACTCATTGAGAAATTCCATTGATTCAAGTGGCCCTGCTCTCACTGAGACTTAACAGTATTTTTTTCTGTGTATAAATAAGATTATATTTTTGTCTAAAATTGTTGGACTAAAAAATGAGGGTCATGTTATATACAGAAGTGATCTGAGGAGAGAACTGCACAGTTGCACAACTATAATTTTGGGATGGAAAAATGGGGTGTCATCTTATGCATGAGGGTATCTTATAGACGGAAAAAGGTGGCGCTTTAACATAGTATGTTACAGTTAGAATTAGGCCACTTGAATGAGGGAAACTCAGGGAAGAAACGTATGATTACATAAGAGCATCAGGCAGTGGTTTGTTCTCATTGATTGTGAAACACATTATATCACTTACTGCATTTTTGTAATGCATTTGTGTGAAAGGGGGCTATGGTCTGTATGCAACCCCCCCCCCCCCCCCGGGCATCTTTCCAGGCCTCAGTGCCACTCCAGCCACTCTAAAAATAAATCTCCTCCAAAGGAAAAAAAAAAGGTATAATCCAGGTGCAGGTTAGGCTTAGACAGAGATAAAGGATTGAGCCCAAGGTATGTATACTTGTATAGCTGTATATTTTTAAACCTGAATGGAAGGGGGCAGTATAAGTCATTCATCAATAAAAATATCAAGACATATTTTACAGCCCAGTTAAAAACAATAGCGAAGACTGTTGCTAACATAGAATCTGATATTTTTTAAAAGTAATTCGTTTTGTTTTAAATGAAACAAAAACAATTTTTAAAAAATGAATAATGAAACGAAACACCATTTTGGTGTTTTGTGCCCATCTCTATTGAGGAGCATTGAGATTAAAGAACCTAGAATGCTGAGTTTCATTTTAATCCATTGATATAAACATTAGAAATAGAAGATAGATCACCATTGTTAGTACTGCATGGTCAGATCCATTAATTTGTTAAATTAGTGTTGATTACTTTTTTAATCGCATTGCTTGTTTTGGAATAGTAGTAAGTTAGCACTAATAAAATACCAGCTTCTTACAGATTCCATGGGCCTACTCTTGTGGAATCTACTGTGCTAAGCAACAGGATTTCAGACTTGGAGATTGCTGAAGCTATAAATAGGAAGGGCAGCATGGAAATGAGCGTGATTTCTTTTCTTTAATAGGAGAATGTGAAACATTCATTCATGAACTGATCATGAATTAAAGTGACAAAGATTGCTGTTGATGTTTGCACTTTTTAGAAGTACCAGATGGGAAAATTAATTATATTTAAATTGAATCCTTACTCCACATAAGTAAACACTGTGTATCTCCTGGTTCTAAAAATGGGCTATCTGGTGTGCAAAGAATATTTTAGATATTCAAAACCATCCCTGCTGAAACCTTTGGAAAAACGGTTGTCCTAGAAATGAGGGATGGAAGCCTATGTCTGCTTATCTAGCACTAAGCTCCATTGAACTCAGTGGAATTTACTTCTGAGTAGACATTTCTGCTACTGTGATGTTCTTTCATAGAGAATGTTTCTTTTAAAATGAGATAACTAGGTAGAGAGTGGCTGGTTGTTGGGTAATTCTCCCCCCCCCCAAAAAAAAAAATTGTGTTTAAAGCATTTAACTGATGCCTGGTTGGCCAGGGTAATTCACTGAGGGAGGCATATTGAACATCTGACTCACATACAACCTTGAAAACCCTGTTGGAGTCACCATAAATTAGAAGCAACTTGACAAGACCTAACAGCAACCACATCTGTTTGAGAAAAGTCCAGTGAAAACATTTAAACATTAGATTGCTGCTGTTATGTCTGAATTAAGGAAGCAAAAACAAATTCCATTTTAGTAGATGAAAATTATTATTTGAAGCAGCTGGTCAGGTTTTCACGTCCAGGTAAAGTGGGGCATGGAACATTGGACTTACCTTCTCTCCAATCACACTGTCCCATTGAGTCCTACTTGCTTTTAGGATGAATTCCTGAATAGGGTTGATGCTGTAAGCAAACTAAGCAGCTTGAAAGCAAGAGATTAACAAGAAATAAGCAGGTACAGAACTCTACTGTGGCATTCACCCTTTCCCTGATTCAAGTGCCTAACCAGGAGGGGGATAAAGGGTTAACACCATTCATTGGCATCCTTCAGTCTCTAAAGACTATGGTATCATGCCTGGAGTAGAGATCCTAAAAACAACACCTAGTGTGACTAAATAGACCAATTCGGGAATGGCAGTCTCTACCACATAAAAGCCTCAACCGAAGGAGTTTAATCCAACAGGGAACATTCATCTATCAGGACAAGAAACATTCATCCAGCGAGATAGTTAGTTTGTGAGAGGTCTGAAGTAAAAGACAGAGCTTGAGTGTTACTGCTTTGAGAACTTCTAAGTATTTGTACACAAGTGAATTTTAATCTGGAACATGTTTGTATTTAATAAACTTTATTTTATTTGGTTCCGCGTTACACTTCATCTGGGACTCAGTTATTTTAAACTGGGATACCCTGGATCAGAGGTCCCAAGACTACAGCCCTGGGGGCCAGATCCAGCCCATCAGCATCCTGAATCTAGCCCGCCGGCCATTGCAGATCCCCCACTTGTCCCCCGCTTGAGCTGAAAATTTGCCACGCATCAGCAGCAGGTGCTGCTGCCTCAGCCACCAACATAGATTTCATGGCACGAGGGAGGGAGGGAAGTGCTATTTCATAGTGTCTCGACCAACGCTATGACAGTCGTACCCCTCAAATTCCTTGTGCCTCCATCCTTCTGCCCTCCTCTTGCACAGCGCATATCCTTCCGACCCAGTCACCCCACCCTGCCTTCAATTGCTGAGCTCATGTAATGGCCACCAATAGCGAGTCGTTGGACTAAAGATGGGCGGGGTAATCAGAGTGTGGCTCCCAGTGGCTGGGATGGCCAGCGGGAGGGAGAGGCGTGTGCATAGAAATGTGTTAATATTTTTTTCAAACTATAGTCCAGCCCCCAACAGTGTCTGACAGTGAACCGGGCCTCTGTTTAAAAAGTTTGAGGACCCCTACCCTGGATGGTGGCAGCAAAGCTAAATAGGTAGCAGGTCAATGGTCTGTGAAACAACTGGGGGCTCTGCATGGTAGTTGCTACATCCACCTTTAAATTATGCTTCTCAAGTCATCGAGCAGCTTCTTCAGCGTCAGAAGGCAGACAGTTGGGTCTTTCATGTTCACAAAAGGGATAATTTTACATGTTGCAGTAAAGGCCCTTTTCAGTGTTTTT
>JAHTLZ010000204.1:39670504-39691257 GCA_023846285.1 Phrynocephalus versicolor
TAGATAGATAGATAGGCAGGCAGGCAGGCAGGCAGGCAGGCAGGCAGGCACACACACTCAGAGGGGGGCATATAAACAGCCAGCAGCTGAAATAATTCGCTAGTTTGAGCCTTTGGCAATTGCAAATGTGGAAATGTAAGATGGACTTGATGGTGAACGGTGCTAAAAATTAAACAGAGGCATATATTTGGCGCCTTGTGGCGCAGTGGTTAAATGCCTGTACTGCAGGCAAAACTGTGCTCATGACCTGGGGTTCAATCCCAGGTAGCAGGCTCATGGTTGACTCAGCCTTCCATCCTTCCAAGGTCAGTAAAATGAGTACCCAGCTTGCTGGGGGGGGGCAGTGTGTAGCCTGCGTACTGTAATTAAAACTGTAAACCACCCAAAGACTACTTGAAGTGATATGGAGCAGTATATTAATCTTTACTCTGCTCAGATCATGCTGAAATTTATCAGAGTCACACAAGGAATTCTTATGCTTTCCCTCACATTTCTTAGCAAATGGAGATCTCAGGCTGTGTTATTGGAGAGTCAATAAAGCTAGTATCTAGCTGGCAAGCAACTGATGTGGTAAACCCCCCCCCCCAAGTAATACCTTGGTTTACGAGCATAATTCGTTCTGGAAACATACTTGTAAACCAAAACACTCGAAGGAAATTTCCCTATAAGAATTAATGCAAACTCAGATGGTTTGTTCTGAGGCCCCATAGACCTCATACTATACCCACCAAATGTCAAAACTCACAAACTCCATGTCCATACCATGGTTTAGGTACCTGGCTGCAGAATCTGCTCTGCTTGGGACTAATACCTAGATTTTACTCTGTTTTTAATGTGACATTAATAAAATGCTATTTGTAGCCATATATACGCTTGGCTAGCTGCCCTGTGACTAATAATTATTTGAAAATAAGAAATGATGTTGAAAGCAAATTAAATAAAAATAAAAATAACAATAAAAATAAAACTTCCTCTCATTCTGGCTTATAAAGATAATCATCAACTGCTCTTCATCTCACCTGCTAGCTCACAGAAACTTTTTTTAATGCAGGCTTGTGTCTGGTAAGGGAGTTGTTTTACAGGTTTCCATAACTGTGGATGGATTTGAATGCATAAGCATAGGAGCACCTAGAACCATCCAAAGAACAGAGATGCAAAGACTGAGGGACCCTGCCAGCTTTCAGTTCCTGAGTAGATGTAGTTGTCCCTCTTTCTACTGCTACTGTTTCATGTTGTTGTTGTTATTCAGTCGTTCAGTCGTGTCTGACTCTTTGTGACACCATGGACCAGAGCTCGCCAGGCCTTCCTATCCTCCAATGCCTCCCAGAGTTTTGTCAAATCCATATCCCTGGCTAAAATATGCAGTGTAATCCTTTTGTCATTTTGCACCTTCACCCCAGCCCTGGGACTGCCTGTCTGGCCTGTTCTACAAGTGTGTCTTCCATGCTTCTCAGCAATTCCTTTATCCTATCTAAAACATGCCTTCATTGTTCCTCCTAAGTCCTGAATCTTATCACCAAACCTGCCCATTCTTTTTCTGTGGCAGTCTGAACTTCTTTTTCAGAGTTATTGGTAGCTCATCAGTTCAAAGCAATTCAGTACAGCACTTACTAGATTATATAGTGATAAAACAGCATTCACTGAAATTACTTGTGTGGCAAAGGCTGGGGTGTTTAGAAGTAAGAAACTAAAATTATCCTTTTTTGAAGAAAGAACATCTATGTTTCTTTAAAAGTCTATTATCTGCACCACAGTTAAAAGGTCTATTTGTCTGCATCACAATTAAAAAAGAGAACATTTCTTAAACTATATGACAAAGTTTGGAAAATACAGAAAGGAGACGATAAGATGGATTTCACTTTCTCTCAATGCTTTAAATTTTTAAATTTTGGAAAATGACACTTAAAGACATTAAAGAGGCGGATTTATTTTCCAAATGTTTTGTGTGTGTGTTAGCAACAAAAGCTGAGATAATATGAGGGTATTATCTAACTTAGCATATATTCAAAGCACACATTAAATTCTAAAGGCAACTGAACATGTGTTTTGACAGTAATCACATTAGTAAGTAGGATGCAGGACATACAAAATGAAAGCAGAAATGTTTTCTATGGGTCTGTTGGAAGTGCTGCACATTTAAAGGCATTTATAGCCATATTTCAAATGTGCTGCCATTATAGAAAAGCCTGCTGGTGCCTTGAATAAAAACATATTTTAATATTTGCACCAAACGTTATAAATCATTGTTATTTCTATCTTTAGCACTTGAATTGAGAGAAAGGTGTGATTGAAGTGAAATGGAATAAAGAAATTATGTAAATAAATAGCCAGTGTTGTCTTCAGTGGACATAACCGTACTTGGATTTTAGTCCAGAATAATAATAACAACAAAAGCTGTGGTGGCAAATTACAGCTAATTAATGAGGTACCAGTCAAGTACCTGGTAACATGCCCATCATATGAGCATGAGGTAATAACCTGATAAGTTTCTACCAAATTTATGCATTTTCATTTGCATATTGGAATAAAATCCCAATAATATTCTTGTTGTTCTTAGTGCACATGGAATTCACAACTATGGAAGCTTTTGCAGGACTCTGATGTGATACCACTTATGTGCCTGGTCATATATCGCTAGCATCTTATCAGATCAGTGTGACAGCTTCCACAGTTGGAATTCCATGTGCGCATACAATATTGAACAGGACACTGGCCGTTGCTGCTTTTGTGAAATATCTGTAGAACACTATGTGTAGATGATGTTGCTAATTTCTTAAATGTGAAAAAATAGATACACTCATTTTAAATTAATTAGATTTCATAGGGTTCTATTTCCTTTACAAAAATCAATCCTACATAATTAGTCTTCCGTCGGGTGAAAATAAAGGTTGCAAATAATTACTTGGCAGTTACATACCGAAATACCAGACTTAATTTTTCTCCCTGTATGAAAGCTTTAAAAAGTAAGTTATACAAAACAGAAAAGGATATAGAACTACTTCCATAAATTTCGGTTTTATATAGTGTAGTGTAACACTTTTTGTAGTTCATAACTGGTGCTTACTGGTAAATCTTACATAAGAAATTGTGGCTGTGTGTAACACTGATATCAGAAGCTCTAAATATACTCATTTTTTTTAATTTTTAAAGAAAATGCAAGACTTCATAAAGTATTAATCCTTGCCTGTGGAGATATTTATGATAGTCATTATGGACATGACTGAACTGGAAACTCAAAAGTTTCAGTGTCTCAAAATTGGCAAATATGTCACTTCATCTTCCCCAATCAAGTTACAAGTCAAATCTGATTCTAGACCCATTGAAATGAATGAGACATGTCAGACAACAATGCTTTCAAGATCCAGTTCATTTCTAGTTCAGGACTTCAAAATAGGCATACTGTACACTGCTGGGACAAAAAATTGATTTAGACCTGTGTTAACTTAAATTAGGAAAGAACATGCCCAGCCTTCGACTTTTCAATCACATTTTCTTATCTATTGCCATGCCACTGTTGTATAGAGAAGAACAAAAGTTATCTCAGTCCCATAGAAAAGTCACACCAGGAAGTTAAGCAAGTCAAGCCATTGGTGTGTCAAGGAGCAATGTTTTTCCAATTTCTCCTAGCCCTGCTACTACTATCATGCCATTTTAGCATGATATGCCAGAGATTTGAGCCAGCTGTGTACAATGCAAGAGCCCCCTAGTTGAGTTGGATCCCACCAAGGTATCTGATACTTTGCAGTGCTTAGTATAATTCAGCAAGAAGAAACTAAAAAAAATAGTGTACTGTATATGGCCTTGGTGCTGTGTGACTGTTACTCTAGTACATTCACCAGATCTAATAAATATTAAAATAAAGGTTATTGTATTGGTTCAAAAGAATAAAACAAAAGCAAAAATCTCTAGGCAGTCGATTTAGTAGCTCCAAGTCAAATTCCACAGATGAGTTATCCAGAAGGAATCATGAAAATACTGTATTAAAATTGATCTGGTAACATTTTGACGATAAAGTCTGCAGTTCAACTCAGTTCCAAAACAGATATTTCAAACTGAATAACATCCTGGTAAGTTTGTTGGTGCCATATTGCATCTAGCAATACTGACATGTTGGATCTCCATTTCGTGGCTTCAGTTCAGAAACGTACTCTAGCTGAAATATGGACAGGTTAAAAATAAACACACCACAATTTGCTGAAGAGCTGACATGACTGATTACAAGAGGTCAGGGCTAACCAGTAGGTGAAAACTGCCTGGAAGTGGATTTCCACTAAACTTCAGGAGAAATGTTCAAATAGGCTGCTTCATGGTGGAACTAAATATTGCAGGTTTTGATGGACCCACTTTCATTTGCAGGTATTCCTGCAGAAGCCAACTGGGAAATCTTACTGTTTGGGAGTAAAATCCCCAGAATCCCTTGGCTAGCACATTCACAGGGGAATCACTGAATGGTCATTTTAACAGGTACTGATCTTGAAATGAGAATTCAAAATTAGAGTTTGGACAAGATGACTTAGGCACAGAATTGAAGTGTATTGATATTAAATTGTGGAATTTTGTATTTGGAAAAAAGTCTGTTCTCTAAAGTTTGTAGTGAAATACTAAAATAACCCCAGGATATCTTATCTTAGAAAAACAGAACTGAGAGACAGAATACGCATCTTCAAGTCCAGCTCCTGTCATGGAGTCACAATGGGGAATCAGAACTGCTACCCTCTGACTCCACAGCCAGATAGCTAAGCCACTGCTTGATGGTGTTTTGTTCCCTAGTTAAGACATATTTTATAGAGTTTGCAGGAGAAGAGAAGTAAATAATTTATTAATTTTTTGCTATAGATATAATTAGAACCATTTTAGGACCTAAAGTTTTATGTAGAAATTGACAGAAAGATACGTAATAATTATAGTTTGTTGACAAGCTGAAGAGAGTTCGCCTTTTATCTTCAGCTTTGGATCCAAACTGTAAATAAATATGTTGTTTGACAGATTCTAATTGCCATCAGCAGGACATATTTTCATTTAATTGGTTGGTGTTATTAGAAAGGGGGTTACAATTAAACATTTTATAATGTGAGGTAGAACTCAGTTTAAATTCTGCAGCAAACAATAATTTGCATTTGCTTCTTCTGCAGCCGCTTTCTATTTGCAGAAATGTTATTGGCTGTGACCTTCCACTGGTTGGCTCTCTGTTTGTTGTTCTCTTCATTTTTTGATAAATGTAGTGAACATATACATTCAACATCACAATGCACTTGAAAATACGATTTGCCTACTTTTGAGTCTTTTGACCTTTACATTGAAATGCAGAAAACAAACATAATGAAATGTTGATTTCTTTTAATATAGGAATAATGTTCTGGATTTACTGTACACATCTTACATTATATTTTCTATTAAATAGGTTTCACTCAAGATTTAATGGGACTTCTTTTAAAAATGAAAAATAATAATCTGAAATGCTTTAAAGAACAACACTAATTGAGAAAGTATTTGTGGATTTCTGGGAGAATATTTTCTTCTAATAATGTATCTAATGGTTTTTTATTGGTATTCTTTAAAGGAACTTGTTTGTATTAAGCTCAAATTCATTATTCCATAAATTAGAATATTATTGTAGTAGTATAATGTATTGATAAATAAATTTTTTACAGTTAACCATTTTTAAAAGTTAATTTGCAAAATGAGAGACAGGCTAACATAATACACAAAACACAGTGCAAACATCTGAGGAAAGTGTCTTCATTCCATGTAGCAATATGTTTATGGTTATCTACTTGATTCTATAGTAAACAGAAGACAATACACTCTCAACAAGATTTCATCCAACGTTCTGAATTATCAAAATAATTAAGTCTCTTCCCCAGCCTTGGCTTTGCTAGGTTTTTCTTTTCTCCTGTCCTTATTAGCTTGGAAACTGCTGTTGATTAAATACAATCTCAGAGCAGTTTCTATTTGTAGAAATAGTTAGGCATGAGACATTTGTATGTTTTGGTCTTTATCTCCCAGAATTCATGGGAAGTTCTCTCAGCCAGAATTATTAGAGCTTAGGCAGGACATCAAAGTCCTCACAGGAATTTTTGGTTACTCACAAATGGCAAAGGCTGTATCTGGCATTTTGTTCCAGTGAAGAACTGAGGAAATATGTAGGAGTGGCTAATTTCGATGGGAGCCACAAGGGATTAATCGTGTAGTGTTTCTGCCCAATAGACTTTAGACAGAATGCTCCTCAAAAAACTAGCGAACCTCTAATAACTTGTACGTCCCACAGAGCTTAGCCACTTTCACACTTTGAAACATAATGGCTAATGGAGTCATCATTCCCCACATGTGCACAATTGAAAACTCATGTTAAGACACTGCTTTCTTGGCTGTAGCTCTCAGAACGATGGTTGGAAGAATTCCTGGTGAATTCTCAGGGCACAAGAAATACAAAAAGTTCCATGCCTGGAGATATAGATCTCTGGACCCCTGCTTTTTATTTCAAAGACTTCTCCTAATATTCAGGTGCTTACTGTAAAAGAAGTGAGCAAAAGCAATGGACAGATATGTCAACTCACTTTGGGGAGTCACGATTTAAAGCCTATATAAATTGAGCATACATATAAAGTTCATGTGAAATGAATATCCAAATGTTTTGGTTGTTAGCATTTAAGAAATATAATTATAACTGTGAACTGATAATTGGTTAATTGGGTTTTTATTTCCTTACTTCAGACTGGTGATGTATTGCAATCGCTAGTGGGGAGATGTAAAAAAAATCTTACCTAAGAACCACCAGTTCATTTAATGAAAATGTTGATGAACTGCTTTGTTGCTAAGCTAAATCACTCTGTTCACCAAAGCACATTGACTATAGTTGGCATCTCTATGTCATAGCTAGAACCACATACAGTCAAATGGTGGGGACCAAGAGCATGATCTTATTGTGGAAGTCAATAAAAAGGAAAGAAACAAGGGGCAAGAGCTGAAAAATATATATAAATTCACAGGGATCATGGAGACTTCATTGCTCAGAAAAGATTCCAACTCAAATAGAACCATGTTGTAGCTCTTATTCTGAATATCCAGAAGACCCCATAGCTAATGTACTACATGGGCAAGCCTGCATGGAACCAAAGACTTACATCTGCTACCTTGGCACTTCCTGATAGCTTATCAATTCTGTAGGACTGCCCTATTGATATAGTAGGAGTATATCCCAAGAGTTTCCAATGAGGGCAATCAGCTAACTAACCTAATTTGTTAGATAAATGAGCAAACCGTGTGGGCCTGGCTTTTTTATTTAACAAATCATCTGTAACAGAGCTGGGAAATGTTACTTTGGGGGATCACATTTTCTGAATCCATAGGACTGTGGGAGCTGTAGTCCAAAAAAGCTTTTATATTTAAGCTTTTTTGTATATAAATCAGATATCTATGTGGCTACTAGGAATTCTCTGGTTCATTGATTTTATCATACTTCAGCACTTCGATGATGTATACTAAATTTAAGTAGGAATGAAAAACATGGAGAAAGATAAATATCTAAAATAAGTAATATAGTCTTGTTTTCTCATGATACATAACATACTTTTTTGAATCCTTATAATAAATCCTAAACCCATTCAGTTCCTTTCAGCTTGTGTTATGTGATTTTCAGGAGAAATCTGAAGACCTACTCTAGACCTACTCTTTACCACTCTTCCTTTTAGGCTTATTTACTACTTTTAGTAGTAGAAAAGTCCTGTTTCAATCATGTTTGAAATAACTCATTTTAGACAAGTACGTGCTGCTCTGCTTACAAAACATATATGAGTGGAATATGCAATTACCACAACTCAGTTGCCTGCCACAGAAACATTTCAGCATTATAGCATTACAAAAATAGAATGACATGCATAATGAAAGATTTCAAGATTCACCCAAGGCATTTATTCTCTTCACCTTAATGTTCTGAGCAGAAGCAGAGTATCCATTAAAAGGTACTATGAATTATGGTTGCCTAGCAACTGGAAGGAGCTTGTAACAGCACCACAGAATGAAATGGCTGGTTGATAAAATGAATTTTCTCTGAGCATTAGCCTGTTGAAACTGCCTTTTCTTGTGGAACATAAAGTGCATTTATTTGTCTCATGCATTTTTTATTAGAAAATTATTTGAGTTCCAGAGACTTGAATCGTTTTGCTACAGGAGATATTTGATTTTAATGTGTTGTACTAAAATAAGTGATAAAAGACATTTTCTTCAAAGTAAAGACACCACACAATTTTAGGTACCTTCTTTTGATGTAAGAAATAAAATCTTATATCAGACATGGCATTACTTATTTCTAATTAAGAGTGTCATTAGATAACCACAAAAGTAAACTTTTTTATTTTTTGTTCTTTCAGGGACAAAGTTTAACATAGTATGCAATATGTAGGAAATATACCAAAATAGATGTCACTCATGGACCTGACATGAGAAGAATCTGATGCTACTTTAAGTTATACGGCACATTCGTCTCTGTAAAAGATTGAAATACAGAAAAAGCTATGCCTATTAATCATAGTTTACTACTGCTTTAATGCTGAAAGCATGTTGATCTTGAGTTTTTGTCAGAGGGAATTTACATGTATCTGAACTTAACTGTAGTCCATCTTGTTTCAGGTTCACCTTGTAAATCATGATGAAAAATATGGATTTATGCAGAGGTGACCGCAAAGCTATAGTTGGCAGTACATAGATAGACTCTGTAAACAGGAAGAAAACTACATTTGTATACTTTATGCTTTGTTGTGTTTAACCAACACAGTGCCATAGAATCATAAAATTGTTCAGCTCCCTGCAGTTGCAGGATTTGACACCTATCCATTCAAAAACCTCCAATTGAGTTACCTTCTAAGGGAAGCCAACCCACTGTGAAATGTTTTTTACCATGGATGTTTTTAGCAGAAAGGACTGGAACCTGTTGGTTTGCGCCTTACCCTCTGGAGCTACAGAAAACATGTTTGCTCTCTCTTCCAACTCACAGCCCTTCATACATCTGGTGGCTATTATATTATTTCTTGGTCTATTTTAAATACACTGGCAGTTTACAAAGAGGCACACCTTTCCCTCTTTCCCTTCCTCGGTGAAGTTAATCAAGGTTCACACATTAAAATAGTCTTCTCCTTGTGCCCTGTAGGTGTGTCAGTCTGTAAACCCCATTTAACATGACAAGTAGTGAGGAATTGTGGAAGAGAACAGTAGACAGAGAAAAGCTGTACTAGAATTAAGAGAGCAACTTAATAAATGTTAGATGTCATACAAACTTTGCCCTCCCACCCCAGGAATAATGAGTCATACAACGGCATTGGGTTAAATAGGGCCACAACTTTATTAACCTTAGCATAACTTTCAGGGACCAACAGGAGGCCTACGTAGTGAATAGGTTGAAAACCAGAACCCAGTGGAGTTCTATGTTCCCAAAATTCTTTGTGGGATCCCGGTTGGAAGCGCACTGTCCATCTGATCAGTGCGCCTCCAACCCCATATAAAGTTACTTCCAGGCAGCCCTCTGCCCCCTAACTGTTTGACTTTATGATTGTAAAGATTGGGCATGTCCTATTTATAGCAAGAGGGCTACCAAGCACCCATTAGATGCCATCTGGATCTCCACAACATAACCAATCTATTCACTACCCGCTGTCGTGATGGGAAGCAAAACCAGGTGGCCACCCTTCTCCTTTCAGCATTTGGGTACCTGAACAAGGAGGGAGGCAGGGAGGTGTAGGAGAGAAACGATACAGGGGATTTTGACAGCTCCACTGCCTTTCCTGCAGCGAAGGCAGTGGAGCTGTCAAAATCAGCTGCTTTTGGAGGCGCGCCAACAGCCAGGTGATTTTGACAACTTGGCAGCCTGGTTTGTTGGTTGATTGAGAGGGTTTCCTGCAAACCCAGCAAAAGAAGCTCCTCCTGCTTTGCTGAGTCAGGGCAGGCTTCCCACAGGAATGCATTTAAAACCGATTAATCTGTCTCCCCCCCCCCCTATTTTGCCTTTTTTCAGACCTCCAGAAGAGATTAATTGGTTTTCATTGCATTCCTATGGGAAACTGCATTTTGAATAATGAAAATTTTGAGTCACAAAAATTTCATTGGAACAGATTGATTTTGAAATTCAAGGTGTTACTGTATTTTCTAAAGGCAGTCCCATGTAACAAAAATATGGTTTATAAAACATCGAAAGATGATTCCTTTCATCTGATTTTAAGCATTGTTCTCCATTTGGTTACATACTGACTTAGTACTTAGTTTTGTTGTTGTTTTTTTACTTTGTGGATCAATGCAACAGATTCATATTGAATGTAAACAAAATATCCCATTTACACAGACAGGTTATTGTGTTGTTAGTATTTAAGGTGCCACAAAAAGATTATTCTGTCAACTCTTGTTTATTAATAATACTGCTTCTAGAAGAAGTTATTTCACACTAATTTGCTATTTCATTGTTTTTCCCCTTACAGAAGACAGATATTCACAAGATTCCAATGCTTTGCTAACCATAAAATTATTTATTACTTGCTATGTTTCACTGCATAAGATTTTATAAGAGGAAAAGAAAATGTATTGAAAATGGAGCTTAAATTGCAGTTTTCATTTTAAATGCCATAGGTTATTTGCTGATATTTAAATACTGAAATCTGTGAATCTGTGGTAGCTTACATTTATATACAGTGGTACCTCTGCTTACGAGCAACTCTAATTATGAGCAATTCGACTTAAGAGTGGGCGTTTACCTGCTACCTTACACATTTTAGATGCAGTGTGCTCTACTTGCATTTTTTATTTTTTTCTGCCTTTTTATTAATTTTTCAATTTTTTTAGATTTGGCTGCTCTACTTATGAGTTGTTCGACTATAAGCATGCATTCGGAATGGATTAAACTCGCAAGTAGAGGTACCACTGTATATGATATGTGATGTGTTTTATTCAGAAAAGTAGCAAATAAAATGAAACCTTGGTTTATGAGTACCTTAGTCTTGAAGTATTTTGTAAGTTAAGCCAATATTTCTTATCAATTTTGCCTTGATCAATGAGCAGTGTCTTGCAATACAAGCACTGGAGTAGGTCACATGTTCACAAGTGAGGCAGTTGTGGCTCTTTCTCTCTATCCCTCTGCTGAATTGTGGGTGATTGTCTGGAACATTCCATCTCAGGCAAGCCTCAAAAGCAGAGGGAGGAGAGAGGAATGGAGGTCTCCCTTGCACCAGTCATGAAGGCTTTCATAGGAGAGTACAATGTTAGGGTTTTATATTTCTTTATATTTTTATTTAATTTGTTGTCAATATCCTTATTTTTTAAACCATTTCTATTCCTCGGCAGCTAGTCAAGTGTGTATAGGGCTACAAATTGCATTTGATTATTGTCACATTTAAAAACACAGAGTAAAATCCAGTTGTTAGTTCCAAGCAGAGCAGATTCCTCAGCCAAACACTGTACCTAAACCATGGTGTGGACCTGGACTTCTAGCAGACATCTTTCATGAGAATTGGTATTTTGTGCATACAGTATGTGGTCTATGGGACCCCAGAACAAATCATCTGCGTTTCCATTATTTCTTATGGGGAAATTTGCTTTGATATCTGGGTGCTTTGGTTTACAAGCATGTTTCCAGAATGGATTATGCTCGTAAACTAAGATATTACTGTACTATGTGTTGAGGGGTTCCAATTGTAGAGATCCTAATGGGCCCTATTAACTTCCTTATGATCTGGAAATGTGAGAAATGCCTGAAAATCTTTATCCAGATAATTGTTTGCTGTCATTTACAAATCAGTTGGCCAAGATGTATGGATGATCTCATTTCATCCCAAGCATTCCTGTTGCTTTTGTTTCAGTTATTTTGTTTATGAATGTCTTTTTAAAAATTGGCTAGGAAAACTATTCTAGAGTGTAGATAGAATGGGACATACAGTAAATAAAAATGTGTGAGAAATAGCTGAATATAGACCTAGGTATTTCAGAGACACGTATCCTAATAGATGGAATCAAAGATACATAAACACTATCTGCAGCCAAATTTATACTATATGGCTGCCAAAACAGATGATATACATTGTAACAACGTGACAGTGTGCACTGTGCTGTTGAGCAACTCCTTTATTTGTCACTTATGCTGTTAATTATCATGTGCTGTAAATAAAGTGTTGCTATAGAATCCACATTACTTAGATAGACTGGAAAGACATGAGAGTTGTGTGCCAAAGAAGGCAGTTCAGAGGAGATCAGGAAAGACTGAGTGTAGATAACATTGCAAAAGCGTTTTCTTGTATAGCCATGTTAATAGATAAGGGCACAGTATTCAAGTGTTCAGTCTTTCCTGCAGTCTGAAATCCATGTTGCGCTAATCGTTCATAGCTGAATGTGAGGCAGAAACAAAAGAGTTGTTCAAACACTAAGCATGCTGTAATATATGTCTATGTCACTAAAATAAGTGGCTTGATTTCCAGATATCTGTGTCTGCTCTAGGCAAGGTGATAGGGAAGTGTTGGCGAACCTGCGGCATGGGTGCCAAAGGTGGCACTTGGAGCCCTTTCAGTAGGCACCCGACATAGCCCCTTCACAGCCACCTATATTCAGGTTAAGTTGCTGTATTGGCACTTTGAGCAAAATTAGTGGGTTTTGAATCGCAGTTTGGGCACTCGGTCACTAAAACGTTCACCACCACTGTTAAAGGGCTTTATCTCTTTATATTAATAATAAATCCCTCCTTTGAGATGGGCTATAGCCAGGTAGTCCACATGCTTTGCATGTGAAACGTCCTGTTCCTTGAATCTTATTTTCACCAGGTGATTGTAGAACTGAGACATTCTGGGGGGGGGGGTCAATCCCCCCTGCCCAGGTCCCCCCACTTGAATAATAACATCGGGGGGGGGGGACAAGGTTCAAATATACTTGTGCCTGATTTTAACAAAGTGCACTTCTTGGTAGCTTTGGGATAAACAGTTCTCTTGTTTTAATGAAAATTTATTTTGACAGTAAGCATATTCTAGAAGATTCTGGAGGCCATAAAATCAGACATAGTAATATGGCCCTAGAGAACCCCCACAAACCAGATTAGGAACTATTTGGCTGTGTTGTAAATTGTCTTTGATCATAAGGAGTACCTTTTCAAAATAGTGTACAGTTGTTTATGCTATTTATTTCACTCTACTGTTATTAAAATACTGCCTTTAATATATACATAAGAGCATACACAATAAGATTGTGTGCTTTAAGGAGCCTGCAATCCCAAATGTGAATGATGAAGATGAAAAGTGCATAGGGAAGGTACTAACATGAGTTAAAATTGTTTTTAAAATACATTTTAAGTTCTAAAAAGAACATCATTACATAATAGCTCAGTGTATTTGCTTTAAAATATTGCTGCATTTTTAGAAGGGTTATATCCCAAGCTGGCATACATTAGAATAATAACTCTACCCTAAGATGCACAGGTCATGCTGATAATACAGCACTCTTAAGCCTGTTTAAGGGGCGGGGGAATGATACTGAAGACAAAGATTTGTTGTTGTTCAGTTAAGTCACGTCCGACTCTTTGTGAGCCCATGGACCAGAGCACGACAGGCCCTCCTGTCTTCCGCTGCCTCTCGGACTTTGGTCAAATACATGTTGATTACATTGAATACACCGTCCAACCATCTCATTCTCTGCCAAACCTTTTTCCTTTTGCCTTCAATCTTTCCCAACATCAGGGACTTTTCCAAGGACTCCTCTCTCCTCATGAGGTAGCCAAAGTACTGGAGCCTCTGCTTCAAAATCTGTCCTTACAGTGAACATTCAGGGTTGATTTCTTTCAGAATGGATAGGTTTAATCTCCTTGCAGTCCAGGAGACTCTCAAGATTCTCCTCCAGCACCACAGCTCAAAAGTGCTGATTCTGAGGCGATCAGCCTTCTTTATAGTCCAGCTCTCACTTCCGTACATCACTACTGGAAAAACCATAGCTTTGACTATCCGGACCTTTTTTGGCAAAGTGATGTCTCTGCTCTTTAAGATGCTGCCTGTGTTAGCCATTGCTTTCCTCCCAAGAAGCAGGCGTCTTTTAATTTCATTGCTGCAGTCACCATCTGCAGCGATCAAGGAGCCCAAGAAGATAAACTCTGTCATTGCCTCCATTTCTTCCCCTTCTATTTGCCAGGAGGTGATGGGACCGGTGGCCATGATCTTAGTTTTTTTGATGTTGAGATTCAGCCTATTTTTTCACTTAGGTTCCTCCCTAAGACCATGTTTTTCCATATGCAGTGGTACCTCTACGTACGAGTTTAATCCATTCTGAATGCATGCTCATAAGTCAAGCAACTCATAAGTAGAGCATCCATACCTAAAAAATCAAATTGAAAAACTGAAAAACTGAAAAACTAAAAAAAAATGTAAGTAGAGCAGGCGACACCTAAAATTTGTAAGGCAGAAGTTAAAATGCCAATGGTTTTCTGCTCTTAAATCAAATTGCTCATTAGGCAAATGCACCACTGTATAAAATTTCTAAAATATTGGGGGTGAGGTGGATTAAAAGATGTATTGTGCAAGAAATGACATTTCCTTATATATTTCCTTGTGTGTGTGCATGTGTTTGTGCCTCTCAATTTGTTTGTTCATACTTCATGGTCTTCTCAAGAGTGAAATTGATTATAACGGAAATTGTTGAATTCTTCATTAGTCAGATTCACACCTTAATAGACTGGTGTGGGATTGGAACTGCAATTAGAAGCTAGAAAAAAATAGAATGAACAGAGTTGCCTGTCTGCAGCAAGGCTGACATATTATAGTTAAACTGTTACAAAGCTACCAGTGTTTGATTTATCACTGGTCTAATGAACTTGAGAAGCGTCAACAGATTAGTATCCACTCTGACAAAACGCTGGTGTCAAAGCTTGTTGGATTACCTGATCAGTTTATTTTTGTTATTAATGAATCTTGTCATCTTTCCTGATCTGTAGATAATACTGTTAGGTGACAGAAGTCACTCATTTGGATAAAGAAAAAAAATCGTCATAAGCATAAAATAAAAGGATTTTGTCTCCTGGGTTCTGTCATGGCATTGCCAGCATTTGCCAGATATATAATTGTGAACAGTGCAAACATATGTCAGATATTCTTCTCGGTTACTTTTATTTAAAGTTCACAAAGTAATCGGTATGTTCTTTTTTGCTTTCAGATGTCATACATACATGTCACTGACTATGTTAAGCTATATACTATCAAGTTGCTGGTTTTCCACTGTTTAGAAATGTCAGACATTTGACCTGTGTAGCTTTTAAACATAACCTCATTGCTGCTTCCCATTCATTAAGCTCTCTCCTTCTGTCATACAAGATAAATGAAAATTCACACAATCTTTATGTGAGTGAAGATTTATTGTTCACGTTAATATAAAGTAGAAAGGGACCAATTAAAAATCATGCCAATCTCATCATTTTAGGGTTCTGTCAGCCAGTTTTCTTATTTTTGTGATTACAATTTCTGGCTCTTCAATAGTCTCTTCAGAGACAAACAATTAAAAACTACTTTCAAATCTGTTTTTAGCAAACAGAGTATGTTTGGCGATATAATTCCAAGATTTAATTATGCAAAACTCATGGTGTCCCCCCAAAAATAAATTAAATAAATTGAAGAGACTTCTATTCAGTAGATAAAATAATCCAGTTATGAATGCTACCTCTGGAAGCAAGTAAAAACATCTGTGCTTTCTGTGTGACTTTCAGTATAGACTACATCAGGCCTGCCCAACAGGTAGACCATGGGCTACTGGTAGCCCACGAAGGGTTCAAAAGTAGCCCGCCAGCCATCAATTAAAAAAGTGAAGGGATAAGTTCTCCACCCCTCCCTCCCCCATCCCAAGGACCACCACTGTCCCACCAAAATTCTGGGTCTGCCAGCCCACTGTCTCAGTTGAGCGGAGCAGTTTCTAGGGCCATGGTGCATTGAAATCTGTTCCCTCCATGTGTGTTGTGTTGTTACAGTTGTGACCAACTCTTCATGACTCCATGCCCATGGAGTTTTCTTGGCAGGAATACTGGAGTTGTTTGCCAGTTCCTATTCCAGGCACCTACAACACCTGGTATTCCCTGGTGGTCTCCCATCCAACCAGGGCTGACCCTGCTTAGCTTCCGAAATCAGGCGAGATCGGATACGCTTAGGGCATCTAGGCAGCTGTTCCCTCCATAATGGATTGATTGGTTTTCAATGCATTCCTATTGGAGACTGCTGTCTACTTACAACAGTTTCTACTTATGAGCATGTGCTCGGAATGGATAAAATTTGTAAGTAGGGGTTTTAATGTAGTAGCCCTCAGGCACTTTGGGCCAGAAAAAGTAGACCTCGGCCTGTTCAAAGTTGAACAGCCCTGGACTACATCATTTGGATGAAAAGATGAAACTTAGTTACTGTTTTGGTTTACATTTCTCTGAAGAAAGCTGATTAGTAGTTGACAACCAAAAGATCAGAACAGTCGCAGTGGAAAAACATTCTAGAATTGTTGTATCTGCTTGCCCCATTTTGAGGAAGTCTCTAGTTTAAAAATTGGTGTATTAGAACTAGATTATGTCAATAAAGACTTGATAATCATTATGGCAGCTGCTGTGTGCCTCTTCCGGAGGCATTCTTCGTCATCATTATTTTTGTTTATATCACACAGTCCATTGAAAAGCTTGAGAGCTCCTGTTCAAAAGAGTTTACAATCTACAGGTAACCACAATCAACAAGATTAAAGAGTGCCAAATGGAGATAGGATGAATGGGGAAAATAGGTGATTATTTCATCAGGGAGAACTTTGTGCTAATTGGAGTACTTTGAACTAGACGTTTATTTCAACAATGCTTCCACATACACCTCCCAATTCATTCTATAAGTCATTTTACTTAACAGAAAGTTGCCTTGCAAAACGCAGTTTCCCATAGGAATGAAAGGGAAACCAATTAATCCATCAGGAAAAAAGGCCCAAAAAGCTGTGTGTGGGGGGGGGCGGGGGTGTTGCACTCTTTATAAAGTACAATTTAAAGACATGCAGAGCCAGACCCCCCTCTTGGAACACCCCCCCCCCCGCAGTGCAATGCAAACATGGACAAAAACAAGCAGCAAGGCAACCCTAGCCTGTTCCCATCAAAAGTGCAATGAAAAAAATGCAGATGGACAAAAGCAAGCAGCAAAACAAACCCAGGCCATTTCTGCCTGAAGAGCAATGGGAAACAATGCAATGATGACAAAAGAAAGCAAGGAAACCTCCGCTCCCTACCTTTCCAAGTTCTAAAAGTCCAAAAACTGCTGCAAAGCAATGTCCAGAATGGCCCCAAAACTTGGTGAAAAAACTCCCACCCCTCCACAAACTACAGGGGCACAGTGCATTCTGAGTAACTTGTTTCAAAATGCGGAATGGGTTTTCATCTTGTGAAGCATCCCATAGGAAATTTTTGTTAATGCAAAGCAACCCTATTCGCAGAAATTTTTTTTATCTTGCAAGTTTTTCATCTTACGGGACATGTGTCTTAAGAAGTATTACTGTATTTTAAGAAAGCAAGGGAGGTGGCTTTATAGGAACATCCTAGGAGGCAAGGAGAAAGAAGGCTGAGTTATTCGGAAATGTCTCATTTGGAGTACTTCTGTCCTGGGCAACAGAGTTTAACAAGGATATTGGCGAGGGAAAAGATGTCAAGAACAATCATTCTCAATGAAGACCATATGGTCTTGCCACATTTGAAGGTGGGCACAGTCTGGAAACAATTCCCTACACACCATCTTGTAAGATTCATTGTACAATTTATATAGCCCTTTCATATTGTGGTTATGCCTGTGGCAAAAAAAGGGGGAGAAGGGCTGATGCAGAAGATAGGTTTCCAGATCCTTACTTGGAAGATAATGGTACCTCCCACTCTCACTCCAAGGAGTACCTATACCATGGTCATGAGTAAGTTTAACTGAAAGAGCTTTGTGTCCCTTTCAATAGTTATCCCTTGTTCTATATTTGTTATCTCTGTACAGTACAACCTTGGTTTACTTGCTTAATCCATTCTAGAAACATGCTCGTAAACCAAAATACTCTTACGTGAAAACAAATTTCCCCACAATAAATAAAGAAAACTTGCATGATTCATTCTGGGACCGCCGCTGCCTTCACTGTCACCCCCTCGTGGCTGTGCCCATGTACCCCTCACGGCTGCCATGGCCACACACACCCTCACTGCCAACACCACCATGGCTGTGCACCCCCTCAACACCAACACTGCTGCTGCTGCATGTCCTCGCTATGGCCACACACCCCTCACCGCCATGGCGGCCGCCATCACCTGCCCCTTGCCGCATGCCCCTTGCAGTTGTGACAGCGGTAGCAAGGTGCAGGCAGTGGCAGGAAGGGGTGTGTGGCCTCAACTGCAAGGGGGCTTAGCAGAGGCAGAAGCAACACCAGTGCCAGGGGTCCCTCTTCTTCTCCTCATTCCTCCCTCCCTTCCTCATGGCCCAGCCCGACTTGCCCCTTCCTCCTCTGCCACTGCCATCTTGGAAGACTGCTAGGCAACATCCAGGTGCAATCCGAAGATGGTGGCAGTGGCGAGGAGCTGATGGTGATGGTCATGGCAGTGGACAAGGAGGGGTAGCAGCAAAATTAGTACCTCCAGTACTCATTTTGCAAGACAGAGCTCATTAACCAGAACAAAAATGGTCCAAATTTTTGCTCATCTTGCAAAATGCTCATAGACTGGGACACTGGTAAACTGAGGTATTACTATAATTGTATTTGTGTATATCTGTGAGTACACACACAGAGACATACACTTTTGCTCCTCAAAGATAGGACAGGTTTTGCCCAGGCAATTTACAGAAGTTACAGAGACCTGACACAAAAAAAAACAGGGTGGATTTGATTTAATTTTAATCAGTTTAAATCATGAATTCGTTTTTTTTAAAAAATGGAATCTTCGTTTACAATTTAGATTGTCATGTGGGGAATTCTACATTTACTGTTAACAGTCAAGGTATATATGTACTGCACTACACGGCACAGATAGGAGTTACCACATAAAGATGGATTCATTGCTTAAACATTGTTGCCAAAGATGGGAGATGAAGTAACATGATCACCATTCTGTATAAATGTTCCACAGGTCAAGACTGTTTTGACTCACAACCAATTGCATTGTCAAAACAAGGGTTATACAGGTAGTTGCTTGCAAGGATGTTGAAACCAAGACTGTCAGGTTGTTGTTTTCTATAAACTTAAAATTTCAAATCCCTAAAGCACAACATCCATTATGAAGGTCAAACCCCTTTCATCTTGAAAAAAACTTGTATATTAAATGTCTACAGTTCTGGCCTTTGACAGAAGTGAGATTCTATATTGCTTTCTTTAATATTTCTCTGAGAATATGACTATTTGAGAAGTACAAAGGTTCTTCGCATCCTACCACATGATCTATCATGCGAAATAAATAAGAGAATGGCATGAGTTCAAGAGATGATGAACTATGGAAAAGCAGAAAAGAAAGAGAACTTAATTCTTTCTTTTCTCTTAATTCTCTTAATTCAGTAAAATTTGGTTTCTGGTGCAATTCATGAATTATGAGTAATTTCTCATAAAGCATAAGCAATTTCTCATAAATCACGAGAAAAATATATTTTAAAAAACAAATATTCAGAAGCTCACTTATTTAAGCTGTGAAATTGTTGTTGTTGTTGTTTTGCTTTCTGGGATTCATTAAGTCCTAGAGAACCCATCAAAATATTTTAGCACAGAGGGACTAGAACCACATACCAGCTGATTCTTCCACTACCATCACCCAGCATCGATAGTACAAATTATGTGCTGATTTGGAATCCTCTAGGACTAGAAATGTATTGTGCAATATGCTGCGGCATGCCTGTGCTGTCAATAAGAAAATGAATAGCAAATATTACATAGCAGTGGTTTACAGCAGCGGTCTCCAACCTTTTTCTTGCTGGGTTCTGGTATTGTGTCAGTAGGCGCAAGATGTCAACATGCATGCAACAGTTCCCCTTACTGGTTCTATCACAAAGTTGTTTCTTTTGGTTGCAACAAGGGCCTGGGGGAGAAAAAAAAACCACGTGGAGGGGGGAGGACCATGCGTGCATTCCTCAAAAAAAACCATGCTGGCCACTGAGGTGCTAGCACGGCTCAGTTACTAACAGGCCATGGACCATACCACTCCGCAGCCCAGGGCTTGGGGATCTCCGGTTTACAGGATTTCGCCCTATGCTCACTATCATTCACAATGGGACACCAAACAGGGAAAACCCCAGAACTTGACTCCTTTTCTCATGCCTAGAGAACCTGTTAAGAAGCAGTCCTGACAATTGCTTTGTGTTTGGGTAAGAAGTAGTTAACTGACAAAAACAAAGTCAGGTTGATGTATCTTTTAGAATGGTTCTGAGCACAAGAGACCATCTTGACTGCTGATATGGTTTTCATCAACATTCAGGATGCTCATTGCTACGTAAATTTGGCAAGCTGTTTCCCACTAGCAGCATGGACAATATCCGGTAATTTCCTGGCTTTTTAAATTGTGGATACAGAAGCAAAATATCTCACATTCATATGCCACCGGGTTTTTTTGTTTGTTTTGTTTGTTTCTGAAGAATTGAATAAGCTAGTGCTACAGCTTTACAGATATCATGGAAAAGCAACCTGTAGTTTTGTGGTGTGTACTTGAAATACCATGAAATATGTGCAGTATACAGTACTAGACTAATTTTGAGGCACATTTATTTATTTATTTATTTATTTATTTATTTATTTATTTATTTATT
>JAHTLZ010000204.1:39691267-39760988 GCA_023846285.1 Phrynocephalus versicolor
ATTTATTTATTTATTTATTTATTTATTTATTTATTTATTTATTTATTTATTTAGCATATTTTACCTCAGCTTTCTCCTTGGAAAAGGACCCAAGGTGGCTTGCAATAATCAGGGACAATATACTGCCCAGAACATTTAAGGCATATTCAAGTTAAGAACGGGGGATTAGGAGAGGCATCTTAGAACATTAAAAGGTAACATTAACGCTACAAAGAGCATGCAGAAAGAAAGAAAAAAGTCCATTATGAGGGGTTGAAGATAACATGGAAATCACTGGTATTCTTATGAAACCAGATAATGCAATCATGTATGGCAGGGCTGTTCAACTTTGAACAGACCAAAGGTCTTCTTTTTCCGTCCCAAAGTGTCTGAGGGCTACTACACTAAAACCTCGACTTACAAATTTTATCCGTTCTGAGTACATGCTCATAAGTAAAAACTGTTGTTAAGTAGAGCAGTGGTTTCCCATAGGAATGCATTGAAAACCAATTAATCTGTTATGGAGGGAACAGATTTCAATGCACCATGGCCCTTGAACTACCCCAATCAGCTGACACATTGGGCTGTCAGATCCAGAACTTTGCTGGGGCAGTGGTGGTCCTTGGGATGAGGGACATAAGAACATAAGAACATAAGAAGAGCCATGCTGGATCAGGCCAACGGCCCATCTAGTCCAGCTTCCTGTATCTCACAGTGGCCCCACCAGATGCGTCTGGGAGTGCACGAGACTAGATATCTGTTTCGTGATATCACTCCCCGGCATCTGGCCCTTGAAGTACCCCAGTTTTAAGACTGGAGATTACACATCTCCATCATGGTTTGTAACCTGTGATGGATTTTTCCTCCAGGAATCTGTCCAACCCCCCTTTGAAGGCATCCAGGCCAGATGCCATCACCACATCCTGTGGCAGGGAGTTCCACAGACTAACAACGCGCTGAGTGAAAAAATATTTTCTTTTGTCTGTTCTTACTCTTCCAGCCCTCAATTTAAGTGGATGTCCCCTAGTTCTGGTATTTTGGGAGAGGGAGAAGAGCTTCCCTCTATCCACTTTGCTCATGCCCTGCATTATTTTGTACGTCTCAATCATATCCCCCCTCAGGCGCCTTTTTTCCAGACTAAAGAGGCCCCAAAGTTTTAGCCTTTCCTCATAAGGGAGGTGCCCCAGCCCAGTAATCATTTTAGTCGCTCTCTTCTGCACCTTTTCCAGTTCTACTATGTCTTTCTTCAGATGCGGTGACCAGAATTGTACACAATACTCCAGGTGGGGCCTTACTATTGTTTTGTATAATGGCATTATAATGTTGGCTGTTTTATTTTCAATCCCCTTTTTGATAATCCCTAGCATGGAATTGGCCTTCTTCACCGCTGCCATACATTGGGTAGACACCTTCATGGAGCTGTCCACCAAAACACCAAGATCTCTTTCCTGATCCATCACAGATAACTCAGAGCCCATGAGTTGGTAGATAAAGTTTTGATTTTTTGCCGCAATATGCATTACTTTACATTTGGCTACATTAAATCGCATTTGCCATTTTGCAGCCCATTTCCCCAGTTTGGAGAGATCCTTCTGGAGTTCTTCACAATCTTCTCTGGTTTTTACCACACGGAAAAGTTTTGTGTCATCTGCAAACTTGGCCACCTCACTGTTTATCCCTGTCTCCAGGTCATTTATGAACAGATTGAAAAGCACCGGTCCCAGGACAGAGCCCTGGAGCACACCACTTTTCACTTCTCTCCATTGTGAAAATTTCCCATTGACACCTACTCTTTGTTTCCTGGATCTCAACCAGTTCTCGATCCATAAGAGGACCTGCCGTCTTATCCCCTGACTGTGCAATTTTCTCAGCAGCCTTTGGTGAGGGACTGTGTCAAAAGCCTTTTGAAAATCCAGATAGACTATATCCACCGGTTCACCCAAATCCACATGCCTGTTGACCTTTTCAAAAAATCCTAGAAGATTTGTCAGACAAGACTTACCCTTACAGAAGCCATGCTGATTTTCTCTCAGCAAGGTTTGTTCTTCTATGTGTTTTAAGATTTTCTCTTGGATGAGGCTTTCCACCATCTTACCTGGGACAGATGTAAGGCTAACTGGCCTGTAGTTTCCCGGGTCCCCCCTCCTTCCTTTTTTAAAAATTGGTGTGACATCTGCTATCCTCCAGTCCTCCGGCACTGTGGCCGTTTTAAGAGACAAGTTGCATATAACCATTAAGAGATCTGCAATTTCATTTCTCAGTTCCCTAATAACCCTTGGGTGGATGCCATCTGGGCCCGGTGACTTGTTAATCTTCAATTTATCAATTAGACCTAAAACATCCTCCTTTTTAACCTGTATTTGATTTAATTCTTTAGTCAAGAGGGGCCGTTCAGGCAGCGGAATCTTTTCCATTTATAGAAAGACCTCTCCTTGTGCTTTAGAGCCTCTCTAACTCCACTCGTTAACCATGCTGGCACCCTCTTGGACTTAGAGGAGCTCTTCTTTCTTTGTGGTATGCACTTGTGCTGGGCCTCTATTATTGTTGTTTTAAACAGGCTCCATGCACTCTGAAGAGATTGGATTCTTCCAACCTCCCCCTTCAATTTCTTTCTAACTAGTTTCCTCATCTGAGGGAAGTTTGCCCTTCGGAAATCAAGGGTTTTTATATCTGGTTTGCTTGATACTCTTCCTCCAACATGTATGGCAAAGGAGATTGCAGCATGGTCACTGTTCCCCAGAGGCTCACTGACATTCACATCCCTGACCAGGTCCTGAGTATCACACAGTATTAGATCCAGAGTTGCCTGTTCTCAGGTGGGCTCCATGACAAGTTGCTCTAAGGCACAGTCATTCAGCAAGTCGAGAAACCCAGTTTCTCTTTCTTGCCCGGAGCTCGCATTGGCCCAGTCGATGTGGGGATAATTGAAGTCCCCCATGATTACTATCCTATCCCTCTTAGCCACCTCCATGATTTGTCTCCTCATTTCAAGGTCCCCCTCAAGTTTTTGATCTGGTGGAGGGAGGGAGGGGTGGAGAACTTATCCCCTCACTTTTTTTAGTGATGGCCAGCGGGCTACTTTTGAACCCTTTGCAAGCTACTGGTAGCCCGTGGTCTACCTGCTGGGCAGGCCTGATGTATGGTAATCCATATTAAAGTCGCATAGTAAGTAGTAGTGCCTCATTCAGGGAAAGCTCGCCTGAACAGGAAGGTCTTTGCCTGCTTCCAGAAAGACAGCAGAGATGTGGTAGTCCTGGCCTCCAGTGGGAGGGAAATCCAAAGTCTGGGAGCAGCAACAAAGAAGGCCCTTTCATGTGTTCTCATGAAATGCACCTGTGAAGGTGGCAGGATGGAGAGAAAGGCCTCTGCTGATGTCCTAAGCACCAGAGCTGGTTCAAACCACAACATTCTATCTTTGAGGTAGCTTGGGCCCAGGCCATTTTGTGCTTTGTAGGTTGTCAGCACCTTGAATTGTGCCCCATAGGTGATTAGAAGCCAGTGGAGCTGCTTGCTTTAGTAGGGGTGTAATGTGATCTTTGTAACCCTCCCCAGTCAGCAATCTGGCTGCTGCATTTTGCACCCATTGAAGTTTCCTGAGACATTCCATCAGTAGCCCCATATAGAGCTCATTACAATAGTCCAGCCAGGTTGTCAATAGGGCATGTGTCACAATGACCAGAGCAGATTTCATCCATAAACACTAAGCGAAGGGAGCATATTAAGTGTCAGAATGAAAACATACAGGAACAGATGACTTGCAGCAAATAGAATCAAACACTAATCTGTCTATCTTGGTATTGACTATTCTGACTGGCAGCAGTTTTCTATAGTCTGCAATTTTCCGGGACCAGGTCTGTCATCTTCTCCATGCAGAGCGTGTCATAAGTTATGGGTCATACGCATATGCTCAATATGCTTATGATCCAAGCAACAAGGGACGATATATGTGCATTAATTTGTTTTTGTGAAATTCAAGCAGGCATTTAAAAGGAGGGGCCAGGATCCCAGCTTGATTTCAGACAGTGTAATGTAGTGGTTAGGTGCTTGACCATGGGAATTTTTCAGTTATCAAAATTATCTGACACATTCTCTCCCCACCCCCACCCCCATGTCTTGAGCCCTCGGGATGCCTTATGTCATGGAAAATAGGTTGGGGGCCACAGGATGGGTGGAATTCTCTGAATTCTGATTTTACCAGTGGCAGTGAATATCTGAAATTAAAGGCCCACCCATATCCTGTGGCCTCACATGACTTCCCTACAACAAAAACATACCCAAAGGAGCTTCAGGACGTCCTAAACTGCCATGGCTGATAATGTCATTAGCCTTACATGACATAAGTTATCCTGCTGGGTTTTAGTCAGTGACAGATCCACTTTCACCAAGCAAGTGCTACAAGTTTGTTCTTCCAAGTTTCCATCCAACATCTAAGCTCTACCTTATACTGGCTGAAAATTAAGGTGCATTTTCCCTCTTCTCCCCAATTTATTCGAAGTGTCAGGATAATATAAAGATGTTTTTAAACACAAATATATAGCCCTTCTATGCCATTCTAGCCATAGGGTTTTAAATATATATTTTAAAACTGCTAAATGTAAGCTTGCATTTAAAATTCAGAATAGGAATCAATTATACATTATAAAAGGCACTTGAGAATAAAGTGCGTTTTCTAAGTATTGTATACTGGTGCCATCTTCTTCTTTCATGGTTTTAACCCATATATTCAGTTCTAGTGCTGCTGTTGTGATATAGCCAGCCAAGGTTAGCTGTACATTTTTGTTTGTCTTTGATTCTGAATTGCATTCATATATTATAACCCCAATAATCCAATGTGCTTTTCTTTGTTTGTTTGTTCAGGAGAAGCATACATGCAGTAGTAGCAGTTGAGTGTTTATGGGTTATTTTATGATGCTATGTACTTTTTTTTTTAAAAAAACCTTCTTTTAAATTCCTGCTTTGTGACCCAACTGTTTCATAAACATTCATGCTGCTCAAGTGAATTAATTAAGATACAATATTTTATAGTATTTCTTTGGTGCCTGTGGAGGAGGAGCAAAAGTCAGGCTACCAGTTTTCTAAAATAAATAAGAGTTTTGCCTTGTACTCCCAGGATATTTTGCTGTAAGCACGTAGATCTAATTTGCTTTGATCAATTTCTCTGTTCACCTCCAGCAGAAAGGTAGCCGACACCTCAAAGCTAATTTTTCATTGTGTACATTTCATAGTATAATGCCATATCCTCATGTGCCAAGTTCTCATCTTGGGCAGGAGGCAGCTTCTGCAGCGGCACATAGCTGAGGACCTTTAATGAGGAGGGGCTGCATAAATCAGAAATGGGATACGTTGCTGTCTGGAGGTTCTGGAAGTCTTAGTTGAAAACAGCAATGTTTCTCACCTCGGGTGTTAATCCCTTGGACAAAAAATGTTAAATCTGCTAGAGAGGTACATTTTTAGGCTGCATTTTTGGGCTGTGTGTGTGTTGTGTCGTTACAGTCGTGACCGACTCTTCGTGACCCCATGACCATGGAGTTTTCTTGGCAGGAATACTGGAGTGGTTTGCCAGTTCCTACTCCAGGCGCCTACAGCACCTGGTATTCCCTGGTGGTCTCCCATCCAAGTATTAACCAGGGCCAACCCTGCTTAGCTTCCGAAATCGGGCGAGATCGGATGTGCTTAGGGCATCTAGGCAGCACATTTTTGGGCTACAGCTTGCTTAATTCCTCTACTAGCATGGTCAGTGGCTGTTCTGGTTGGATGGAATCTGAGATTTATATTTAAGAAAGAAAGACTTAGAGCCTAGGTAAAGCAAAGCAAAGCAAAGTGTTCTGCTTCTATACTGCCCCATACCACTACAAGTAATCTCTGGGTGGTTTACAATTTTAATTACAGTGTGCAGGCTACACATTGCCCCCCCCCAGCAAGCTGGGTACTCCAACCTCGGAAGGATGGAAGGCTGAGTGAACCTTGAGCCTCTTCCAGGGATCGAACCCAGGTCGTGAGCACAGTTTTACCTGCAGTACAGACGTTTAACCACTGCGCCATGAGGCTCTGTGCACTAGGAACACTAGGATGGACAATATACTTGGTTCAAGTTCACATTGTAAAAAAAAAGTAAAATACAGTACTCTTCCCTCAGAATGCATCAATCCCTTGTGAATACCCCATGACTCTAACCTGATTTCTAAAACCCCAATTTTCTTGGTGTAACCATGCTTTGATTTGCAAGCTATGAAACAGCAATGCAATTAGTGTGTGCCCATTAGTAGCCAGTTGCCCTGGTATGTCGTCTCAAGTTTCCCTGACCATGCAAATAAATAAACACATAGGTTAAGAGATGACAAGTGTGGGTAGTTTTATTACCATTCAAGCCTTACATTTCAGGGCAGCAATCTTTCTGCTAGAAACCATTGATTTCCTCAAATGGTGGGCTTGGGTTTGTATCCCTCTTCAGGTAGTGATGCTTAAGCCAAATCTGCTGCTACTGTACATGTCAGCCTTGTGTTTTGGAACTAAATAAGTAATTACTATTTGTCATGGTGTATTGATTGTTCTGTCAATTACCCAACCAATACATGGTTTTGTTGTAGTAATCCCACATGCTCTGTGCTTTGCTTTATAATCAATCCTTCTCATATTGATTCTCTTCCTTCTTTGAGAGCACTTGTCTTTTATTTTTGCCAGTGTTCTGCCTCCTCATCATTTACTTATTATTATATTCTGCATCCATCTTTCTTTATCAGCTCAGGAATGGCTGTCTTTCCTCCAATCTCTGTTTAAAGCTAAAAGTAAAGGGGTCTTACCAGTGTGATTTGTTTTTCACTATAGAGTTTTACAGTGTTCTCCCATTGTAATTAATGGGACTAGACTTTGGCAGCAGATACATAATAAAATATATTCTATCTGACAGTCGTTGACTTTACTCTGCAGGGTGCAAGCAATGTAGGAAGTGCTACAAAACTGGTTTCAAAATAATATTAGATAATTGCAAATGTTTCTTAGGGAGGAAACTAAAAATACATTCTTTTCTCTGTGTTCTTTTTTCTTTCATTTTAGAATGCTAGTATGGTATAGTGTTAATAGGAATCTCCACTTGACACATATTTTTGAAAAAAGGATTTCCATATAACAATGCACAAAATAGCTTCATGTCCTCTTGCATAAAAAGTACTTGCAATTGCATATTGGATTTTCTTTCTTCTTTGAAGACTTTGTGTCTGCTTCTTTTTTGAATACCGCAAAATCAAACAATTAAGATTTTCCTGTTTTTAAATGTACGGTTCTTGAATTGGCATGCTGCAGTCAAATACTATAAGTGTCCTGCAGACAAAGTTGTAAATAATACCATACAGAGAAAGGGGGGCTTATTACCATCTCATTAAAAAACTTTTATCCCCAGAGCAAAACCCATTTTTCATCACTTACTAGAACTGTCTTGCCTTATAATTAGATGTATATGAAACTGACAAAGGAACAACATTTGACTGCAATGCTTGGGTCTGGTGCTTAATTTACCACGAGGGCACAATCAGAATATTCATACTGTTTCTTTTTATACCAGCAGTGCATTTACAGCCTTGTTATTGCTTGTACTTATTTAGGTGTTGTTTTCAATCAATAATTTATTGAGGGAATCATAATGTTAGCATGTATGTTTTTCATCCCAAAGTGCACTTGGTTTAAATGTTGTGGGTCTTAAGGTTACAGTTTATGCATTCATTTACATCTTTTGTATACCAGCTGCTTAACAATGTCCTCTGGGCATGTAGCAGCAAGGGTTAAAATCCATAAAAACAATCAGCAAATGTCGGGGGGGGGCAGGGAAGAGAGCAAAATATAAAAAAAATCAAATACTAGTAAATAAAACCATCAAGAGCAAAGCATTAAAATAGTACATTAAAGAGGTGAACAATCTTAGAACAATCTGAAAATCAGCAATCTTCTTATCTATAACATTAATCCATACTGTTGTCCCAACATTTCAGGAAGAGTGGTTTTGTGAACAGAAAGGTGGACTTAAAAAACAATTAATTCAAAAAGAGCCATCCCACCCCCCCCAAAAAAAAAAATAGAAGTATGGGGAATCCCAAAGGAGCTTGGGGGCCTAAAAACATGTCTCTGTTTCCCATGTGTCCTGGAAAGTATGAGAAGATATTCTTTTTAATTTGGAGGGTCATAGCAGTGCTGGAGAGCACTAAAAAGCCCCCATAGAGCTCACTGGCCATTGTCACTCTTTGATTTAAGGGCTTGGCACCAATGCTGTTGGGAACAACAGGGTTCCAACACTATCATTTTGTTGCCAGGAGGACTAAAACATGGGAAATATGAGCTTGAATGACCAACTCTTCCAAATATTGTGGCAACAAACAGGTATAAAGGCATGTATAGCTGTGGCTTCCATATGGCGTTAAATGAAGACTCTCTGATTTGGAGGCATAGTCTCTTCCATTGTGATTTCATCACAGCTACAGAATCCGCCATTCACAGCAACAATCTGCCAGCAGCAGAAGCGGAACTACTCAGGCTAAAAATCTCTGCCGCAATCTCCAGCGCTCAACCACCACCATCCAGCCTCAACAGCGAGGAGAGAAGTGCTCTGACATCCGTCAGCAGGGATGAAAACATCAACATTCTGCCTGCAGATAAAGGAAGATGCACTGTTGTCCTCAATACTGTGGAGTACCACAGAAAAGGTTATCTCACTTTTAGATGACCAACATACATATGAAAAACTAAAAAGAGACCCCAGCAGCAACTGCAAGAAAAAGTAATTGAATGCTTAAAACTCTTGGAGAAGGATAACACAATTGACAGGAATTTCAGAGAGGGTAGCCGATATGAAAGTTAGTCTTTAAGATGCCACATGTTTGTGTCTTTTGTTTTGTTTTGTTTTGTTTTTCTTTTATTTTTGCCTGAAACAATTGACAGAGTGACTTACCACCGGTTATATCCTGGAGAGACAGTCCCCTGCTTTTACGGGCTTCCCAAGATCCACAAGCAAGGAATCCCTCTCAGACCCATCATCAGTAGTATAAATTCAGTAACTTAGAACATTGCAAAATACCTGGCGACTATCCTAGCCCCACTGGTTGGACTTATGGACCACCATGTGCACAATTCAGAGGAGTTTGTTTCTAAAGTCAGGGAGCTGAAGCTGGCTACAGATGAAACCATGGTATCCTTTGATGTTACATCGCTCTTTACCAGCATTCCCAACACTAATGCCCTAACAACTGTAAAGAGAAGACTAAGAGAAGACAGCACCCTCACCTCCAGAAGCAGCCTCAACCCAGACCAGATATGCCAGCTCCTGGACCTGTGTCTGAACACCACGTATTTCATGTAAAGAGGGGACTTCTACAGTCAGAAGCATGGTTGTGCCATGAGTTCCCCAGTGTCACCAATTGTTGTGAACCTATACATGGAAGAAGTGGAGAAGAAGGCACTCAACACCTTCCCAGGGACAACACCATCCCACCGGTTCAAGTATGTAGATGATACCTGGGTGAAAACCAGGACTCAGAACACATCAATGCGGTGGACCCTTATTAAGTTCACTAGGGAAGACACAGAAGACAACCAATGGGTTTTCCTGGATTGTGCAGTCATTATCAGACCCAACCATGGCCTGGGAGTAGAAGTTTACAGGAAACCCACCGATACAGATCAGTATTTACTGTTTGACTCCCACCATCCATTACAACACAAATTAGGAGTCAACAGGACCCTAAACCAGAGAGCAGAGAGCATCCCCACCTCCACAGTAGCCAAGAAGAAGGAAGACAGGCACCTGAAGACAGTACTTAAGGCCTATTGATATACAAAGTGGGCCTTCAACAAAGTAGTGTGCCGACCCAGAAGAACAATTGATCAGTTTGAGACCCAGACCTGACGGAAGAACCTGGTCATTCCCTACATGGCTGGAGTGTCTAAAAAGCTTAAAAGGATGTTTGGCAAACACCACATCCCCGTTTATTTGAAACCTACAAACACACTAAGCCAGAGGTGGAGGGGCTCAGGCACAGTCTATCTGCCACTTATCAGGCTGTGCTTTCAATAATATCCAGACAAATCAAAAATACTTCACACCTCCACCACCAAGGCCATAGCTAACGACCCATACTTTATGGGTTTCAGTACCTTAGGCCATTGTTCACCTAAAGGCCTATTGAGACTATTGTCTACCTAACGAGCCTGTTTAGGTCGTTGTTTATCTTATGAGCCTATTTCAGACTAGGGTGACATGAGGTCAAAATGAATTATAAAATGGAGGACTCCCAACTAGCTTTCCTCAGACTGACGAAGCTGTTTGGATAAGCAGCAAAACATTTCAATCTCTCAAGAAAAGAAGTCCAGTTGCCATGACTCAACATCCAGATAAGCTCACCAGGATGACTGAGAATCTTCACAGACATCTTTGAATGTGATAGTTCAGAATTTTCAAATTGATTCATAGAAGAAATGTGGCAAAACATTATTGTTCTCTATGCATGTTTGTATTAAAACTGTTTGTAAAGTTTTGATAATGAATGAATGGTATGCTACTGTATATAAGCTCATTCATACCCAATATTTGTTATAGGTTGAAAAGAGTTGAGAAACGATTCCCTATTAATTCTAGAAAATGAGTCACAATCAAAAACATTAATGTTTCTTAAGAGGGTCCAAATGAGTGGACTCTGCATGATCAAACTAAATTAAAGACATTTGTCTAAATTAAAATAGAAACATGCATGAAGCATACAATAAATGAACAGGCATGCTCCTGTAATAATAGTTTTATTATCTTCAGCTTTCAGGCCAGACTTTTAATTATGACCCTTTTTTATATCAAGGAAAGCCATGTATTTGGGATTAAAAACCTATTTCTTTAACTACTCAAGTTAAAGGCTGTGGTTTGATACATTCCAGGCTACAACTTTTATAAAAACCAGAGAACACTTCTAATAACACTTTTCTAATTTAATGGTTCAGTGCACAGTCAGTAAAGATTTAAATAATTCAGAAAGAAAGCCCATTCTCTTCTTTTATTGTAAGTTTGAGTCAGGCAAATTCTTTGACATTTAATAGGTTTTAACCCTTTTAATAACTTCTTATAATGAAATTTATTGGAGGTTGTTTTAAATAAAGGGTTATTATATTAGAGTGAATAGCAGTCAGTGGTTTTTTTTTTCATGATTAGTTTTGAGACCTTGGCCCTGTGTGACTCAGAGGTTATTAACACATCAAGTAGAAGAGAATGTTAATATTCACAAAATGAAGTGTGTACCAAGAAATGTTACGCTAGTACATTTGTGTCATTACATGATCATGCTGTGAAAATCTGCTGTTAACATTTGAGCATTTAATTGTTTTAAAGGAGCTTAAGGTCAGTCGCAAATGCTGATCTGACAGAAGGCAACTTAAGATGGTTTCTTTCATCAAACATTACCCAAGGCTAATAATAGAAAACAATAATGAACTGTGCATTTCTGTACAATTGTATTGATCCAAAATGTTTTAATTGATAATTTCAGCTACTCTGTGTTAGCTGCTCACCAAATAATAGATTAACATAACATAACATATGACATATAACATAACATATAACATATACCCGTATATACTCGAGTATAGGTCGACCCAAATATAAGTTGAGGCCCCTAATTTTGCCTTTAAAAAGTGGGAAAATTGATTGACTTGAGTATAAACCGCGTCAATATTTCCCTCCACTGCCTTCTCCAAGCTGGCTGGGAGAAGGCGCAGGGTTTTTTAAATGCCTTTGAGCAGCTGGTGCTGGTAGTGCTGGCAGCAGCTGCTGCTGCCATGGCGGTTCCCCTTCCTCCACCTCCTGTTCCTCCTCCTCCTCCTCCTCCTCCTCCTCTTCTTCTGATGGGGGGGGGGGGAATTGGTGGTTTTTTAAAACTTTTTTTCTCTCCTAATGCAAACTCTGATGGCGGACATTGGTGCTTGCTTCAGGAGAGAATAAAAGTTTAAAAAACTGTCCGTTTCTCCTTCACTCGAATATAAGTTGAGGACCATTTTTTCAGCCCAAAATAAAGGCTGAAAAACTCAACTTATATTCGAGTATATGCAGTAATTTAAATTTGATTTCAGCTTGAAGTAGAAGAATTTTTTGTTGCTGCAGATTTTCATGTGTGCTGTTGCTGAAACTTTCTTCAGTAAATAATTTCAATCATGAAGTACACTTTTTTTTCCTACAGGGCTGTGTTTTGCATAAATGGTGTTCTGTACACATTTGATCTATACACATTTAAACTGAACAAGTTTTACTCTTTGAGTGGTTGTGCTGTAAATGCTCTCAGTTTCCTGTAACAAGTAGCCAAAATGTTGTTTTATCTCCAAATTCAGTCATTATTAATGTGTCAAATCCTCAATACGTTGCATGATCTAGGGGTGGGAATCTTTCAGTGAGACTTCTCCATGTGAGGTCACACACACATTGCCCCCAAGGAATCTTTAAATTGCCATACACATCCAGTAACCTTGCATGTTCATAAAACACAATATTTGTAAACAAAAAAACCCATAAGAAATAACTAAAATTTACGCAATTCATTCTGTGGCCACACACCCCATGGCAGCAGACACCACCTTTACTGTCACCCCCTCACCACGGAATGGTGCCTACGGTGGCAGGCAAGAGTCTGCTCAGGTGTGGCAGCGGCAGTGGTGCCCTGCCCAGGCACAGTGGCAGTGGGTGCATGGGCAGGCGGTGGGAAGGGCATTCCCAGGCATGCCTGGATGTGTGTGCGGTGGCAGCAATGGTACCCTTTGTGGGTGTGGTGCTGCGAGAAGGGCATGACTGGGCATGATTCTGGTGGTAGGAAACGCTTAGCCGGCCACAGCAGGAGCAGCAATGGCAGCCTACCCAGGCACAGCAGCTGCGTCTGTGTGGCAGCAGGGAGGGGTGCATAGCCTCGGCGGGCGAAGGACCACTTGGTGTTCCATTGCTCATTTTGCAAGACAAGCTCACAAACCGGAACAAAATTGTTCTGAAATTTTTGCTCTTCTTGCAAAATGATTGTAGACACTTGCAAACCGAGTTATTACTGTACTAAACTAGTTTAGATCTAGAAGTAGAGTATAATTCATAATCTAAATAAGAAAGCTCAGAAAGGGCCTTCTCAGTAGCTGCTCCCCGGCTTTGGAGTGCATTGCCCCAAGAAGGAAGGGTTGGTTCTTTCCCTCTTGTTCCTCCATCATCAGGCAAAGACTTGACTTTCCAGACAGGCTTTTAAGCAATAAGTGGATGTCTAGAGAATGCTGTATTTATTTATTTCAGAGATTTTGTTTTTTTTAAAAAAACTATTTTATACATTTTTATTCTTTGTTTAATATACACTGATATTTAATTGTTTTAAATATCTCCTTTGTATATTTATTTATTTATTTATTTGTTTGTTTGTTTGTTATATTTATATCCCGCTTATCTACTGGGTACTCTAAGCGGCTTACAAAAAGGCTACAAAGCCAGCAAAATACAATAAATAATCAGACAGACAAACCTATAAACACCCTAGACACTGTTAAAACAAAATGACACCTCGACTAAAACGCGAATTACGATGGCGGGAATAGCATTTTAAGCCTGTTAGTATTGTCTTGTTTTAATTGTTGTGAGTCTCTCTGGGTCTCTTTTGGAGACAAAAGCAGTGAATGAATAATTTAAATTAGTAAGAACGTAAATAAACATCAACTTTGATTATTTTACCATGCTGCTGCTGTTAAAATGACAGTTCTGCATGCATGATTCATACTTATCTGAAAATGTCACTAGTATAGCTCTTCTTATTCAATAAATTTGGCCAGTTGGAACAACTGTTTGGGTTGCTCAATGGAATAACATATCTGTTTCAAATTCAGACAAGACCGGAAATTCTCGGGAGACCAGTTGTTCTGGTTATGTGCTACGAAGTCCCTTCCAGTTTAATTATGTTGGCCCTATGCATAATAACTTCCAAAATGTCCTATTGTTAACAGCCCTGCTCAGCTCCTATAAATTCAAGGCTACGGCTTCTTTTATTGAGTCAACCTATATCACAGTCCTTCTCTTTTCCTGTTGCCTTCAGCTTATCATAGCATTATTGTCTTATCCAGTGAGTCTTCTCTTCACAAGATATGTCCCAGGTATAATAGCCTCATTTTGACTTGGATCATTTTATGCTGTCTGGACCGCAATGGCTGCAAACAGTACTGTGTTAGATACAGCAGTGATGTTTCTACAATTGAAACAGCTTTCAGGGTAACTTATAAATTAAGAAATTGTATCTCATGAGTGCAAGTTGCGAGAAAATGTTGCCATAAGATTTGCCCCACTGTGTACTTCCATCTTAATTTGATCAGTTATCTCCCTCATCCCCCACCATACCACCACCTCAGCAGCTGCTCACGACAGCTGAGCAGGGGTAAGATGTTTATACAAACAAATAATTATGGGCTTTGTATAACACATGCATAGATTTATCCTTAGGCCTGGTGCACACATGACCCGAGGAATAGAGTATAATAGAATTTGGCAAACTTCCTTCCTCTGCACATTTTACCCATGTAGATTCCTTTTGTCCTTTCTTTGCTATCTGTGATAACAGTGTTCCATTATCAGAGAGGCTAACTCAGGTTTGCTTTGAAACTTAATCTTGGTTAATCAAAGTTTTCGGCGCTCAAAATGCAATGAAATATAAAAGCTTTGGCTATCTAAATTAGGAATGGGACTTTCACAAAAAAATGAGTTCTCAGCTCCATAATTCAGCGTAGGAGTTTTCCATCAGATTATGGGACTGGAAGTTTTTCCAAAAGTCCCATTCCTGTTGTATGCATTACTCAGATAACAGCAGGAAATCAGGGATGGCAGCAGTTGTTTGTAGATTGCTATTCTCTCTCTCTCTCTCTCTTTTTTAACACACTCAGCTCTAGGTTTCACTTGCAGCAGCATTTTTGTATGAAAATAATTTGTGATGTCTGTCGTTGGCATACATTGAAAAGGTCCTGCAGATAGATAGATGTGTGTGAGAGAGAGAGAGAAAGGAGGGGGAAGATTTTACTGTATAGTACTGTATAAATCCAAGTCACCATTTTAATCCAGCTATATATTTTAGTACCCTGGAGAAGAAGATCCTCTAGTGGGTCAGGGTCAAATGGTAACAGGCAGGGCTAAATGAAAGTGCTTCAGAGATGCTTTACTGCTCCCTGTTTCTGCTGCATCTGGCATGTTTCCAGGACTTTCCTGCTAACACAACAGAAAGCAGCAGCTGGTGACTAACGTTAGCAAATAAGGCCTCGGGGCTACCCATATTCAAGTTCTTTATTCACCAACTGCTATTCAGTGAAACAGCTGTATCACAAGCGATATGACCAAGTAGTAGTTAGAGTTTTATGTGTACAACTGTTCAGATATAGATTGTCTGCTAGAGGCAGAGATAATGATAGCTTTCAAGGCTAATATATGTTTGACTAGGATGAAGCTGGTGTTCGAGGGGAGAGAGTAAAGAGCCAGCAAAGATTCAGATGTAAGCCATCAGTTGACAACATGCATTGATCTTTCGGTGTCTATCCTGCCTCCGCCGCACCTCAGCTATCGATTACAGTATACGGATAGTGTAAATTTTATTACACAAAGCGTTGTAAAGTAATCATTCATATGGTAAGATTCCATTTCAACATGCTTTGTAAAAAAAAAGATACATTTATAAAGCAATGCATATTCCAGGTGTTCTATATCCAGCAACTGACATAAACATCAAAAGCCACATTGATACCTTTAGAAACCAGCCAAACAATTACGCACACTTTCAAGAATACTATTTCTCTCTTCAATGTCTCCCCTGCCACCGCCAATGTAGTAAGTGTGGGAAGGGGGTAAATTGGATCTTAAATCCTTGAGGTGTGCATATTGCTTCCAGGAAGTAATGGGGAAAGGATATTGAGTGCAAAGCACTGGATCTCAGCAGGTGATTTCACCCTGAGTAGCCCATAGACTCACTGAAAGTCAAAAATTGAAACACTTGTTTGATTAATCTTAACTGCTTAGTAGAAATATTGTACACATATAATTACTGACAGTTTTATCCTATTGCTGTTTAAAGCCTCTAATGGGAAGCCATGGTTTCCTGCTGTAATGCAAATCATGATGAAGACTATTAAGGCCAGGGTGACTAGAGGTCAAAGCTGCCTATAAGAGTCAGGATTTGCACCAGCTGTATTCAGACCGATGAAGCTGTTTGGATGAACAGCAAAACGTTTCTGTCTCTCAAAAAAGAAGTCCAGTAGCCATGACTCAACTTCCAGATGAAGACTATTATACCTGGTGGGTATAATAGCACCTGTTGCAAAGCATGTAATTGTTTTCTCAACCATTGTATGTTGCGGGGGGGGGGTGGATATGACAGATGACCAGATGCACAGACAGAATGATTTGCACAAATGCAACAGGATTATGATCTATGAATGAGATCAGTTGTAGCAAGCCTTGGGACCACATGCTCCTATTCTCTTGTTTGAGATGTTTATAGATCTTCTACATTATAAATTCACAGAGCAATATCTTCACAAAAGCATTCCAGTCTTTGCTTATAGTACACAGATATGGAGAAATGAGTTGTTGTTTTTTTAAAGAGAGAGATGATTATCATATCAGCAAAAGTGTGTAGAACCATTGTGAATGAAAGGGTGTGAATCCAGTGTAAAGTGAATAGACATGTTATACTGCACTGCAAGATCATCTTAGTTTAAACCTTGGAAATAATTGGTATGCTGATAATTTGTACCACTGCCTATGAACCACTTAGGATGTAGTATACATAATCAGGGCTCAGTTGTTGCTTACATTTGGAAGCAGACACATTTTCACAAGTGTTCACATTTGAGCTACCCCTTAGTACTTAGTCTGCGTATTCTAAGGGTTAGAATTTCAGAATGATATTATAGAATACCAATATACAGTGGTACCTTATATAAAGGAATTAATTTGTTCCAAATGAAATTTTGTTAAGCAAATTTTCCTTTGTTCATATTTCCCATAGGAACACATTGAAAATAGATGAATCCCTAATCATGACCGTTTTTCTGTTGTACAGATTCGCCCCATAGGCAATTCGGTTAAGCAATTTTCCCCTATCTCTGGAAATTTTTTCCTTTAAGTGGATTTTCTGTTAAACAAACTGCTTGTAATACGAGGGTCCACTGTACTTTACATTTAAGAATCTCCTCCTTCCAGTGCACTCACATTTCTGAACTTAGTCAAGTTTAGACTCTTTGTTTTAATTAAAAATGAAATATAATTGGAACTCATTAAGAATAAAAGAACGGACCCAAATAATAGTTTGTTCACAACTTTCTGGTGACTTTGGTAAATGAGCTCTTCAGTTGTGGTTCACGGTTTAGCCCGTATGGAGAATTCACTATGCCTTCAGGCAGTTTTAGGCATGTTAGAATTACAGATCCATTGACTAAGAATTCTACAAGCCTAGTTTTAAAAAATAATAATTTTCAGATCTAATTATACACGCAGGGTTCACAATATTTTTACTTCTGGATAGTTTTAAATGTACAATACCTGAAGGGGTGTTCCTGAAGCTGTTACGGTTTCCATTAATATTGAGCAGCTAGATACAATTGTTCTTAAATGCTGCAGCATTGTTTGGACTAAAGCAAAAAAAAAAACCCCACATATTCTCTCATGAGTCCGTTTCATGTTATTCACTGCATGGATTTTTAACTACCTTTCAGGTATAATATGGCACAATTACTTTGCAATTTTCCTTCTTTTAGATGCAAGAATTACGGAATACAGAAGGAGCTCAATATGGTTCTCACCCCCAGATAGCAGCTATGAGACCAAGGGTTCAGCCGGCAGATATGAGGCAGCCAGGAATGATGCCACATGGTCAGCTGACTACCATTAACCAATCACAACTAAGTGCTCAGCTTGGTTTGAATATGGGTGGAAACAATGTTCCCCACAACTCTCCATCTCCTCCTGGAAGCAAGTCAGCAACTCCTTCACCATCTAGTTCTGTTCATGAAGATGAAGTGGATGATACTTCTAAGGTATGACTAAAGCTATACCATCTTGCCAGCAAAACACTCAGAGAGAGAATCAAATGGTATAAGCAGTTCTTAGGGACTGTGATAGTATGGTACAGTTGATAAAATTTCATATTGCATTAGACATGGGCACGAAACGGAAATATAGTGTTTTGTTTTGTCTCTTTGGTAGTTTTGTTTCATTAGTAATGAATTTTAAAGTAACTTTGTTACAAAATGAAATGAAATGAAAGACTCTGCTCCCCTGGGTCCTAGAGACACCAAAATGGTAGGGGAGCTCAAGCTCTTCCCTATAAGCCCCTGAAATTTGGAGAGGTTTGGGGATTATGGGACTGAGTTATTAAACTCCAAAGGTGGTCCCCCTAGGAAAAAATAATTTCTAATTGAGTTGGAAGCCTATAATATCCCCCACCCCCAGTGGGTGAGTGATTAGAGGCTTGGTTTCTAATCCCAATTCAATTAGAATGATTTTCCCCCTAGGGGCACCCCCTTTGGAGCTTAATAATTCAGCCTCCTGAGGCCCAAACCTCTCCAAATTTCAGAGTACATGTACTGCACAATAATGATTTCAGGCATGTTTTGGCAGAAAAATAGCTGCAGAGCAAATTTGGACTCTTCCCTGTAAGCCCCCCAAATTTGGAGAGGTTTGGGGCTCAGGGGGCTGAGTTATTAATCTCCAAAGGGGGTTCCTATAGTTAATTGAAAGTGTGTGTATGGTGTGCACCAATTTAGGGGTTAATATGGGTTATTCTAGTTATGTTAACCCCTAAATTGCTGGCATGTGGTGTACACACTCTTTCAATTAACAATGGGGACCCCCTTTGGAGTGTAATAACTCAGCTCTCTGACCCCTAAACCATATTTTAGGTACTCCAAAATAGTGATCACAGGCACCAAAATTGCTGCAGAGCAAATTTGGACTCATCCCTGTAAGCCCCCCAAATGTGGAGAGGTTTGGTCTTTAGGGGGCAGAGTTATTAAGCTCCAAAGGGGTGCGCATAATACAGAGGGAGGTTATTGCGCTTTCCTGATTCAATTAGAACCATTTTGTCCTAGGGGCACCCCCTTTGGAGTTTAATAATTCAGCCCCCTGCCCCCCAAGCCTTTCCAAATTTCAGGGGCTTACAGGGAAGAGCTTGAGGAAGCTCCCCTGCCATTTCCTTTAGGACAGTGGTTCTCAACCTGTGGGTCCCCAGATGTTCCTGGACTGCAACTCCCAGAAGCCTCCACCACTCACTGTGCTGGAAGGGGTTTCTGGGAGTTGCAGTCCAGGAACATCTGGGGACACATAGGTTGAGAGCCATTGCTCTAGGAAGAATCATTTTGTTCCTAGAGGAAAAACGGCATTTTGTTTTGTAACGAAACACATTTTACCATTTTGTTTTTTAACGAAATGATAAAACAGTATATCTTTTTCATTTTGTGCCCATCTCTGTATTGCATACCTTGCCTATATGAGCAAGGATATCAGAGCCCCATCATATTAGTAAAAATTTCATTATATTTTCTAAACAGTGTCCCAGCCTTAACTGTTGCACAAATATAACTGTGTACACATGCCTTTGTATCTTGCATGCTTGCAGTATTCTGCTCTCAGTCATCTCTTATGTTCCTTAATGTATGTAATGATTTTATCAACCTCAGTCATGTGCATATTCCACTGACTCCAGCAGGGCCAAGCAAACCTGTGTGAATGTAACACCAATTAAGTTAATCAAGCTTTCAGCTGATATGTATCTCAACAAAAAGTTGAAAATTCAACTTTTTAAAGGTGTAGCCATCCATGCCTGAAGCTACAAAATAATCAGGCATTTAAAAATATATTATACTGTGTTCTGGGTTGCATCTAAAATGTAGAATATTCACAGGAAATATATTGCATAGCAGATCACTTTTAATTGCATAATTGTATACCTTTGAACATTTTCCAATATTGGTTTTTATAAGGAGAAATTTGTATATGACATGTATAAACTTAAACCATCTTAGTATTGATTTTTCAAACTACTCCCATATTAGGCTAGACACTATGTGGTGTTGAGCTGCATCTACTTTCCTTGATATTTTTGCCATTTTGTTTTTCACAGAGATCTATTTCATGTACTATGGTCACTTCTTATTCTATAATGCTATAAATTGGATTATTTAGCTCAGATATTCAAAATTTACAGAATATAAGTAGTTCCAATGTAATCTAACTTTATTTTCAAGGAACTTGAAACCGCCCCTTTACTGAAGACCATTAAAGTGATAAAACAATAAATATTAATGTACAAATCAAACTGAAGAGAATCAGAAACAAACCAAAGCAAGCAAATTTCATCAGCAAAAGAAACAGAAATAAAACTGAATCACATCTACTATCGCAGCAGAATTGCAATAAACATTATAATCTGCTGATTCTAAAGTTCTGTTTTAAAACCCAAACTTTTGTTTGACGCCTGAAGGTGTTACTGGACAAGTTATTCCAAGAGCTTGAAATAGTTATAGAGTTTTTATTACTTATCTTACTGGCTGGTGGATTTTCTTAGTTTAAATCAAGATGATTAGCTTGCCCAGGCTCTGGATATTTCATAGGACTGGTGCCTCTACTAAGAAAGCCTAGTTCCAAGTGAACAGTCTTCTTTGATTAATCTTTGGGAAAGAGGACAAAATGCATAGATCGGAGTAGCAATTCTGTCAAACCAGATGCCGAGAAATAAAAGAGTTCACTGTAGTCCTCAAACATCAATAAATATTGCTGATCTTCTACGAAATATCAGTATGCTGAGGTGATCATAGCCTCACTATTGACTTCCCACAAATACAGTAACTGACTTTCTAGTAATAAGTGCTTATTTCAACATCATTAAAACTCAGGTCTAACAAGAACATTTCATAGTAGTTTAAGGAAAAGGATCAACTTTGCATACCACTTAACATGGTAGGATAATTTCCCCAGTTTGTGGTAGCAAGAAAAGTCCAGTGGTTATTTTATTGATAAGGGATAGTTTAGTGGTTTCGGTATCTAGCTGTGGAGCCAGAAATTGGGATTTAAATTCCCCACTTGGTTTCCCAGAAAAATAAGCCAGTTTGTGTATCCATCCAGGGCCTCCTAAGAAGAAGGGAATGGTAGACCACTTCTGGGTGTTCTCTACCTAGGAAACCCTGTAATGGGTTGCAGGAATTAGTAGTAGTAGTAGTAGTAGTAGTAGTAGTAGTAGTAGTAGTAGTAGTAGTAGTAGTAGTAGTAGTAGTAGTAGTTCCAAAACTTAATAGAGTCACTTCTGTTTGTATGATTTTCTGTTTATATGCTAAGACAATGTGTCTGGCTTTTGTTGAGTAGAAGGCACCAGTTGCTGTTGTGCTTCAGGGAGCAAAATGTCATGGATCTGCCCCAAGTATTGCGCATGGACACATATGAAGAATGTTTCTCTATGTTATTTTACTATAATTAATTAATTAATTAATTAATGGATTTTTATACCGCCCATCTGGCAGCGAGGTCCAAATGTATGGATTAGAAAGTAAATGTGTTGCTTTTGATTTCAATGAAGCATGTGAGAAGGAACTTGTCAGCAATAATGCCATCCATATGAAATCCCCTGCTGAGGAAGGCAAGGACTAGATTCCATTTTATGGCAAAAGTGCATGAAGTAAAAGCCAAAGATCCTTTGATATCTACAAATATAATCTAACTTTTGATAATGAAGAAAATCCATTGTGAAGCTAGATCTATTATAAACATGAGCATGTGGAGCTGATGAGTATACTCCTGGTCTCTGATACAGCTTTTGCTTCCAGGAACAATTCCAAGACTTTTCCCTCCCCCATTAGGCTGCAAATCTGTGCAATTAAGGAATATATTATATATTATTATCATGTTTCTGCTTGAGATGTCATTCTTTCCTTGCTCACAAGATTGTTTGATCCTTACCACCCCAATCTTGTCCAAATTAAGTTTTAATTAACTTTGAATACTCTGGCCAAATACTGAGAAACAGAAAGGGTAAAGAAGGAACTTTTCAGTAAGAGATTCGTTCCCTGATAATACTGGTGTCAATGAATTCCACACCTCCACACCATTCTGTCCAGCAAGAGATATTGAACAGAAGGGGAATTTTTAAAAAGTGCATTTGAAGGATGTCCCCAAGTAAATGATGAATACTCATATACTGTATTAGGATTGTACAATAGATATTTCTGTCTGAATATATGTTGTGCAATTAGGACTTACCTACCTTGAGTTTGCTTGAAAGTGGCCGAAGAGGTTTGCTCTCAGGCTTAACGGGTACAGTATTTGTTTTTTTCTCAGTCATGGGGAAGGGGGCTGCAAATGGGATGAACAGAAACCTGTGACCTGAAATGAGAGTGTGCCATGCAGTAGAGTTAGAAAGAGGACTTATCAGTTTTATTCATTGTTTCCAGTTTTTGACATTTCATCTTGGTGCAGAATCTCACTGGGACCCCATGGAAATTGAGTGATTTCCTGGACCAGCAGCGGGAAGAAATACTTAACAGCTTCTTCCCTCTTTTTACAAATTTTCTACCAAAGTTCAAGTTTGACAAGCCTGAACTGCTTATGCATGAAATATTAACCTTGGCAGGACTTTTCTGTCTTCTTGGTTTTGTTGTCAATGTCATGGTCTTACAATAGTTGGTTAGTTTCAAGTGGACAAAAAAAAGTAAAATCAAGAGCAGGACCAGCAAAAGTATGTGTTGAGAGGTGAAGAAAATGTTCCTTTCTGTGTCCTCAGTCAGCAGCCTAGCTTGCCCTAGTGTGCCGAATGCCTAGCCCACATCAAAGTCCTGCACCCTCTCTGGAAAACACTGGCACCCACAGCAGGAAGGGGAAATGGCTGTGCACATAAAGTTCAGCAGCAGGCATTTTTTTAAAAATAAAGTAGGAAACAGAGGGCAGGCATTGCAAGTTGACCACTACCCGATCAAATCCTGCACAAGATTGTTAGTTATCCATCCCATGTTCATACAAACATTCATCCTTAAGTGTAATGAAGACATATTTCAGCTGTGTCTAAAACAACAGATAAGCAATGAGGCAGCCTCCTTGGATGTGAAATGGATGCTTGGTGTGTTGGAAGGGTGAGATCAGCCTGAGTGTTGTCAAGGAGCTCAGTTGCTGGCGTTTCCAGGAAAGATTTTGGCTTTCACAGGGATGGGGGGGGGGGGGGGGTTGGTATAGCTGTCCTCCTCCTATTTCATTGTTTCCTCTTTTTTGATACACTATTACTTCTGTTATCCCCTTTATTGCAACTATTTCCTGTGTTTGTGTATGGTTTGTTTTTGAAGTATCTTAGCACCCAAAATGCAAGACTTTAGTGATAGTACCTACTATCCTTAGTGATAGTGCCTACCATAATATTTCTGACTCTTGCCTTTGACCTTTCTCGTTTTTAAAATGCCAGTAAGGGTTGGAGCAATCTTTGTGGGTGATAGTAATAAGGGGTGCTAAAAAAGTATTACTGAGACCTTTATTTGGAAAAAAAAGATCAGCAACTTCCCTGAAGACCAGCATTTGATAATTTCTTTCTAGTTCTGAAGTATTCAATTATTTGTCAAGAGATTAAAGCACGTGATGCCAAACTGGGTTATGGTCTGGAGACTTCACTGGTCACCTTGTTAGGTTAGACTTTGGGAAATGGATGAAGGAATGCATATCTGAGGGTTCAGCTGAACCCCTCTGTAACTTTTAGTACCATCATATTATATCCTGGCATGGGACTTAAATATACTATCGTACTGTGATTCTATTCCTCATGAGAAGCAAGATTGAAAGATTTTAAAAAGAGAAAGTGAGAGATTCTTATTTGATGTCATGGGCTTCGGTTAGGATACCAAATTATCCTCCAGCCAGCTTAAAATATAAACAAATCTCCTGGTGTATTTAAGATCTTATACTGTAAGTTTCCCATTTATAACACCGCTATTTTGACTGCCTTGGTATTGCAAAAGCGTTTACATAACAATCATTAAACATGTATATTTTGGTATTGCTATTTATAACTGGGACATGCTAGTTGCTTTGTATGTTAACAAATATGTGTTCCTAACTAGATGAATGACTATTAGTTTCATGGTTGTTTGAATTTCACTTATGAGAAGATTTCATAGAATTTAGGGAACAGGGAATAATGAGAGGACTATAAACAGCAAATGTTAACTAACTGAAACATGATCACTAAAGCACTGCTGCAGCTTTTTCTTTTTATATGGCAGAAAGGCTTTGCCATTTTTACTTTATATGGTAAGTTATAAGTAGAATTTTATGTTGTTTGTTCAGTCTTTTATGCAGATGGTACTTGATTAAAATCTATTTGAAACTATGGCGATTACTGCAAGTTAGTGTGAATGAAATCGCTCTCCAACCACCATTAAAGGCACTGGAACTATTGCAGTTTATTCTCAATTTGCTTGTAGGTATTTCTTAACTTCTCAAGGGACATTTAGATATCAACAATGTGCCTTACTTGATAGTCTTAAATCCTGTACTATATATCCTTGTGATCTATTATTTGTGGAACATGGTTGATACACATATTTTTAAAGTGAAAGACTATTGCTTTCTTGTGATAAATAAGTTAAATACATCACCATAATTAAGCAATAAGGCCTGACAGGAGGTGGATTACCATGAGCTAACTACACCTCTAGGGATTTTGAAGCACAAGTCTACGCTTAGCAGAATAAGTACGAGGATTTTTTTAATTATTTCCCATCTGTCTCTGTTTTGGTAGTTAGCAGCAAAATCTGTGTAACTGCAGGATGGTTGTAATCATAAGGTAGAACATAATCCCTATTATTTTCAAGGTTATTAGTTGTGAAATTCTTTCAAATTTCCATATTTTTCAAAAAATGAACAGAATTTCAGAGACAGATGATCATTTCGATTCCTTAAAGAGGTTCAGTTTTATTAACAATAATATTCTTACTTAACCATTTCTTAAACCTTTCCTTGATCTTAAAGTTATTCGCAGTGCAAAGCAACTGGGTTATAATTGTTGCCTCAAATATGTTAGTGTTTATCCAGATGTTTTGAACCACTTGGATTTTTCTTTTAATAATAACATTTATGGCTGTCTTGGTTCTACCATATTAGCATGATATCCTATATAAAGGCAATAGAATGTATCGCCATTATCATCACCATATGCTGTCAAATCAATTCTGACTTATGGCACCCCTTTCTAGAATTTTTTAGAAAGAGAGTGGCTTCCCAGGTCCTTCTTCTGAGGGCATCCTGGGACTGTCAACTTTCCCCAAACAATGCCCAAATGGCCACCTAAAATTCTCTTTACCTCAAATGAAATGCATCAGCCTTCTACAGCAACCCCCCCTCCCGCCGCTGACGAATCAGGGGCTTTGTTCTCAGCAAGTCACATTGAGGAGAGGTGAGAATGTGTGTACATGAGATCTGTGACATGTCTTTGGAATGACTGGGCCAATAAAAAACACCTCCCTCCCTCCCTCCCTCCCTTCACTTCGGAGGCAGGCCAAAAACATCCAAGCTCCAAGCCTGAAGTAAACTGCCTGGCTTTTTTCCATCTTGCCATGGACTCTACACCTAAGAAATAATTCCTGGCAAATCCATCTTTTGCCATGTTGTTACCTATTGGTACTGCTCTGAGGAAAGGGGCTTGCCCCCGAAATATTAGCAAAGTTTTGTTATTTTATAGTAGCCTAAAGGTATCACCTGTTCCACTTTTTTGTATTTGTCTTTATTGTTTGTGGACAGAGAAACTAGAGGGGCATCAGAGTGACTAAAAATCAATGATTTTTAAAAATCAAATTGGTTTAAATAAAGATTTAAATCAAAATCTTTTGATTTAAATCATGGTTTAAATCAATTTTTTTATTTTAAATAACCTATTTTTTAAAATGATTTATATCGTGATTTAAATTTAAATCAAAATTTCAGTTGTGATGTAAGTCAAATCCGACATGAGTAGCAGGTTAATTACAAGCATCAACTAAAATAACTGTGTTGGCAGCATGGCCACTCTCCTTGCCTTTACTTTGTGCTATTGTATGGTATTGTGGTGGTGCTTCCTGGGGCGGGGGGAGGGAAAGAGAAAGGTGGGATAGAAATGAAATAAATAAATAAATAATCAGTCAGTCAGTCAATCAATCCTGAATCTTACCTAAGGGAACTATTACAAAAAGTTTCATTTGAATTTAAGGAATTAATTTTCTGTCACATCAAAAGAGTATGGTTAAAAATCTTATGAGATACATTTTGTGCAGTGTACTGACAGAAAGAGATTTGGTTCTGCTTCAGAAGAATAGATGTCTACCAGTTTGTTGAAGTGGAGGAAAAGTAGAGAAATATGCAATCAATACTGAACAAGGATAGAATATTTGTTTACTTACTTATTTGCTATCCCACTTTCCTACCAAAAATGGAAATATTGTATATGCATAATAAATAATCTTTTTAAGGTTTCACAGTACGTGGGAAGAGGGCACTACATAGAAGATGTATCATAGTGTAACTGTACTTACAATCTAAACATGTCCAAACCTTTAGAGGTCATAATATTTATGCCACGGGTTGTAGGAAAAATTACTTTCATAGAAATTGTAATGGCTGCAATGAATTTGAACCCCCTTTGTGTACAATCTGAATTTAGTGCATTCACATACTAAGGCCAACATTGTACATAATGTACTTTTCTTGAGATTATTTTTATGACAACACTATTTACAGTGCAAATAATGTGTGATAGAACTCAGATGTGGTGCTTTTTAAGTTTATTTTAGGCTACAGCTGGGTTTTCAATTAATCATACAATCAACTGAAAAAAATTAGATATGACTTTAAAGGTGCTCTTGACAAAATGAGTGCAATTTTAAGAGTGATTGAAATGCCATTTGTTTCTTTTTCTCTACCTCCCTCTGAACTGATATTTCCATTCTCACTTCTCATTCATATTAATATACCTTGTTTCCCCTGGTTTCCTTCCATCAAGGAGCTAGACAGAAGCTTGAGATGCTCCCAAGTATTGGTGTCTCTCAGGGTCTTTGCCTTACGTCAGGTGGCAAAGGAGGGGCAGATTTGGTGGCTGAGAATGTGTCAGGGGCCAGTTGCTCCCCAACCCTGCCACCCCACTGCAAGCCCCACCTACTTTCTTTAAAAAAAATGGGGTGAAGGAGGGGGAGGGAGGGGCGAGCCAGCCAGCCGCGTGCCACTCAGAATGGCCTGACGGGCCGGATTTGGGCACACACACCCCAGGGCCGGACTTTGGGCAGGCCTGCCTTACATCATCTCTTGAAGAGTTTGGCTGATAAAGTCAGAAGAACAATGTGTTATCTAACCATCAGTCACAGAAGCATGCCAACTATTTCTGAACAACCTGAAGCAGTTTTAGAAATTCCCTGGAAAGCAAAGTTCATAGGACTTACTTAAGACAGAAAGCCTTTCTCCTCAGTGGTGTTAGTTTTATCCAGAACTTTTGTGCTTTTATTCATATGAAGCTTATGCAAACATAAGATTTATCAATTAAATACATTTAATATAACCAGTCAGTCATTCAGTCAATCAATCAAAATAAATTATTATTTAGTTTGTGATATCAAATAAATTTAAAACATTTTAATGTGAGCTCAACCTCCTTCTTTGTTCTGCATTTTCACCAGTGCTGTGGGACATTGGCTGCAGTTTATGTAGTAATGGCTGGAGTTAGTAGTAAAGTAGGATCACTGATTCAGTAGGATTTGGTGATTTTGGAAGCTAAGCTGGGTCGGGCCTGGCTAGTACATGGATGGTAGACCACCAGGGAATACCAGGTGCTGTAGGCGCCTGGAGTAGAAACTGGCAAGCCACTCCAGTTTTCCTGCTGATAAAACTCCATTGACATGGGGTCACGAAGAGTTGGTCACGACTGCAACAATGCAACAACAACAACAATCCGGGAGTTGAGTAATGGCAACTGGACTTATTTTCTTGTGGGATCAACACATTTTGTTATTCATCCAAGTATCTTCTTCGGTTACTTGACTGAGTAGCAAAAGGCTGCAATCCCACAAGAAAATAAGTCCAGTTCCAATTACTCACTTGGATGACTGAGAAACTCCATAGAAATACATGTCTACCTTCCATTGATTCAGTGAGCCTGCTGTAGCTGTGAATTGCTACTACCAACATCTGAAGAAAAAGGCCATGGAGAAAGAAAGCCCTTTTCTGCTGACAATACTTTTTGTTCTTTTCTGGCCTATCTTCTAAAAATCACATAATGGTGCCAGTGTGAAACTCATAGCAAATATCCTGCTACAAACACCAGACTAATGTCGTAAAACAGTTTTTCTTTTCTTGTGTCTGATAAAACAACTTCTGCAAACAAGCATTTCAGAAATGTTACATGGTGGTTGAACTACTTCTCTAGATTGTTGTGTATTGCGAAACACTCTGGAGTGACATCACGTCATTAAAAGTAAGACTCGGAAAAATACAGAAAAATAAAAAGCTAAACCACAACTGAAATGTAACAATGAAAGGAAAGCAAAATGTAAATGTGCAATAAAATTAGATTATATAACCATGAATTTCCATTTTATAGATTAAATCATGAAAGAGACCAACTATTTGGATTATGAAAATGACTATAATTTAAATACCATTTTAATCTGCAAAACCTTAGATGCATGAGGACTGGTAAATGGAGATTTGTAATGTGCATTTAATGGTGGTGTGCATGTTTGCTTGTTTCATAATGGAGCATCTGCTTTCATCGCAGGCCAATGGGGGAGAAAAAAGACCTGCCTCTGATATGGGAAAGAAACCCAAGACCCCCAAGAAGAAGAAGAAGAAAGATCCTAACGAGCCACAGAAGCCTGTTTCTGCCTATGCATTATTTTTCCGAGATACTCAAGCAGCCATCAAGGGTCAGAATCCAAATGCTACCTTTGGCGAAGTTTCGAAAATAGTAGCTTCTATGTGGGATGGCTTGGGCGAAGAGCAAAAACAGGTACAGTGATACCATCTATTTGTCTCAAGACTGTGTGTCCTTTTATATCTGTCTGAGAGCGCATATATATCTGGGTAATGTGAGTCAAGGAATTTCAACTAAAAATTAAAGATGCTATAGCAGTAATTGGGGAATTCGGGTTGTGGAAAAGTAAAGAGACAAATAAGCAGAGGTTGCCAAAATAGAAGCAATATGTACTGTAGTATTTAGATTGGAGACTGCTAGGAAATAAGAGGATTCTCCGGGTAGGGCTATTAAAATATTGAACCTGAAACTCTGAAATACCTCTACTGGTCAGAGTTGTCAGTGCTAGGCTAAATGAAGTCAAACAGTTCTGTGTACCTCAGTTTAAAAAGGATGTTGACAACCTCGAGCGGGTGCAGAGGAGGGCGACCAGGATGGTTGAGGGTCTGGAGGAAATGTCTTATGAGGATCGGCTTAGGGAACTGGGAATGTTTAGCCTCTCTAAAAGAAGACTGAGGGGGGATATGATAGCTATGTTTAAATATTTGAAAGGATGTCATATTGAAGAGGGAACAGGTTTGTTTTCCATGGCTTCAGAAACTAGGATTCGGGGCAATGGTTTCAAACTACAGGAAAAGAGATTCCATTTGAACATTAGGAAAAACGTCATGACAGTTAGAGCTGTTCGGCAGTCGAATATGCTGCTGCAAAGGGTGGTGGAGTCTCCGTCTTTGGGGGTTTTTAAGCAGAGGCTGGATGGCCATCTGTCGGAAATATTGTGATGGGGTTCCTGCATGGCAGGGGGTTGGACTAGATGGCTCTTGGGGTCTCTTCCAACTCTATGATTCTATGAGTAGGTCTCTCAGGTTTTCCTCACCCTTTTTCCAGACAGAAACCTGTTTTTAAAGCCAGCATGCTATAGGAGTGAGTTAAGAAAGAGGAAAAACCTCAAAATTATTGATAATTACATATTCTAAAGGAATAGAAATAGAAGAGGACTCATTGTTGGGGCCCTGCTGTGACTGTCCAATGAACTAGCACAGAGGGGTTATATGAGATGTTAATTACAAATTTTAGCTACCTTAGCTGTCAAAAAACACCATGCTGAGAGGAGGAACACCAGGTCATGATGGGCAATTGAGGTATAGTTGAGGCTTCCTATCTATGTCTTCTCGAGCCACATAAGAGATGGATTCATGCAACAAACAAAAGCAATGAGAATGAGACATTTCTTAATAAAAACCTATTCAATTTAGCAAAACCCACCGAACTGGTACTAAAAGTGGACTATAGTAGGAAAATAGGAAATATTTTATTTTGGTGGGCAAAGGACAGTCTCTTATAAAGAATGGTGAGGATTGTTAAGTCGAAAATTTTAATTCAAAATTAAGCATAAAAATAAGTAATATCCACATTTACTCTCTGGAGCAAGCAAGGCTTTATTTCAGAAAACATAAATCATGCAAAGAGAATGTAGAGAAAATGCAATGAATTTTACACATATAACACATATCACAAGACAATTCTAAATGCATTTAGGGTTATCAGATGATCTGAGTCGAAAACTCATTTATACCCTTTCACCACACCCAGTTTCTAGAGACTTCCAAAATAGTTCTGCTTTTTCACATACATTGTTTTAAGATACATTAACAGCATTCTGTAGTCTCTTCTTTCCGGTTTCTGCATAACCTGTGACCTTTAGTTTCTTTTAACACCCTGGATGTGGAGTCCTTTATTTCAGACCATATAAGAGATATTATCTGTATGTGACATCCTGTTTAAGGTCTCTGTGTTAGTTCCCCTTTTTATGAATTAGGATTTCTGGACAGTGCACAGTTTGTGGCGTCTTTACACCCTGTGCAAGGTATTTCCCAACTCAGGCTTTGAAGCTCAAAAACAGGAACCTCCTTACAAAAATTGTCACAGTCACCAAAACAATGCTTTTATGGCCAAATTATGACTTCACAAGGAAAAACAGGAAGTGAGTTAATAATAAAGTATGCTTTTGCTTGGATGCCTTTTTAATACCTTATATTTGGGAAGAGTTTCCCTGATAACAAAATATGGGAAAGGCACATAGAAGATGATACCCTGTCCATGGTGTTCTATGCAAAATTGCAGACTATGCATGGAATGTGTGTGTGTAGTCCTGACCTTGGTGGTTGTCAGTTGTGGTTACTCTGCTTATTGGTGGGTTTGCCAGTACAGTATTTCCTCCATGTTAATGTCACGTGCCAGAATTCTGCATGGTGAGTTGAAAGAGATGGGCCAATATGACTCAGTTATTCTGGAGCCCAGGCAGAAGAGGGAAATTACGTCCATGTTCTGTGCTAACAGGCTATAGACACTTGGATGTTGCTTTCTTGTCCATAATTCTAAACTTAATATCTCCTTTCCCCAAACAGAACCAAATATTTAGAGTCAACGAAGGGTGAAAATTAAAATAGCAAAGATGAAACTCACAGTAAAGCAGTTCAAAGGGCTGGAACCTCCAGTACAGACATGCTACACTTTATTTAAGCTGTATTGTGTTTTCCCGTGAGTTAAAATGGTTATTAGGTTTCCAGAAGCCAAGGGGCCCAAAGCATTTATTGGGTGAGAAGAGTTTTAGCAGAAATCTGAACAAACATCTATGTTTTAGTGATAATCTAATGGTAATCTAAGCAGCCTAGATGCCCTAAGTACATCCAATCTCGCCTGATTTCGGAAGCTAAACAGGGTCGGCCCTGGTTAGTACTTGGATGGGAGACCACCAGGGAATACCAGGTGCTGTAGGCGACTGGAGTAGGAACTGGCAAAACCACTCCAGTATTCCTGCCAAGAAAACTCCATGGACGTGGAGTCACGAAGGGTCGGTCACGACGGTAACGACACAACACAACACACAATGGTAATCTAATATCAAAGGTACTATGCCTCTATGGACCAGTTCCTCTGGAACGACTAGGACTTGTGCAACATTCATATCCTTTTCAGCAACTTCCCATAGGCAGCTGGTTAGTCTCTGCACACAAAAATATGCTAGCCTAGGTAAGCCTTTGACACCCAGGATGCTTGCTCTTATGCTTTGACATGAGACTCGATATTGTCTTTCCCTTTTTAGAAATTAAATTACCATAGGATAATACAAAAGAAAACTTGTCTGCATTCCCTTTGCTATGATTGTGATGGAAATTTTCCTTGATAGGGCAGTTTATTCAAGTCAGCATCACTGGACCATCAAAGGATGCCCTTTTATGTAATATCTAATAGCTTTTGTGCAGTGGTTCCCAACCTTCCTAATGCCATGACCCTTTAATACAGTTCTTCATGTTGTGGTGACCCCTTGCCCTGCTTGGAAGAGGCCACAAGCTCCCTTTGGCAGGCCACTGCCGCAGGCGCCATAGAGGACTTCCCTCTACAGGCACCCTCAGCCAATCTCAGCCTCTGGTGTCATTGACTGACATCCCCTCTATCCTATCAAGCTGTAATTCATTCTTTCCCCCTTTCCTCCCCTCCCCCTCCAGATGCAAGCCATTTGTGCCTTTTTCTTCACTGGCTCATGGTGACCCCTGTGAAATGGTCGTTCAACACCCCCAAGGAGTCCTGACCCCCAGGTTGGGGACAACTGCTTTTGTGGATCAAACAGAATATTACCAGTTATTTTTTCTGTTGCACAGGAATGTGCAAAATAGTCTTCAGGTTTTAGCAGATTAATGTGTTATATCCCCGCATCTACGTTGATGGAAGAGTGGAATGAAATGTCTGTCGTTTTCCTGTTTCCAAGGTCAAGTCTCTATTTCTGACCAAGACTGCAATGTATTTTTATAGATTTCTGACTATCCCTTACAATAATGTTATTACATTAAAGATTAAAACTTTTTATTTCCAGAAGTGGTACCCCTTTCCCACACAATGTGCATTCCTAGCTATAATGCCAAGGAATGTTCTTAGCATTTTGAAATTCAATCCAGTTTTCCTCAATAAACTATACAATGGCAAAGCAGTTAATAAGACTACATGGACCTTGTTAGATTTTAATATTTTGCTTAGTTCAATAATCATTTTAACCATGATGAGTGAGGCACTTCTATGCAATCATATTCGTGTTGTTTAGGAAAACTGCATTATTTTCAAGTGACTCCACAATGCCGTATAAAAGTGTAGTGTAATTTCATCATCACAAAGAAAATTGGGAAATGACATCTGGGTTCTGTGCAACAACTGAGAAATCTCTGTACCATATGATGGGGGAATACTATGTGTTATATGATGGGGGCATACTATGTGTCAGAATATAAAGAATTAACAGTTTCTTTTGCAGTATGAATCTTTCGTAGAAAGTGATTTTTCCCCTTTTGTGGAAAATATTGACTTGACTATTTAAAAAGATATTGTAATCATAATCATGATCCATCCAGTCAAGTCTGGTGATCTTTCCCAGAGTTTTCCAGGTAGAGAATACTCTGATACTCTGAAATTGTTTACCATTGCCATCTTTTGGGGGCACTCTAGGACTGTGCAGCTGGCCCAAAGCCACATAGGCTGACTCTACTTGCAGGACCCATAGCGGGAGTCAAACTCCAAACCTCTGGTATTTTGGACAAATATTTAAATTACTCAGCAATCCAGCCAGCTAATAGAAATCTTGGGAACACTGTATTCCTTATTACTTGATTTCACGATCATTTATAGGCAAGCCTGCTAGCTTCTCTCGCAAACTAATTTGAAGGAAGCCTCCCAGAGATTGTAAGAAACAATGACGTGGAATATGAAGAATTGCTGGGAATTTATTTATTTATTTATTTTCGAATTTATATACCACTCCTACTTCCCGAACGGGAACTCAGGGCGGTTTACATAGAAAAGATTAAAAGCAGAAAATCAGCAGAGCAGAAACAATCACTATAAAAATAAATAAGGCGGGGTAAAAATAAGCAACACAAAAAAAACCTCTAGTCATTATTAAAGGCGTCCCTAAAGAGTAAAGTTTTTAGACCTCTTTTAAAGGACGCCAACGATGGGGCCTGTCGCAATTCACTCGGCAAGTTATTCCAACTGGACGGACCCACCACCAAGAAGGCCCTCCCGCGAGTACTCGCTTTGCAGGCCTCCTTCGGGGGGACAGTCCGGAGTGAAAGGGCCAATGATGAACGGGTGGGTCGGGCCAGATTTAGTTGTCGGTGAAGGCGCGCTGCCAGATAATCAGGGGCCAAGCCATGGAGGGTTTTGTAAACCAAAACCAACACCTTGAACCTTATTCGGGAGGCAACGGGCAACCAGTGGAGGCGAGCCAGGATGGGGGTGATGCGGTCAAACCAACGCGCACCAACCACCAACCTGGCCGCTGCATTCTGGACCCGCTGCAATCTCCGAACAAGGTTCAAGGGAAGCCCCATGTAGAGAGTGTTGCAGTAATCCAGCCTCGACATGACCAGTGCCTGTACCACTGTCCTCAGGGAGCTCTCGTCAAGGTACAGGCGAATCTGGGCGATAAGCCTTAGATGGTAAAAGGCCGACCTGGTCACGGCTGACACCTGGGGTTCCAGTGTCAGACCCGGATCCAGGACGACGCCCAGATTCCTCACTCTTTGCGCCAGCTGGAGGGTGGACCCGCCCAGACTGGGAAGAGGGCCACAGTACCCATCCGGGCCGCCCCCGAAGAACATAACCTTGGTCTTTCCCAGGTTGAGCCTGAGTCTGTGAGTCCTGGTCCAATCCAAAACTGCAGCCAGGCAGCGATCAAGGGTCTCGACGGCCTCCACTGCACAGGTGGAGAAGGAGAGATAGAGCTGTGTGTCATCAGTGTACTGATGACAGCAGACTCCAAAACTCTGGATGATCTCAGCCAGCGGCTTCATATAGATGTTAAAGAGCATTGGGGAGAGGGACGAGATTGGGACCAGATTGCTGGCACCCAACCTCAAAAAGGCAGCAGAGCAGCTTTTAAACTGATAACTGGGGGAAAGCCGACAGGAGCTGAGTGGCATCCGGTTCGGAACACCTCATCCTCAGGGAATGAGGTTGGAGAGGGTAGAGAATCACATAGAGAAGACATAGCAGGTATAGGTATTAGCACCGGGAGAATAACGGAATGTGACAGTTCATCTACTGAAAATAAAAGCTGTGGGGCGAATAGAACAAGGCAGCAGCTGTTGTTGCGGGACCCACTGTACAGGTGCTTCTACGCCAATGCTCGAAGCCTCCGAGCAAAGATGGGAGAACTTGAACATTTGGCAGCTAGGGATAACATTGATATAATAGCCATAACAGAAACCTGGTGGAATGCGGAGAACCAGTAGGATACAGCAATCCCAGGCTATAAACTCTATAGAAGAGATAGAGAGGGTCGGGTTGGAGGAGGAGTGGCCATCTATGTCAAAGAAGGGGTGAAATCCAGCAGAATGGAGATTGACAGAGGGTCTGACTCCACCATAGAATCACTGTGGGTTAAACTACCAGGTCCAAGGAGTGATGTGATCATTGGAGTATTCTATCGTCCACCAGATCAAAACCTTGAGGGGGACCTTGAAATGAGGAGAGAAATCATGGAGGTGGCTAAGAGGGATAGGATAGTAATCATGGGGGACTTCAATTATCCCCACATTGACTGGGCCAATGCGAGCTCCGGGCAAGAAAGAGAAACTGGGTTTCTCGACTTGCTGAATGACTGTGCCTTAGAACAACTTGTCACGGAGCCCACCCGAGAACAGGCAACTCTGGATCTAATATTGTGTGATACTCAGGACCTGGTCAGGGGTGTGAATGTCACTGAGCCTCTGGGGAACAGTGACCATGCTGCAATTACCTTTGCCATGCATGTCGGAGGAAGAGTGTCAGCCAAATCAGACATAAAAACCCTTGATTTTCGAAGGGCAAACTTCCCTCAGATGAGGAAACTAGTTAGAGAGAAACTGAAGGGGAAGGTTAGAAGAATCCAATCTCTTCAGAGTGCATGGAGCCTGTTTAAAACAACAATAATAGAGGCCCAGCACAAGTGCATACCACAAAGAAAGAAGAGCTCATTTAAGTCCAATAGGACACCGGCATGGTTAACAAGTGGAGTTAGAGAGGCTCTAAAGCACAAGGAGAGGTCTTTCAGTAAACGGAAATCCTCCCCAAATGAGGAAAATAAAAAGAAACACAAACTCTGGCAAAAGAAATGTAAGAAGATGATAAGGGAGGCAAAGAAAGACTTTGAGGAACGAATGGCTAGCAATATAAAGGGTAATAATAAAAGCTTCTTTAAATATGTTAGAAGTAGAAAACCTGCCAGAGAACCAGTTGGCCCTCTGGATGGTGAGGGAGGAAAAGGGGAGGTTAAGGAAGACTTGGACATTGCAGAGAAATTGAATGAGTTCTTTGCGTCTGTCTTCACGACAGAGGACCTTGAGCGGATTCCGTTGCCTCAGCCGCCCCTCTTGACTAAAGAATTAAATCAAATACAGGTTAAAAGAGAGGAGGTTTTAGGACTAATTGATAAATTGAGGATTGACAAGTCACCGGGCCCAGATGGCATCCACCCAAGGGTTATTAGGGAACTGAGAAATGAAATTGCAGATCTCTTAACGGTTATATGCAACTTGTCTCTTAAAACGGCCACAGTGCCGGAGGACTGGAGGATAGCAGATGTCACACCAATTTTTAAAAAAGGAAGAAGGGGGGACCCGGGAAACTACAGGCCAGTTAGCCTTACATCTGTCCCAGGGAAGATGGTGGAAAGCCTCATCCAAGAGAAAATCTTAAAACACATAAAAGAACAAACCTTGCTGAGAGAAAATCAGCATGGCTTCTGTAAGGGTAAATCTTGTCTGACAAACCTCTTAGAATTTTTTGAAAAGGTCAACAGGCACGTGGATTTGGGTGAACCGGTTGATATAGTCTATCTGGATTTTCAAAAGGCTTTTGACACAGACCCTCACCAAAGGCTGCTGAGAAAATTGCACAGTCAGGGGATAAGAGGGCAGGTCCTCTTATGGATTGAGAACTGGTTGAGATCCCGGAAACAAAGAGTAGGTGTCAATGGGAAATTTTCACAATGGAGAGAAGTGAAAAGCGGTGTGCCCCAGGGCTCTGTTCTGGGACCGGTGCTTTTCAATCTGTTCATAAATGACCTGGAGACAGGGATAAACAGTGAGGTGGCCAAGTTTGCAGATGACACAAAACTTTTCCGTGTGGTAAAAACCAGAGAAGATTGTGAAGAGCTCCAGAAGGATCTCTCTAAACTGGGGGAGTGGGCTGAGAAATGGCAAATGCATTTTAATGTAACCAAATGTAAAGTAATGCATATTGGGGCAAAAAAATCCAAACTTCATCTATCAACACATGGGCTCTGAGTTATCCGTGACGGATCAGGAAAGAGATCTTGGTGTGTTGGTGGACAGCTCCATGAAGGTGTCTCCCCAATGTGCGGCAGCGGTGAAGAAGGCCAATTCCATGCTAGGGATTATCAAAAAGGGGATTGAAAATAAAACAGCCAACATTATAATGCCATTATACAAAACAATAGTAAGGCCCCACCTGAAGTATTGTGTACAATTCTGGTCACCGCATCTCAAGAAAGACATAGTGGAACTGGAAAAGGTGCAGAAGAGGGCGACTAAAATGATTAGTGGGCTGGGGCACCTCCCTTATGAAGAAAGGCTAAAACATTTGGGCCTCTTTAGTCTGGAAAAAAGGCGCCTGAGGGGGGATATGATTGAGACATACAAAATAATGCAGGGTATGAGTAAAGTGGATAGAGGGAAGCTCTTCTCCCTCTCCCAAAATACCAGAACTAGGGGACATACACTCAAATTGGGGGCTGGGAGAGTAAAAACTGAGAAAAGAAAATATTTTTTCACCCAGCGCGTTGTAAGTCTATGGAATTCCCTGCCACACAATGTGGTGATGGCATCTGACCTGGATGCCTTCAAAAGGGGACTGGACAGATTCCTGGAGGAAAAGTCCATCACAGGTTACAGACCATGATGGAGATGTGTAATCTCTAGGCTTTAAACCAGGATACTTCAAGGGCCAGATGCAGGGGAGTGGTATCAGGAGACAGATATCTAGTCTCATGAGCTCCCAGATGCATCTGGTGGGGCCGCTGTGAGATACAGGAAGCTGGACTAGATGGGCCTTTGGCCTGATCCAGCATGGCTCTTCTTATGTTCTTATGTTCTTATGACCCCTGAGGCACCCCACAAGAGAGTGTCCAGGGAGCCGACAACTCACCCCCGATCCAGACCCCCGATCCCCACCTCCGAGAGTCACTCCAGCAGGATACCGTGGTCGACGGTATCAAAAGCCGCTGACAGGTCGAGAAGGACCAGCAGGGTAGAGCAACCCCTGTCGGCCCTCCTCAACAGATCATCGTGCAGAGCGACCAGAGACGTCTCCGTCCCATGACGCAGCCTGAACCCAGATTGGAAGGGATCCAGGACATGGTTCTCCTCCAGGAACGACTGGAGACGCAGGGCGGCGACTCACTCGACTACCTTGCCCAAAAAGGGAACATTGGCTATGGGACGATAGTTGGACATATCGTCCGCAGCCAGGCCAGGTCTTTTAATAATGGACTTCACCACCGTCTCCTTCAGAAGACTGGGAAAGATCCCGTCCCTGAAGGAGGCCGAAGCAATTAGCGAAGCCCATTTTGGCATGCTCCCCCCTGCGATCTTAATCAGCCAGGACGGGCAAGGGTCAAACGGAGAAGCTGCTGGCCTGCAGTGTCCCAGGACCCTGGAGGCATCCTCAGGTGTGACAGGCCCAAACTCAACAAACCGGGGCGACCGAGGCGACCCAGTACCAGCCACGGCGGGGACTGGATCAGAGCAACCGGCGTCCAGCTCGGAACGGATGGCCTCTATCTTGGATCTAAAATAGGCTGCGAACGACTCACTAGTGAAATCACTAGGAGGAGGCCCCGGTGGACCAGGATTGGTGAGGTCTCGAACCACCCAGAATAATTCCGCCTGGCGATTCAAGGCCTCACCAATTCTCAGGGCAACAAATGATCTAGCTGCCCTTAACGCTTGAGAATAGCGACTGGTCGACACCTTAACCGCAGCCCAATTTGACGCCGTCCGAGCGTTCCGCCATCTGCTCTCTAGCCTTCTCCGCTCTTGCTTCATTGCCCGCAACTCCTCGGTAAACCAAGGGGAGGAGCGGGCTCGGCATCGGATCTGGCGCTTGGGGGCGATCCGGTCCACTACCCTGGCCACCTCCTCAAACCACCTATTGACCAGGGAGTCGACCGGGTCGTCATCCAGACCGTCTGGCAAAACCCCCAGGGCCTCCGAAAACCACACAGGGTCCAGGAGCCCCCAGGGGCGGGCCCAGATGGAAGGGCCCTGCTCCCCGCGGGGTGGGGTGGCAATTGACAGGGAGAAGGTCAGCAGATAATGATCTGACCATGAAACGGGACGGGTAAGCAAGCCCCCGACCCCAAGATCAAAACCCGTCGACGTGGAGGCAAAAACCAGGTCCAGGGTGTGTCCTCCCTTGTGAGTGGGACCGATGACAAATTGGGACAGGTTCATGGAGGCCATGGACTCCATGAACTCCAGAGCTGCTCCAGTCAGCCCAGCCTCGGCATGCACATTGAAATCCCCCAACACCAAAGGCGGGGTGATCTCAATAGTGCCACCGAGATGAACTCAGAGAGCTCTGGGAGGGATAGGGCAGGGTCGCGGGGAGCTCGGTACACAAGCACTATCCCAAACCTGTCCCTCTGTCCCACCACAAGCTGGAGACATTCTAAGCCTGGACTCACCAACGTCGCGGATCTGCTGACATGAAAAGAGTCCCTATACACCATGGCCACCCCACCTCCCCCCCACCCCCCGGCCTGCCCAACTGCTGCACACAGTAGCCCTGGGGAAGAAGGAGAGAGAGAGAAGCCCCTCCCCCCTCACCCACCCAGGTCTCCGTGAGAAATGCCAGGTCGGCGCGCTCATCCACGATCAAGTCGTGGATGACAGGGATCTTGTTATGCACCGACCTGGCATTAATCAGCAAGCAGGACAGGCCGGGGGAACAGACGGGATGGATCCCTCACATGTGGCAGTGAGCCAGTGGGTCAGAACGTGGGACAGGCCGAAGATGCCTGTCCCGAGTTCTTCTTATCCGACCGACCCGCTGGCCCCAAGCGTACTTCCCGCGGCCCGACACCACCCTAATAGGGCAACCTACAGGCTCCATGAGGTGATATATGACCAGGACCACAACCAACAAATGCAAAATAAGTAAACAACAGTAATAAATGAAACAAACAGTAATAATCGCAACAAAATACAATGACTAACACAGCAAAGTACAAAACAATATATCAGAACCAGTAAAATAAATCCCCTCCAGTGTGAAACTAAAACTAAGGGAAAAAAATTTAATCAGATAAAGCAACAGGGCAACAGGGCAAAAACAGGAGGGAAACATAGGGGGGCAACATAGCATCCCAAGATCTTACAATTTCGCCCCCCCCAATATTTTGTTTTGTTCTGTTTTGCATATAAGTTAAAGACTTAATTTGCTCTTATACCACAATTCATTTCTCTTTTTAGTCCAATCACCTCTTTCAAATTAATAGTATATACACTCAGTCTGATTTTAATAGGCTTCCATCTACTTCTATTATATTGTATGATTAAGCATCAGTTTACTTGTAATGCGTAGTTTTATACAAGAAATATATCTACTTGGATATGAAGAAGACATGCAGTGGATTGTGGCCCCGGGCAAAATCCTAATTGTTAGATTCGTTGCAGGTCTGTAATTTCAAACAGAACCATATAGTTTCAGATTTCTGTGTTTACATTCTGTTCCTCTGTGCTCCATAAGAAGCATAGCAAAAAAGGATTGGGCATGATCTCAGCGCTATTCAATCTTACTGTTCACAGTAATTTTGTAAGAAAAATGTGGTGATCCCAAACAACATCTACAAACTCAATAAGTGCTTGCTATCAGCACTTACCTTTACCACCCAAGAAGAATAAGCACACTGAGAATTTCCTTGATGCAGAAAGTCAAGGGGAAAAAATCCTCCATCTATAAATCAAAGGAATCCTTCTCTCTCCCCAATCCATCCAAGTTCACCTTGTCAGCACCTTAATATGCATTAAAATATTAGATAATTTTTTAAAAAAAATCAGCATTTAAAAGCTGAAGCAATAAGGATACATATATTTTAAAAGAATTGAACAAGTATTATCTTAAAATGGTAAATAAAATCAATATTTGAAATACATTTAAAATAACAAAGCACAGCAAACCACTTAAAACCCTTATCAGACTATCAGTCATTAAGGAAAAGCCTGCCTAAAGAGAAAAGTCTTTGCCTACTTGCCAAAGGATAGCAAAGGCAGGGCAATCCTGGCTTCCCATGGATGGGAGTTCCAGACTCTGGGAGAAGTGACCAGAATCAGAATCAGAATCAGAATACTTTTATTGGCCAAGTGTGGTTGGACACACCCAGAAGTTGTTTCGGTAAAATATGCTCTCCATATATAAAAGGAAATATAAGAAGCACATAGTCTACAATAAAAACACAGTACAACAATACAATATAACCTATTATTTAAAAAGGAAGAACAGAAGTAAAAATTAATTATTCAACAGTTTGATAGCACTTGGAAAGAAACTACCTTTATATCTAGTTGTCCTAGTGTGCAATGCCCTAAAACGTCGCCCTGAAGGTAACAATTGAAACAGGTTATGTCCAGGATGTGTGGAATCTGTATATATTTTCATCGCCTTCTTTTTAGCTCGTGTGGTATACATTTCCAGAATAGATGGCAAATTAGTAGCAATAATTTTTTCTGCAGTTCCACTTAGAGGTGGGCACGAAACTAAGAAATTACCTTTACCGTTAGTCGTTAGTTGTTCTGTTACGTAATGGAATGAAGAACGTCAATTTGGATGGGCCAGGCTCGAACCGAACAGAACCAAGAAAATTTTATTCGTTCTGTTCGTTTCCATTAATGGCTGTGTGATGACCTACCTGGTGCTGGCCCGGCCCCGGAAGTCCTTCAAGGATGGTGGCAAGACAGCTACCAGGGAGAGGGGGGGAAAGCCTACCCCGGAAGTTTGGGTTCATTTCCGGGGCAGCCCGGCTGTCATTGCTGGCAGGGAGGACTGTTAGAGAGAGCCCCATTCTTGCCTCGCAAGCGGCGGCGGGATCGGGGCTCCCTCTCAGCGATTTCTGCTGCGGGTGCAAGACAGCCACCACAGCTGTCACCCCGGGCAGAGGAGATTGGCCTGAGGCTCGGCCGTGGTCTTGCCCCCGTGCGCGAAGGCGGGATCACGGCTCGATCTCTTCCACCCGGGGGTGACGGACAGCACAGCTGTCACCCGGGGCGGAGGAGATAGGATCGGCCATGGTCTCGCTTCCACGCATGGAGGCAAGACCACGGCTCAATCTCCACCAGCCCAGGTGGCGGCTGGGCAGCTGTCACCCCGGGCGGAGGAGATCGCCTGAGCCTCGTGGCGAAGCCGAGTCCCCCCTTCTCCCCTCTGCGTGCACGCAGAGGGGAGAAGGGGGGTCTGAAAGGGATCTTCCCCGCCCGGGTCATGACAACGCCCAGCACTGCCATGACTCCCACAGGGAAGATCCCTGTGAGTCCCCCCTTCTCCCCACTTCCCCCCTCCCGGAGCCAGTGGCCAGTAGCTGCTCGGTGCTAGCTTCGGGAGGGGAGAAGATTTTAAAAGTCCGCTTTCTCCTCCCACCTGATGGGGTGGGGGAAGAGCGGGCTTTTAAAAAAAACCCAGCCCTTCCAGGCACTGCCGGCACCGTCAAGACGGCCAGGAGAGTGCTTCCGTGGCTGCGGGATCATTCTCCCGGCAGGCTTGCCACCGGCTCCAGTGGCACCCAGCTCCGCGAGGGCTCCCCGCGGCTGCAGGACGGGTCTCCAAGGAGGCTTGCCACCAGATCCGGTGGCGCCTGGCCTGGGAGGGCTCCTGGTGGCTGCGGGAACGCTTTCCCACCAGGCGCCGAAAAACGACACCCAAAAAACGGAATGGGCCCCTAGGGCTCGAAAAACATTAATGAGCCGAAGCGGGCCCCAGGGCCCGAATAACGAGCACGAAACACCATTTTGGCATTTCGTGCCCATCTCTAGTTCCAATTATCCTTTAAAGTCTATATCTGTCATACTTAGTCACAGAACTAAACCAGACAGTTATAGAGGAACAGATGATAGATTCAATAACACCTCTATAGAATTGAATCAACAATTCTTTTGGCAGTCTGAACTTCCTCAGTTGACGCAGAAAAAACATTCTTTGTTGTGCTTTCTTAATAATACTTTCAATATTAGATGACCATTTTAAATCTTGAGATATAATAGTACCTAAAAATTTAGAGTCCACTATTGACACTAAGTTATTTGATATCATAAGAGTGGCTGTATAGAACGAGTCCTCCTAAAATCCACCACCATTTCAACAGTTTTGCATGTGTTTAATTCAAGATTATTTTGAGTACACCATAAAACTGGTTGTTCAATCTCTTGCCTATAGGCAGATTCATCATTGTCTCGAATGAGGCCAATCACCATTGGATCTAGGAGGCACTCTCCTGTTTCCTCACCCAATGTATCTGTGATGGTGGTGGGACTGAGAGAAGGGTCTCCACGATCAGTGTTTGTTTCAGACAATTTACTCTGGGGGTGGGCAGGGGCAGGGCATATAAATTTAAAGGTAAATAATATTCTTTGTCAGTTCACCAAAAATAATCTTATTATTAACAATATTATTAAATATAGAAAACGGTAATTGTTTACCAATAAAAAACCAAAACAAAACAAAATCTTCAAATAGTGGTAGTATTTTAAAGAGATTGTACCCAACGGGTTTTCTTCCTTGCATGTATGTCTATTGTTTTCTCTAGAAATTCCTCAGTTGGAATTTCAGGTTCTTCACTGCTTATCATGTCATTATCATTCAGGCCATTGTTCATCTTATGAGCCTATTCCAGACCAGGGTGACAAGAGGTCAAAGTGAGCTATAAATCAAGGACTCGCAACTAGCTTTTTCAGACTGATGAAGCTGTTTGGATGAGCAGCAAAACGTTTCAGTCTCTCAAGAAAAAGAAGTCCAGTTGCCATGACTCAACTTCCAGATAAAAGCAAAAAGAAAACAAAAAGGAGTTCCTTCAGACTGCATGGCTTGGGAACATGGTGGTCAGGAGATACTTAGCAGAGCATCCCCATATCTCCCTCAAAACAAAGAGAGAAATGGATGGCTGAACAAAGTAAACAAATGTAAATGGCTAGGGAATGGCTAGTTAATTGGTCAGTAAAAAGAAGAGGTAAACAGAACTACACTACCCAGAATGCAATGGATGCATTCTCTTTCCTCCAAGCTCATGCTGGTTGAATAGTAAATAAACAACAGGAAAAGAAGATAGAGGCAGGTGTATTGCTCTCACTTGTTAAATAGAAAATGGGACACACTTTAAAATCTTTAAAAAGACTTGCAGTTCTAAAATATTATAATAAAATTGGTTAAATTACTTTTCAAATTTGCTTTAATTTTGCTCTGATTTCCCCCTGGGGAGGCACATTGGACTTGCTCTGGGGGGCACAGACCCCCCCCCCCAGGAATGCCTGAAAGAAACTATGACCCTGATTATCTTAAAGCCCTGGCAGGCTTATATGGGGAGAAGTTCTTGTTTAAATAGGTTAAAACAACACTTTGAATTGTCCCCAGGAACAGATTGGCAGCCAGTGGAGCTGCTACAACAGGTGAATTATTTGTTCCCTGTAACCTGTCACAGTTAACAGTCTTTGGAGTTCTGAACATTTTCCAAAGGCAGACCCATGTATATGGAGCATTACAGTTATCTAGCCAGGATGTGACTAGGGCAGGTGTCACCACGCTCAGATCAGAAAGAAAAGGGTTCAACTGGCACACTAGTTTTAACTGTGTAGAAGCACTGCTGAAACCTGGGCATCCAGGCTCGGAGATGAATCCAGGAATGCCCTCAAGCTGTGTGCCTGTGTATTCAGAAGGAGTGTAACTCTGTCTAACACAGGCTGCAGCCCTATTCCTTAATCTGGAAGTCGAAACACCTTGTAGTTGATTGAACAGGACTAACACTGTCTAGTCTGGATTTAATTTCAATTTATTCAGCCTCATCCAGTCTGTTACAGATGCCAGACACTGATTTAGAACCACAACAGATTTCGTATTGAGTAAGAAGTGACTATGTGACTTGTGAGACTTTCTATTGTTTTCAGTTCACATTACAGAACTCCACTTTTACATAAGTCAGTGGGATCAAAAGAGGAAAAATCAGGCTGTAGAAGATCCTATAGAGAACTTTCCATTTGGACTCATTTCTCCATTGATGGATGTCATCCTGCCAGATAGATTGCCACTTCTATCTGAAGATAGTAACACCAGTGTTAGAGATAGTGAGATTCAAGGGTAAAGACTTACAGAATAAAAAGGCCCTTTGACATAGTTGTCCAAGATGAGAGAGCCCAGCCTGAAATAGAGGAAGGAGACATTGAGCCAAAAGTAGCATGTTGGATAGTTCTAGCAGTCAAGATATCCACAGAGCCAGCTGGGAGCTCCTAGTACCCCTCACAAACCAATCAGTAGGCATTTAAAAACCATACAGGATGGAACTGTGCCTGGGAACCTGACTGGAAGGTAAGCCAGCCTCTTTCATTGTCAGGCCTCTATAACTTCATGACCAGATAAGAGTTCTATAGGATGCTTCCTTGTGCAAGCTTTGGAAAGGCACTCCTGTTTGCACAAGCAGGACTTGCATGAAGATACTGCCACCGTTGGATCTAGGCAGTCAATGTGAAGTTGTAAAAAATAAGTGAAAAGGAGTGAAAGCCAAAGCAGGACAGCAGAAGATTTTTATGGCAGCAAGAGCCAGCTGTCCAAGGAAGGAATATGCTAGACAAGCAAGATGAAATCAGAGGAAAATTGCAGCTGAAAAGGTCTGCAGGATGAGGAAAAATGCCAGCAGCCATCTCTCAGAAGCCTGATATGGAGAAGACAAGAGCTATTGGCTTAAAAAGGAGAAGAGTAGAAGGAAACAAGTAGTTCTGAATTTATTGTAACATTTTAAAGGGAATGTCCAGCCAAATTAGTTTAACAAGTAAACCACAAAATAAGCCTATTATTTATATGAGTTCGAAGAATATTTGTTTGTTTGTTTTTAACTTTTTATATTCATGGTTTTACATACTGTATCTAGCCTAAGCATGAAAGGGGATTTTGGAATAATTATTGGTAGCAGAGATTGAAAAAATAAAGAAAACATGAAACTTTTATACATAAAATGAAGAGGTGCAAGGAATCCCTATCAAGGTAATAAAAAGTAGGATCTTGAACTCCAGGGGAATATAAGAAAGAGAACCAAGCCATTATAGTCAAACATTTCTCTGAAATATATTCTTCGTCCTAATCTCTTTCTGTCCCTTTCTGGGGAGTTTGCGACAAACAAGAAGTCATCAAACATGAATAAATTTGTCCCTTGTTGTTGAAGTTACAGAGAAATCATTGCAGAAAATTCTTTTCCTTTAAATATTTGCCAGACATGTTATGCTAATTGACAGAAACATCCAGGGGTTTCCCAATTTCCATCTGTGTTTATTTGACAAGCATGCAAATCATTAAAGGAAAGCTGTGTTAATCACTTGCGTTTGGCAGTGTCTGTAAATTACAGGGACCCGAATGTCTAACCTGTTAAAGAATACAAAGTCGAGCAAAGTGATCTGAAAGGTTGCTACTTATTTTCATCTAAATCACAACCTTTGACGTTTTGTTCAAACTAGTGAGCAAGTCTGCATTAACTTCAACAAACTAAAGTCCTGTGCTGGGCAGTTCACTACTAAATAGGATTCTGATTCGCAGTCATGTATGTTAAGTGTGAGACTTTTAATACTACGGTAGTAGATAAAACAAGGTGGCAATGGATTGTTCCTGAATTGTCTTTTACCTTTATGGCTCACTTCATATATAGTTGCAACTGACATGATAGTAGTTGATGTAGTAGTTTTTTTAATTCATAAAACGTGAATGTATGGTATTTCAGTGGCACAAGTGTAGCTACTTCTTTCAGGATTGTAACACATGCATTAGCTAGAACCAACTGGCATAACACTTCACACTTTTGCTGTCCAAAATTCATCAATTTCATTTCTGGCATCAGCAAATTTGGGACATTAAACCCCCCTGCCCATCCTGAGCCACCAAATATTTCATCAGGGCGAAAGGAATCCCTAGAGATTCTCAAGGAAGTAGGAAACTGTTACTGTATTTTTCCATGTATGCAATATTCCCTCCCCCCCAAACCATGACACTAATAATTAAGATGGGAGTCCGAGGGGGGAAGGTGGGGTGGGTTAGAAGCCAAACTTACCTTGCTGTTTCCTGTTCCCTTCCAGGCTCTTTCACTGGCATCATTGTGGGTTGTCCTAGGGGCGAGGGCGAGGGTGAGGGCACGGGCACAGGCACAGGCACGCGCACACACGCACACACACACACATACCACTATTTCCCTTTTCCTTCCCAGACTCTTTCACTGCCCTCTGCCTTTCCAAAATGACTCTACGCTTTTTTTGTTTTGTTTTGTTTTTGCAGAAATTGGAGCAGGCAAAGCCAGTTCTTAATGGGCTGCTCAATCCCCCGAGGCTTCACACACCCCCAGCCTCTGCCCCCACTGTTTCCCTTCCTTTCCGGCATGATTTGTTCATTTTGTTAATTTGGGGTTCAAAAGGTGGGAGGGTCTTCTGGATGACAGTCTTCTAGACAGAAAAATATGGTAATTAAAAATAAAAGGGCACAAGTGATGACGTCATCAACTGTATGGGCATGGACTGTGCCAACAGGATTCCACTCACAATAGTTAGAGAAAAGATCAATGACAATATCCTTTGGCTTCTCTAAACCACCCACTCATTTCCAAGACCTGCGCTGCATTAGTTTGGTATTCCCAATGAAGTCAAAATGCCCAATGAAGATGTGAATAATCCTGATATATTGGATGGTATATAAATATATTCTTTATAGGGCACCTACTTTGGTAGGTGGGCCAGTCTAGGGCTAAAAAATGACATTCTACAGTTCTTGTAACTGGGTGTTCATATTGGCAAGATATTGTCCTCCTTCCTCCTCCTCCTCTCCTCCTAGAGGCTGGACATCATCATTATTCTGCCTTTCACTACAGCTGTTCCAAACAATGATGTACCCAAAGAAGTCCCCCAGCTTTCTTAATCAATAGGTTCTTCCTCCTCCGGCACTACTTTCCTCATTTGATTTAACTTGAACAATCAGAGGCAACAAGTGACTGAAGAAATACAGCATTCTGTATTTTATGATTGTTTGATCTCATTCAATTTAGTGCTTCTTATTTGATCATCCTCTCAATTCGAGACTGTGTTATACAGTAATTGAGGATTTCAAATGCTTCTTATTACAGATGTGTATGTCAAACTCCACTCTTCCAAACTACATAGTAGTACCAAAATACTGAAAATGTAGAATTGTTAAAGCTAATGTAAAAGTTCTTGTTTTTATATTTCATATTAACGAACCGCTCCAGACCATGTCTATTTATTGCATGACTGTGATCCCGCTGCTTATTCAAACAAATCCCGAGACATTCACATTTGCTAACATGGTACATTCCAAACTTTCATTTGCATTTTAACTGCTTTTCTTGGGCCATTTGCTTTTTGTTGATCATCATGAATTTGGTTTTCTTAGCATTCATTTTCAGCTCATATTCATTACTCATTTCACTCACAGTTGAATCATCTTTGCAGACTTTCTAAGTGGTCAGCTAGTATTTGTAGAAAACTATATAATCTATAACCTCTCCATTAGTGATGCCATTAATTTAAACAAGCATATGTTTCTGCTTAACCTGTTCACCATCTTAAATCAAGTGTGCAAAATCGGTGGGAAAAAGCAAAGCAAAAGTGTGCTGCTTACATACCACCCCAGGGGTCCTCAAACTCAGGGCTGGATGCGGCCCCCAGGGACCTGAATCCAGCCTCCGGGACCAATTGCAGACACACACCCCAACCTATCCCCTGCTTCTTGAACAAGCCAGCCTCCTCAGCTGCTTCTATTGCTGAGGCAGTTCAAAGCGGTGGGCTACGTTGCTTACCCCCCACTTCCCCCACCCACCACCCAGATGATTGGCATGCTGTCTAGTGGGGCAGTGCAAAGTGGGAGGGCCATGGCAAGGTCCCCCACTCGCCCACCCGCTGACCATATGCACCGGCTGCAGCCGAGCGGGGCAATTTAAAATTGGGGGGGCTGCAGTAAGGTCTCCTACTGCCTCCATGGCCCCAAGGTCCCGCCCCTGCTCCCCCTCCACCCCGCCCACTAGCCTTCCTTGTGTGGCCGCTGCCTGTGTTATTGTGGCTGTGAGGAAGGAAGGGGGCAGGCGGAGGCAGTGCCAGCCAGCCTTCCACGCCAGAGCAGTCATGGCAGTGGACTGATGGAGGGATGGACAGCGGGCGACTGAGGGAGAAATGAAGCTACTTACCGCCCACCCAGCCCACTCCAAGCTTCTGCCTTTCTCCGTGGAGCGAGGGAGGCAATGAGGGAGCCCAGCCATGGCTGGAGGCTAAGGCTTGCCACCACCACCACCGGTTTAGAGATCAGTGAGGAGGAGGTTTTGGAAAAAGAAGAGAAGGGAAGGGCAACAGTGGCCCAGGCCTGGTTCATGGAAGGCTGGCAGGGCTGCATTTGTCCCTGGTTGGTGATGGGTGGGCTGGTGAGCCAGCAGAGCACTGCAGCCTGGCTGGGCTCAGCCAGTGAGCGGGATGTGGGTGGTTTTGGGCAGGCCTTTCTGCCTCCCCTCCCTCCTTCCCAGCCCTTGCTCCCTCCCTCCCTCAGTTGCAGCACACCAAGTCGGGCCAGGCTGAGCTAGGCCAAGAGAGGAGGCAGCTTTCCCTCCAGGGTGCAGCAAGGGCATGATGGCCAGGGTGCATGGCTGGATCCATGCACAGTGGTGCCAGCCTTGCCACGGCGGCTGCTGCTCACCATGAGTTGCCACCTAGAAGGTGATGAGGGGCCTGAGTTCACCTGGGCTGCTTCCTCCTTCCCAATGCAAGGAAGGAAGGAAGGAAGGAAGGAGTGCCACTCCAGCTGTTGCCACTGGAGGAGGAGGAGGAGGAGGTGCAGCAGATGATCCCAGCACTGGCATCTCAGGGCGGTGATCCGGAGCAGGAGGCATTGTGGGCGCCCCGGAAATGCACTGATCATGAGCTGATCATGGGGGGGGGGTCTCTGCCCACTTGCCCCTCTCTCTCCCCTTTCCCCCATGTCAGCTTTTTTGGGGGCGGGAAAACTGTAGTCTGGCCTCCAGTGTTGTCTGGGTGGCGGTGGAGCAGCCCACCGTTTGAAAACTTTTAGGACCCCTGTACCACCCCATAGTGCTTGAAACCATGGTGGTTTACAGCAAGCTTAGTACTTATTTTAAGTGACCTCGGAAGAATGGAAAGTTGAGTGAACCTGAAGCCAGCTGCCAGAATTGAGCACAGAACATCAGCAGTTTTGAATGTAAGGATGCAGATTGACCACTGTGCCATGAAGATATTTGTGCAGTTTGGGAGCAATTATTGGGTGAAGCAAGAAGGCACTACCATCCCTAGGACCCTGGACAGAGCAATGCCACAGTACATCCTTCATATCCCATTCAATGTTCCCATATCCCATTAAATTGATGATAAGCAATTTTGAGGAAATGAGAAAGCCTAAAGTAAAACAGTAGAATGAGCTGCTGGCACAAAAGGATAAGACAGGCAACAACAGCAGAATATACTAACACTCAGGACCTGCCCCACATGCTACACTTGCTGGGGCACTTGGGAGGACTTAGACTAAGGTCACTGTGCATCATATATATGTGACTTTTAATCACAAGCCATCTTATAGAGATATAGGGCAAAGAGGAAAACTTGATTTGATGTTTAGATAGCCCTTTTTTGCATTCTGCCATGTTTTTTTTATTCTCTCAGCTTACTGCTCTAAATGTTACTGGAAGTTTATTATAGTATTAGAACTGAGTATGGCCTTAGAGTGGATATGTCACATAACTGCTTGTACTGGGTGAAATCCTGTTACTTCATGCAAGTTGCACTAGAATAAAAAGGTAAAGGTTCCCTTTGACAATTAAGTCCACTGGTTTCTGACTCTAGGGGCTGGTGTTCATCTCCGTCTTTAAGCTGAAGTACTGGTGTTTGTCTGTAGACAGATTTCCATGGTCATGTGGCCAGCATGACTAAATGTGCAAGTGCACAGAATGCCATTACCTTCCTACCAAAGTGGTACCTATTTATTTACTTTCATTTTTACATGCTTTCGAACTGCTTGGTCAGCAGGACTGGGACAAAGCAACAGGAGTTCACCCTGTCACAATGATTCGAATTGCCAACCTTGATCACAAGCTCATTGCTTTAACCCAGAGCACGACCCACATCCCTGCTAGAATAGGCCCAGTGAAATCAATGGGGCTTTGTTGAATCAAATCTTTCATACATTCCACTGATTCAAATGGGCCTACTCTAATTGTGATGCAGTACACTAAGCTAAGTTACAACTACAGTAGGTCTGTTTGAATTAACGGAAGTTATGGAGAAGTTGACTCAATAAAACCCCTTTGATTCAGTGGGCAAATCCTAGTGTTACCACACTAAGCAATAGAATTTCAGCCAGTAGGTCATCAACTCAGTTCAGAATGCTTCCTAAGGGACACAGGGTTTATTGGCCCTGATCTATAAGCCACAAAGCAAGTTAGGGGACTTCCATGTTCCCAGATTTCTGTAGAAATATTCTCTGAGTACATACTGAAAAACAGGATTTTTGTCATGCTCCTTTTTGTATCTCTGTGTCCCCTGTCATCTGATCTTCAAAATTTACAGTAGCCTTTTGTTGGTAGAGTAGCCAGTTTATACAAATATCCTTTATTTACCTACACCTCTAACAGCTTTCTGTGCTGGACTTTATCAAAAGCTTTATTGTGCACAGTAGCAAACTACTTCCTGTGTTTTGTGTATTTGTAGAAGAAATTCTGCTGGTACTTTGCATTGTGGTTTTAGCTTCCTGTGCTTATTTTCCTGAAGACAAGCATATGATTGGCATAGGGCACTTAACTCTTGTTACCACCCCCACTGGAAATTTACTACCTCCTATATTAATATTAAGCTTTGTCACTAAATCTTTTAATCTTTTGTAATTTTGGTTAAGTTTGTTGCACATGATGTTTCGTCCACCACCATCATTTGCACAGAGTGTGATGCCCTTCTCCACTGATTTCTGTGCAGGGAAGTTTTATTTGCAAATATTTTTATTGGAGAGGAGAGAACGCATGTATTTGGTACTTAAGAGTTAAACATTTTTAAATAAATGGAGAGCCCACTTTGGCTTTCAGACAGAAGTTTGCATTAAAAAGCAGTGTAGGATTTATTTTCCCTGTCTTCCATAGTTAAAAAAAAATTAAATGAGAACCAGATGTAACTGTACTAAATGAACCTTAAATTCCTAATTGGAGACCCAGTGAAGCTGTAATAGAATGAACAAATTACAAACAAAATGTTCTTGTTTGCATTAGTACAACTGACTTCATGGCTTCAGCCAAAGATCTCAGTAAAACACGTCATTATGCTAAAATTGGAACTGTATGGCCACTCAAACTGTATTTGCACAAAGTTCACCTCTATTTGTAACATCATTGTAGTGTCCATTGATTCATAACAGGAACAAGCTAGTCTCAGTATATGTGAATTTGAGCGTTTGTGTTTACTTAAACCTTGTACTTAATCCGTGTGGCAGGAAGACAGGTCGAACCTAGGGAACCACTGCATAATGATCAGATAAGACATGCCAGAAAACGGTTGGAGTGCTGTAACATATGCTTTCTTTCAAGCTGCATAATTTGTTCTCGGTAATATTAGCTGCAACAGTTCAGCTCGATAGCAACACCTCATTATTTTATCCCTCAGTATTTATTCCTATGTTTGACGCCTCATGAAATTACTGTTAATGTGTTTATATAAGGGCAGATCTGACACAAGTGGGAAGGATTTAATTTCCCACTCAGTCTTTCCTGCTGATATGTCCTCTTTCCCCTGGTAGAAGTGGCAAGTGTAAATAGTTAATTTGCTTCAATTATGAGCCTGTCCTGCTAAATTAGAAGCAGCAGGAATATGAAGAGCTAGAATTATACTTCTGAGGCAGCTGACAAATCCTCTGAGCCCACAAAATCAAATCATTTACTCCTCACTGGTGTTCAAACACCCACTAGACAAATGCTGCCTCTTATTGTATATCATTGGATGAAGGGGCTGAGATTTCTATCTTGCAGTGCCTAAGGATATCAAGTCATGCTCATGATTTTGTATAAAGCAGGGGGAATCACAGAAATTAGAATGTTGTTCTTTAATCACAGGTCTCTCATCAAATTTTATATGGTGTAACTTCCTATTTATTCTTATTTTATGGTAATGGTTTTGACCACATTGCTGAAAAGAACTGCTTCATAAAATCAGGTGTTTCTTGCCAAATTCACATTCTGATTGCGTACATCTTTGAGGAATTCTTGTTGTTGAAGTAAAAATGGACTAAATATTGGGGGGGGGGCATTCTACTTGATTTAGTTTCAGCTTACCTGCATGAGTTGGCAAGGTACAGTAGCTTTTAAATGTTGTTGTAATTAGTGATAGATCACCTATAGTAGAATGAGGAACGAGAATGAGACAATTAAGCAAGTAAAGAACATACCAAAGCCCATCCAGTCCAGCATTCTGTCTCACACAGTGGCTCACCATTTGCTATTCCCAAGCAGATGTCTTCACCTGCTTAAGATTCCCTGCAAATGGCATTGAGAGATATCCTGCCTCTCTCTCCAACCCAGAGGTTGTCCTTAGGCATCCATAATGATAGCCATTGATACCACGAACTTGTCCAATCCTTTCTTAAAGCTGTCTAGGCTGGCAGCTGTCACTACTTCTTCTGGCAGGGAGTTCCACAGACCAGTGATCTTCTGGGTGAAAAAGTACTTTATCTTATTTGTTTGAGATCTAGCACACAAAAGTTTCATGGAGTGTCCTCTAGTACTAGTGTTGTGTGATAGGGAAAACAGTTTTTCCATATCTAATTTATCCACACTGTGTATGATTTTATAAACTTCAATCAGGTCACCTCTTAGGCACCGTCGTTCAAGAGTGAAGAGGCCCAGCCGTTTCAGTCTCAGATGGTAAGGAAAGTGTTCTAGTCCCCTAATCATTCTGGTTGCCCTCCTCTGCATTTTTTCCATTTCCATAATATCCTTTTGGAAGTATGGTGACCAGAACTGTACACAACACTCCAGATGGGGCCTCACCATACATTTCTAAAGAGACAAAATTACACTAGCTGACTTACTGTATTTTCTATACCCTTCCTAATGATCCCTAGCATTGAGTTTGCTTTTTTTCACTGCTGCGGCACACTGGGATGACACCACCAGGACACCAAGGTCCCTTCCCTGGTTTGTTGCAGAGAGTTCAGAATCATAAGTTTATAAACATAATTGGGTGGGTTGTTTGTTTGTTTGCCCCAATGGGCATCACTCTGCACTTACTAATGTTGAAGCTCAGTTGCCACTGGTTTTCCCACTCCCTCAGTGTCAAGAGAACCCTCTGGAGCTCCTCAGAATCACTCTCAGTTTTTACTACCCTGTATAATTTAGTGTCGTCGGCAAATTTGGCTACCTTGCTATTTATTCCTACTTCTAGATCATTTATGTCTTTCTAGAAGGATGAAGACCGCATTTTTATTAAATGTTTTAAATGAACATTTGTTAATGCTCACTGTTTTTATGATATGAAGAGCAGGAAATACCAGCGAGTTCAGTAGAACTAACATGCAGATTACTGTGGTCAAAGCTTATCTATGTGTTTTTTGTTAGTGGTTCGTTTTTCATGTTTGCATTTTTACAATGTTCTAGTGTTAGCTTCTTTGACTGTAAATGATAGGAAAATGTACGGCGGGGGGGGCGGAGAGAGAGAGAGAAAGGTATAAGGGCCGTAAAGGTTGCCAGGGTACAGTACTGTAGCTCAGCATTTACCACTATATTTTCACTTCACTGAGAACATGACAGTTAAGTGTGTTTGTTTCAAAGCAATAAATTATCTTCTTAATAACAGTATTCACCCATGCTGGGCTTCAGTTCATATTTTGTAACAGTTTTTTCTCTGGAAGAAGCTTTGAAATGAAGCTTCATCACAACCATTTGTCATCTGTTTGTCTGATTGTATGAAGCTACTTCTGCCTCACTCAGATCTTCCATTAACACTCTCAAGGTACATTCCTAACAGGCATATTGAAATTTGCTACACACGTGATGTAGCAGCTAGCAGGCCATATTTCTAAAAAACTGAACATTTCCAGCTTTATCCTTCTGTGCTTATTCATAATGTCTTCCTCATAACAGTGGTCAACACACAAGCATAAAGCAAGCCAAGAGGTAGGACAGGCAGAATATCAAAGTGTACAACTTCCAAAGCAGCGTTGGAAAGCTTTTCATTGGTATCTCCTAATATGTCCTGAAAATGTGCTGCATGGCAGCCGGAATCCTATTGCTTACTCGCTCTGGCATAAATCCCATGGCCTAAATTTCATCCATGAATTGCTGCTAAATACAATGACAGTGGTTGTGTTTCTTGTCACATGCCAGTCACATGACTTGGCATATAACAAGAAATACAAGTGCCAGCTTTTTAATTAACAGTAATTCATCACTCAAATTTACACTGTTGGTTTTATAACCGCATAAATATTCCATTGGATTCTGGCCAGCATTTTAATTTAGCAATGTTCAGATTGATTGCGGTAGTAGTGAGAAATGTGTACATGCTTTTCAAATGCAGTTTGATTTTCCCTTGTTATTTCATGCTGCTCCTTCTAAAATGCAATTAATTTGAATATTTATCAAAAAATTATTTCACCATTCCCATTCTTAATATTACAAGCAGCATTTAAAAATTCTTTACAACATCTCTGTAGTTCACACAGAAAAAAACCCAAGGACCTACAACTCTATAATTTGTGTAGAAGATAAACCAGGATTTGCAGTACCTCTGGGGCAAGCCATGTGTTGCAAGGCACTTGCCCCAACACAAGTGGGTGAGGTGGGGTGCAGGGGTGGGATGGGAAAAGCCCTTGTGGTAACATCAGGAAGTCACTTGAGATCCACAGTGATGGTAGTAGCAGAGATGGGCCTGGCCCTTCCTGACAGCTTGGATCCAGGATTACCAGGATTGGAGGAGGGGGTACAAGGAGCAGTTTCAATGTTAACATTTTGTGCCCTGAGAAATGGTTCTTCTTGGGAGAGGGGAGGCGCACTAAGCCACTGCCTCCAGATCTGTAGGTAAAAACAATTCCTATGGAACACTTTGGATATTATTTGGATGGAAAATTCCTGTTTCTGCAGAGAAAAAAAGTCTGATGTCCCACTCACCCTCCCAGCTACAATCTACAGATTTAATTGTAGCCTATAGTTAGTTTGATATACTGTAGAGTGGTACCTTGAGATACGAAATTAATCCGTTCTATGGGAATTTTTGTATTTTGTCTCTCAAAGCACAGTTTCCCATAGGAATGCATGAGAAATGAATTAATCTGTTCCAGAGGTTAGAACATAGTCAAAAAGTTGCTTTTTTGTTCAAACCTCTTTATAAAGTGCACTTTAAAGGCATGCAGAGCAGGAAGCCCACCCCCCAACCCCCCCCCCCCCAAGCAAAACGACAAAAAAAAACATGGAAATGACGAAGATCGACTTCCCTCCACTCCACAATCCAATGAAATGCAATGCAAAACACTCAGGGGGAAAAAAGAGAAATGACAAAGATTAGCTCCCTACCTTTCCACCGCCTGAGAAATGCATGAAAAAATATCCAAAAAGTTAAAAATAAGCCACTGCAAACACTTTCCAGGCGCAATGTATACTGGGGAAACTTTTTTCATATAAAAACAGGTTAAATTTTTGTAAGGTGGGGCATCCCACAGATTTTTTTTCAGAACTCGGGTTTTTCATATCTCAAGGTGTTTGTATCTCAAGGTACCATTGTATACCACAAAGGACAGCACAGAGAGGTAGTTTCATTTTACCTGTTCAGTTTGCATGAAAGAAGGTGGGGAGACATTTTCCTCGAAGCATAAAAACTAATCCTCTCTTAAAGTACAGGTACTTGCATTTAGGAACATCAAGATACATACAGCTATTCTACAATGTTTAGTTTTATTAACATATTAATTGATTGACCCTGAATACTTGAACATCTCAAATGCTTGAAACTACTTATGAATTCAAACATTAATGTGCTAGCAATATGGTGCTTCCCCCTAAAATGTGACATTGTCAAATGCAATATGGTGTGTAGTTGAGTCTACTGTAGTCACTGTTGGTTATATCTGCTCTTGATCAGGATTAGCAATTAGTCATGCACAACAGAAGGCCGGACTGCACAATATAGGTGACAATGGCACATAACATCAACAGCAGCAGCATTGGAAGATGGAGTTTCTTGCCCTTAATTGTTATTGCAGAAATATTTCCCATCTCTTGTAGTCTGCAGTTTACAGTAGCACCCCCATATCTGCTAATTCACCACCCGCAGTTGGTGATCAGTGGGGTGGGGAGGGCGAAAACTGTGCCATGCAGCCCAGCCCCTCTGCCCCTGCACTGTACCACCAATGTCACCCTCATGTAAGAGTGTTTTCTCTTATCCATGGATTTCAGTATATATCCACCAATATCCAGGTGGCCCAGAACCAGTCCCCCGCAGATACAGGGGTCCTATTGTACCTTACTTGGCTTGTGATTGGTCTTCAGGACATAAGCACATTCTTCCTTTGTAAGCCTGATTTCTCAGACTTACCTCAGTCACTTATTTTCAATACTAATGTGATTTCAGCACTAATTTTAGGTTATCAGTAATGTGCAGTTTGATTTTCAGACATCATGCCAAACTATCTTGTCTCATTCCGTAGCTGCTGTGATAGTTACTGAGCCAAATAACACCAGTTGCCAAGTGAGCTGTCATTGCCAGCATAGGTGGATATCCATGATATAATATATTTTATTAATGATTACAGTATGGGGTATAAATGGAGATTCTGTGTAGAGACAAATGTGTAAGATCCAGCATACTCCCAATACTGTAGTTGTAAGTACTTTAACTCAAAATCTCCTGGAAGTGAAGTCTAACTTGAAAATTAAATCAGTGATTAATACAGTACCCCATTTCTGCAAATGTGGTATGAAGACAAAGAAGTTGTGTGGTGAAATCTGAGTTTTCATATAATGGTGTACTTGTTAGGTGATGGTTGCAAAACAATATTTTTACTCATACTGTTTCCCAGTCATAGGTTTGGTTTTCTTATTTTTCTTAAAAAGCTAACACTAATTTCCATGGAACACCATCTTAAAAGTAAGCTAGAAATGGCCTAGAAATGTTTGGTGCTAAATACTGTGTTTGAATAAGATATGGAGCAATTTAATGATGCCTGTATGATCAGATGCCATAATAATGCTTACACAATAAGCTGTATGGAATGGCCATTAATTGGACATATGGAATGGGAGATGCCAGGAAAAAATCTGTGATCTTTTATTCTTATTAGGCTCTATTTTTGTTTTGAAAATGAAATAACAAAATTATGCAGATGTATTCAAGCAGAGACTGCAATTTGCATTCTTTCCTATTTTTTCAGGTCAGGCAAATTTAATTTTAGCTGCTAGGAGAAAAGAAAAACTGTCAGCTAACGGGTGTTTCATTTCCTTGAAACAAACAATACGTTTTAGCAATAACCACAAACAATCAACTCAGCAACGCAACTTGTTATAAATCCTTTCTGAAACCAAATGATCTCAGCTTTGTAATCTGAAGAAATTGCAGAAGAATGCACACATGTTGTCGCACAGCTAGAACCAATCTATTATTTTTATTCCTCTCTCGATATTTACAGCTTTAGTATCCTAGGACGCCTGTTCCTCCATTATAATCTTATGTTTCCCTGGGATGTAAAATCTTTAATCCTTTTAAGCAACCTCTGGGTTTTAACAGCAGAGATCAGAGGAGCCTGCATGCTCTTGAAAACACATCTTTGATGGAATATAATAAAGCACATTTCATAAGGATAATGTGGCTCCACTTCACAAATGGGAAAGTGTACTTGGAAGGATGTGTACATGCACAAGATTAAAATAATGTGGTATAAGGAGATCAAAAGAGATCAATTTAAAGTTAAAGAAAGCAAACCTTACTCTCAACACATAAATGAGAAACACCTTGATCTTTCAGTAAACACTACACTGGCAGTTCAGTATTTTTATGGGGTACTATTGTACCCATTCTGTTTGGTTGGACAGCATATGTGCACATGCTATCAAACTTCCCATCAACTGTTGGATGTGCTGGCTTAATCCTTGCCACTTTTTCTAGATATGAGCCATTCTGAAGCTCTCTGACTTGAAAACTCATGCATATGTTTATACGGCAAGCCCTTAATTAGTGGCATTTGTTTGGGCTTTTGTTTCGGAAAGGATTTATAACAGTTGATTAGGACTGAGCAAGTCTTTCATGTTTGTTATTTTAAAATCAAAGCAACTAGCAGCAATAATTAAGATAATGTTAATAATTATTAAAAGAGTTTTTAAGTATATAGGGGGAAGGGCCCATGAATGGAACTGGACCTCTGAAGTGTATCAGTAGGGTGGTGGTTATATCTATCCAAAGCCATGTAAACAAGCTGACATTTTCCTTTTTTGTGGTCTCAAATATGTCTTGTGACAACTAGAAATGAGTTTGCTCCCCTTTCTCCCTTCTGTGGATCTCATCTTTTCCACATATTTTTCCTTTAATCATTCATTTTTGTAATCAAATACTGTATATGTAATTTGTGTTTGTCTCCAATTATCCCTTCTCTTGGGTTAAATCCCATTGAATCAACTGTTGTTTTAAGAAATCCCATTCATTTAGTGGATCTACTCTAGCTGAGGATAATAATTGAGTTTAGCCCAGTGGTGGTGAACTTTCCGCACTCCAGATGTTTTGGACCACAACTCCCAGAATTCCAAGCCTGTATTGCCAATGACAAAGGACCCTGCGAGTTGTGGTCCAAAACATCTGGAGTACCAAAGGTTCACCACCACTGGTTTAGCCTCTTCTGTCTACTGATTGCTCTACAGTAATTTCTATTTTGAATAGTAATTTCTTGGGGTGGGTCAGAGTTGCTCATAATTAACCAACCTCAATGGGGCTGATAGGAAATGAAATCCAACAACATTTACAAGGTGCAATTGCACATGTCCGGCTGAAGGACTTTCACAGCCCTTTGATTTGCCACAGAAATGTAGGACCAATCAGGTTTTTGGTCTGACCCAGTAGGTGTTTTTCTTCCATTTCTATGAAGAGTCAGGTGCTCTTCCTTATTTTGCACATGTTTTAAAAAGTATTGTCAAGAAGAACGTAGAGCGGGGGGGGGGGGATAAGTTTGCTTTGTATCTATTGGACACCATGAGATTCACTTAAGTATAAAAGGTCAGTTTGCTAATATATTGTTTTTCCTTATTTCCTAGGTTTATAAAAAGAAGACTGAAGCTGCTAAGAAGGAATACTTGAAGCAGTTAGCTGCATACAGGGCAAGCCTTGTATCCAAGGTAACACTTCATATGCATTGTACTTTTAAATATTTTATTCAATGCCATCTTGCAAATATGCTGAAAATGGATGGGTATAAAATATAGGCCAGAATGTTTGTGGAGGGCTTGCAAATTTATTACGCCTAATTGCAGTTAACTGGTGATTTGCTATGTGGGGGGATGGAGGTGCCTTCTGATTGCGTCATTAGGCAAGTGAAGAACGGGGCACCTCATTCGTCAGCCACAATTATCTGTGGAAAGCAGCATCAAACTTACACAAACACCATGAAGATACTGGCAAAAGGGAAAAAGATATATTTCCAGCTTTTAAAATTTTGTTTATTTTGCTCTGCATCATGTGACTTCTACATTTTGAAGCTAGTAATCTGAGTTACTTACTGTAAGCAGCTAATTAATTAATTAAGACAGTACGGCTCATTCCTTTATCTAGATGGAATTTCTATAGGATGGTGGTAAAAGCAGTACCACAAATGGGGGAGGAGGAATAGAGAAATACATACCCACCAATAAATAATTCTAGTGACTGATAATTCAAATTATCAACATTTTATGTTATTTTATATTATAGTTTGCAACTATGCATGAACCATGAACTATCTTGATCCCCTGAAAAACAGATTGCCTACCCTGCCCCCTCCCACTGCCATGGTTGCCTCCCTACCTTATCTTGAAGCTTCCACTACCACCGCCACAATCACCTTGACAAGCTGCTGCCCACCGCTCAGGCAGGCAAATGTGCAAAAGCATCAACTGCCAGTCCTTACAAGGACACAGGCCTGCTGCCATGTGCACTGTGGCTCAGCAGACAGACAGAGCATATGCATATGCTGCAGGCCCAGGAATGCTCCCTGTAAGGATGCTGTGGCAAAGAAGAAGGAGGTGGTGTCAGAGGCAGTACAGTAGTATCAGCTTCAAGTTCGGGAACCAACAGGGACAGTGGGAGTGGAATAGGGCAGGCATCCCCTTCTGTCAAACAAAATGAAGCGGTGAGGAGGAAAAGTTCTGTGCTTCATTTCATTTTAGCAAAATGGGATCCATGAAATCAGCCACAAACCAGCCCAGTTGATGGGCTTTTCTGGTTCATGGTTCAGTTTGTGTCCATCTATACTCAGTATCATTAGTATTATGATCAATCATATTTTAATTTTTCATATTCATATATATTTATCTAGACATTCACATTCTAGTACACAAGCTTGGAACGAGAGAAATTTCCAGAAATAACTGGTTTTTGATACTGTGGCACTGTAAATGTTTTTGTTGTGATCAGTATCTATTCAGAACTGATGATACCAATGTGCATTAGTCTATCATAAGGTTTACCATAGCTTATCTCAAACTTTTTTAAAACCCTGCCTTAGAATTAATGGAATCAATGCTGTTAGAGCCTAGCTGCTTGATATGGGTAAAAATAAATATGTAAAGTAAACAAAAATTACATTATGAAGCATTTCATATAATACTGTTCAGATTATGCTATTGTTTATAATACTGACTAAGCTTTTTCTTTGCCCTTACTTGCAACTTTTATTATTTTTGCAAGTACTTTGTATAGTAAATTGCATGGCATGATTTAATATGCTGTGAATTGCAGTTTTCATTTGGAAAACCCAGCGTTTTTATTGCTTACCAGGTCACTTTTTTGTAAGGCTGACAGTAAGATTTGTTACTTTACCTGTTGAGCAGATATTTATAAATACTGTATTTAATGCAGGCAATTGTGGGAGTTTACTATTTAAGAAAGTATGTATTATCTATTTAAAATGCACTGTCTCCCGTTCAGACCATAACTTGCCTTCTCCAGCATCTATTGACTAGAGCACCTTAGGACCTAAATATCTGAAGAAGTATCTCTTCTTATATGAGTTTGTCCAGGATCTGTGTTGAGGGCCTTTAGGGGAGGCTCGTCCTCAAGTACCCTTGGCAAATTATTTACAAAAAAAAAAATAGCAGCCCCATTACCAAGTGGTAATTACTGTATTTTTCACCCCATAAAACTCCCCGCCCCTCAACAGTAAGGAGATATGTCTGTGCGTCTTATGGGGCGAATGCACCCCTACCGGGAGCTTCCAGAGCAGCTGGGACTGAGGCCTCTGGATCCCGTGAAGGTTGCAGCCGTAGCGGAGGCTTCCCCACCCAGCTGTAATTAAATAATTACTTTGCATGATTGATTTGTTCTGTAGAATAGGAGACGGAGATCATTCTGCCCGATTGAACACCATAGAGATAAGAAATGGCCTAGAGCTGCAGCTCTATGGTCATCATGGTGGGTGGTTACTTTCTAGCTGCAGCTCTATGGTCATCATGGTGGGTGTTTACTCTCTAGCTACAGCTATATAGTCATCAAGGTGGGTGGTTATTCTCTACTTGTTTCTTATCTCTATGGTCTTCAATTGGGCAGAACAATCTCTGTCTCCTATTCTACAGAACAAATCAATCATGCAAGTTAATTGAAAAAAACAGGGTAGGAAAGCCTCCGTTGCAGCTGGGGCTGGGGCTGGGGACCTGCACCGGGTTTGGAGGCCTCTGCAAGGGTCAGAGGCTTCCCAGCATGGAGACCTGAGTGGTGGGTGGGTGGGCAGCTTGTCTTCCCATTTTACTCCCCAGCCATGCTGCTCCGGGCCTCCCAAGAGCAGCATGGCTGGAGAGTAAACTGGGGCTGGAGCTGTATCAGGGCTGCAGTATGTATGTGTGAATATATTTTTTCAGACATACATACCTCTAAAAACTAGGTGCATCCTATGGTCTAGTGCATCTTATGGGGCAAAAAAATATAATACAGTTGTCCCCTACCCGTTCACAGTTCATATACTGAGGTCCCATTATCGCAGGACCGCAGTATATGAAAAAACGCCCCCTGAGGTAAGGGCCTCCCATACTTACCCTAGGACTGGAGCTGCCCCGAACAGGCCTGCGAGGGCCTTCCTGGGCCTTCTGGGGGCCCAAAAATGGCTTTCCTGTGAACCGGAAGTCATTTCCAGTTTACCAGAAGTCACTTCCAGTTAGCAGAAAATCATTTCTGAGGCCTCTGAGGGCCTTTTTAGGCCTGTTGGAGGCCTCAGAAATTATTTTCAACAATCCGGATGTCACTTCCGGTTTACCAGAAGCCACTTCCGGTTCGCAGGGAGGCACTTTTGGTCCCTCCAGAAGGCCTGGGAAGGCCCTCGCAGGCCCTTTCAGGGCAGCACCAGGCTGAGGGTAAGTACAAGGGCCCCCAGCTAGACCCGGCCTGCATCCGCATATCAAGAATTTTCAATTATCGCTGGTCGTGTCAGGACCCTGACCCCCGTGATAGGTGGTGATTCACTGTATGTGATAACAGAAAGGCATCATTTATGGAATAGCCTCTGTTGGTGATTGTGGCTGTTGCTGAGACTTGATACCTATTTGTTTGTACACAATCATCTAACTTTCTTTTATAAAACTAGGTAACAGCAGGTGCTTATTTTATATGCCTTCTGCCATTTTTATTCTAATTCATTGAGATGTTGATTATTACATTTCCATTTTGGAACCATCCTAGTAAGAGGCATTATCTTTCTACATTTACATTTGTTAGACAGCTTTTCTGGTAATGGGGGTGTGGCATGGTGATTTAGTGTCCCAACATTTTAGATATGTTGAATTAACACCTCCCATGGACCCTAACCGCTGGGCCTTTGAGAGCTGTAGTAAAGATAGGCTCCTAGGATCATGCCTAAACATGGGATTGAATTGATTTACGGGATATATTGGCCAGACCGTGAAGCTGTCAGAAAAAGAGCTGAAACTAGGGTGGAGCAATTGAGGCTTTGACTCAGGGTGCCCAGATTTGGAGACTGGAAAAATACAAGGTGAATGAGAGAATCCATGCTATCTCTGCCCACATTCATTCCATTCTTTGCTTCAAAGAAAGTTAAAATGCATCTTTGACTTCTCTTAGTTTCAGCTACTACTGCACAATCTCACCCACTAAAAGGCAAGGTCACCAAGCCATTCCAACAAGGCAGATAAAATTCAGATTTTATATGTTTTAAGGCAAATGAAAATTGGTAGGGGGCACTGTCTTAAACCAACCTCTTAATGGTGCTGATAGTTCCATATGGGAACCCAGAAATTCATTTCAGTAACTGATACTGTATTCAGCGCTGAATTTTGCAACAAATAAAAACAAATCAAGCTGTCTGGAAGACACTTCCCTCCCTTGCTATTCATCGGAGGCACTGAAATTCCTGGTTACAACATTGGTTACAAAACAAATTCACTAGAAAGTTTGCAGTGCTCCACTTTTTGAAGCAATTCAAACTTTTTTTTTGCACAAGTGTTTAAATTTAATGTGGGGTTCAAGCAACTTTTTCAATCTTTCTCTGATACTTTCATTTCCTTTTCTGAGTCCAAAACTCCTAAATCCTTCAATTGTCAGTTCCAGGCCTAGAGAGGCATGCCTCAACCTCCTCATTTCCCATTCCTCGCTTTCCCCCACTTAGATTTCACTGCTTTTGAGCCCATGGAAAACTATAGGAATCATTTTTTTAGCATTCCCAAGTTACATCTTTTTAGATGTTTAAGACTATGTGTCCTAACATTCCTGGCCATTGTCTATTCCAGCAGTGGCTTGTAGGAGATGAAGTTCAAAACATTTGCACTGGGAAGTGGGAAGGAAATTACAGCAAAAAAGAAGCACATTCTTACTCTTCATTCTTCTTCCTAGTTGCTGACAAAAATAACATCTAGCTCAAGGAGTCCCATACGTATTTGAAATAATGGGATATTTTGAACTAAATGCAAGCTAAATCAGATATTGCTTTTGGCCCTCCTTTCATGTTCAAAACTGTTCTGCCAAGAAAGTTGTTAAGGATTTACTCTCTGGAGAGATCAGTAGCTCCCAAGTATGGACTGTAGTGTGTGATTCCGAGATATTTCTCTATTGAAGGTTATGAATATTTCCTTTTTACGGAAAGGAGTGGGCACATTTGTGTGCCTTCTGAGCAGTACATTATTAATATAAATAACTGATTTTTTTAAATAGTGTTCATGCTGATTCTTCTTGCTGGGAAGTCCTTTTGACATCTAGCATCCAAAATATGTAGACTGTTTAGCCGTGACAAATCATGTTGCTAGGGGTACAATACAAAGTGGCTAGTCTACATTGCATCCCCAAGGTAAACAAGCCTCTTTGCGGTCTGTAATAAAGGAAATAGTTATGTTACGTGTGCAACCTTATTTTGGAAACACTAAAATTATTGAAGGCACTTTGGATTGTTTAGCTGAAATTGTTCTGGAAAGAGGACTACTGAGTCTCTTAGGCTGCAACCCTATACAGCACCTTTTACCTTTAAAAGGCTGCTTACACGATTTAAATACATTTAAAGCTTTAAAAACTATGTATACAAATACTAGAAAGAGTCAAATACCACACCATGTAGTTACTGTAATGACAGCTAAAAGCATGATGGGGACATGGACATGTCTCCTCACACCAAGAAATAGATTGACTTTCCAGGTTCATCAGAAATTGCATGCTCTTGGTTCATGGAGACTTAGAGTTCTCCCCATGTAGGTTTACAAATGGCCTTATGTCCCATTGCATTCATTATGACTTACTTCTGGGTAAACATATAGGATTATACCATCAGTGAGATATTTATTTATAGGATCACACCATCAGTGGGGTTGATGCATATTGTCTTATATGCATCAACCTGCTTATATACATCCCCATAGCATTTCAAGTACTCTCTGGGTGGTTTACAGTTTAATTATGCAGGCTACATATTACCCCCACCCCACCCCACAGCAAGCTGGGTACTCATTTTACCAACCTCGGAAGAATGGAAGGCTGAGTCAGCCATGAGCCTGCAACTTGGTATTGAACCCCAGGTCATGAGCACAGCTTTAGCTGCAGTACCCACATTTTAAAGTAAAGTTAGAGAATATGAAAATTAGAGAATACTAACTCTCATCAACATATTCCATTATATTTCCTCCTCTCCACACCCCATTATAATTAAAGAAACATTTCACACCTCTTGCCTTGTCACCATGTTAACATAATCCAAGCGGAATGCACATTCTTAGGTATGCACAGAGAACTGAATTTCCTTTATCATTTCCATTTAATTTTTCTCCATTTACTGGAGAAAATACATTTTCGTTGCTATCATTATGCAGCTTGACTTGGGCAGATGAAGTTATGATCTTTTTCATTGTATATCATTGCACATAATGAACCTATTTCCTCATGTGCATATTGGCTGCTTGGCGGTGATGGGGTATACATCAAAAGGAATACAAATGGTTCTTCACAGGCTCCAGTGACCCCAGAGTGCCTGGAGTAACATTAAACTTATTTTGACTTGTAAACAGAACAAATGTGACATGGAGGTTATAGAATAAGGGCATATATGCATCTTCCAACCCTTGTTTTGACATTGTACATCTTTTTTCAAAGGAACATTTTATATTCTTTTTTTTTCCCATGCCATTTTTCACCTTTCACTAGTTATTCATTCAACTTCTCTCTAAGAGATGAATTGTTATTCAGGTGCATATCTACCGGCAAGCCCTTGGGAGATAATCTCTTACTCTGAATTTATGTGAGCACATATAGTTTAGAAGTCAGCTGTGATGAAATGACTGTGTGAGAAACAGAGCAAAATTGATGCAAATTAATGTTTTAAATGTTAAAGGAAAGTTATTAGGGTTGTTTTTAAAATAATCCCAAGCAACAAATTTAACTGTTTCCCTAGTTCTTTCATTTTCTAGTCTTAGATTTCTGTTGGTATGATGCTGTAGAACAGTGTTGGCAAACCTATGGCATGGGTGGCAAAGGTGGCACTCGAAGCTTTTTCTGTGGGCCTTCACAGCCACCTGTATTCAGGTTAAATTGCTGTATTGGCCCTTTTGAGCACTTGGTCTCTAAAAGGTTCACCATCACTGTTGTACAATATGATGTGTTAAATGTTCACCTTGTGGAGGTAACTTTTTAAAACTTCCATCGACCTTACTGTAGAATCACAGCTAATCAGTCACCATCAGGTCTGGAGACAGAGTTCCAGATCTCTAGACATTTCCTTCTTGACTTCTAGTTCAAGTATAAAGGACACTGCAATTGCCATTGTTTGCAAGATAGGGAACAGAAATAAGCATTAGGAGGCCCTGAAGCATTCTCAAAGGAGAGAAATAGTTGAGATTTAACTATCTAGGACCTGGTCTCTATTCACTTCCTGTCCTCAAACTGGAAATAGTAAAATCAAATGTACCTGAGATGTTTTAAAGTCTGGGAAGACCTGTGCCACAAGGAAAAGCTTATCTGCTAAAGCCATAGTGGTTCATGCTCTGATAGTTTCCTGTGGGTGAAGACTGCAAGTGACAGAAATCTAACCATACTACAGAATTATGTTCATGCTACTCTTAAAAGAATTGAAGTGGTTGTATATTTGGGCAAGGGTGTGGGATCCAATTCAAAGTCTGAAGCTCACTTTTAAAGAATGTGAAGTATGTGAAGGAAAATCCACTTCACACCAAGGCTTCCCTATGGGTGAAGATCTTCTACAGAGGCCCTTCTCCAAGTGTTTATCTTACTGAAGCTACGTTTTGAAGGGAAAGGCATTTTTTTGTGGTAGCACCACCATCCTGGAATGCCTTCCCAAAATAAGTAAATGAAAATATGATGCAGATTTAACTGCCACCCTGTCTATCCCCTTAACCTGTACTCAAGAAGGGTGTGCTTCAAGGGAGCCCCTTTGTTTTGTCCCAACATTATTCACAGTTATTCCACCATCCAGCTTTACTAAGATGCTCTCATGGGCACGTGGTGTCAGAGAAAGAAATCTAGAAAGCATATTGCTGTGCTGTGATTTTTGTTGACTAGAAACAACAAGGAAGACTTACTGAGGTTAAAGAAACAATATTAATTAGGCAGATATAATTGACAGCAGAAGGGAGTCAATTTAGGGGAGGAAGAGCATCAGGGATGCAGTTGGTTGCTCTCCCCAAAGTAGCAACTGCCCTATGCAAATAAATATGTAGTATATTACCTTGTGGGACATGTCAGTGGCCCATATGCCTAATTTATGTCTTGGTCTTCAACACCGTGTACAACAGTTTGTTTGGACTTGCCTTCAGTTTCAGGCATAAGAGAAATGTTTGTTCAGATTTGTTTTTTACATTTACTTTTTTCATACATTGTACGTTCATCTTATTTTGAACCGCCAACGTTATCTCTTAATATTAAGCTGCTGGATTGTTTGGTAAACCACCTTCAACTAGAGAATACTGTTTAAAAAACTCAAAGGAATGTGTGATGCCCTAATCTTAAAGAAAATACATGCAGAGGTGGGGATTTTTTTGTCAAATACAGTATCTTTTGTTTAGTGTAACAGAACATTACAGGCTTCTGCTACAGTGTCTCAAGCTCTTTTGTCACTGGTAAAGTAGGGCAAGCTTAAGAGCCAGTATATGCGATTGGTTATTGTGCCTTCCAGGGATAACAGCACATATCATCTTTTAAGAATTATCTGGTTGTCTTTTGTTGTTGTTGTTTTCCTCCCTCCCTGAACAGAGTTACAATGAACCTGTGGATGTTAAGGTATCGCAACAACCTCAGATGATGAACACAAAGCAGCCAGTGTTCCATGGATCTACGCAGCCTCATTCAGCCTTGTATCTGAGCTCGCACTACCACCAACAAGCAGGAATGAATCCTCACATAACAGCCATGCATCCCAGTATTCCTCGGAACATAGCACCTAAGCCAAACAACCAAATGCCAGTGACTGTTTCTATAGCCAACATGGCTGTGTCTCCACCACCATCACTTCAGATGAGCCCTCCCATTCACCCACATCTCAGCATACAACCACACCAGCCACTTACAATGCAGCAGTCCATTGGAAACCAGCTACCAATGCAGGTTCAGTCAGCTTTGCATTCACCTACACTGCAACAAGTAAGTCTTTGTTTTCCGTTTCTAAACTCTGATCAATTTAGTGCCTCACTGGTGATGGTGGTGGCTTCCTCACCTTCGTTGCTTCTACATTCCAGGTATCATACTACAGCCGCAGGGGTAAGCCTTCCCTACCAGGAGGCTCTAGCTAGATCCCAGGCAATCAGTTTGCATCTAAAAAAATTACAGGGCAGCATGGCAAAGACT
>JAHTLZ010000204.1:39760998-39814450 GCA_023846285.1 Phrynocephalus versicolor
CAATCAGTTTGCATCTAAAAAAATTACAGGGCAGCATGGCAAAGACTGCATGAGTGACGTTTTAATTAGAACAGGGAAGCAAACTCTGATTTTAAGTCCCCTCTGCAACTCTGAAATTTGAGACTGATTCATCCATGCACTCACTCCTTGACACCCTTACCGGTTAATATATGTGACCTCAAATTTGAGTTCAATCACAGTTCCAGACTTGTGATGGCTTCATGCTTGTGTTGACTTTTCTGTCTACTCAGACCAATTGTTTTTCTGTCTCTGTATTCTTTCCTGTGCATGGCAGTGACTCTCCCAAGAATTCACATGAAGGCTTATACCATTTGGTTAAAGACAGTAAAGGCTAAACCAGAGGCCTCCTGCATGCCACAACCAGTTATCATAGAATAATGGAGTTGGAAGGGGCCTATGAGGCCATCAAGGCCAACATTCAATGGAGGAATCCAAATCAAAGTATAACTGACAGATGGTTGTCTAAAGGTTCTCTTCAATGCTCCCAGTGTTGGAGCACTCACCACCTGCTGAGCAAACTGGTTCCATTGTCATACTGCTCTAACAGCTAGAATGCTTATCAAGATATTCAACTGAAAATTGGCTTCCTATAAATTGAGCCCAGTATTAAATGTCCTGCATTCTGGGATTATTAAGAACAGATCCTCTGAATGACAATCTTTCAAATATAGTACAGTGGACCCTTGCATAACAGACAGTTTGTATAACATAAAATCTGTACAACATAAACAATTCCGGAGATAGGGGAAATTTGCTTAACAGAATTGCCTATGGGGCAAATCCGTACAACATAAAAATGGTCACGGTTATGGATTACTCTGTTTTCAGTGCATAACAATGGGAAATGTGTATAAAGGAAATTTTGCTTAACATAATAAATTCCTTTATACAGGGTAACACTGTATTTGAAAAGTGCACTGCTTTGATATCTCCCCACACTCTTCTTTCCCCGAAGCTAAATATACCCAGGTCTTTCAAGGGTGTGTCCAGAAGAACATCTGGACTGTTTTTGGTGCTTTTGGTTCCAATCAAATTGTAGTGTTTTTTTCTTAGAGTACTCTGTTCTGCTAGTTTTGTTGTACCTTTTGGGTACAACACTAGGGTTACAGGGTTTTTTTGGCACAATCCAGAGAACACTTAATTGTCCTGGTATATAGTCCCTGTAGGTGGTTAGTCCACACCAGAATAGAGTTGTGGGATGACAACCTTGTGAAAGATGCAGCGTTATTGTAGATAAACAACATACATTGGCAGTATTATGGGTACTATGGTGGGTACTGAAGAAGTTGTACTTTGGGCAAAATGAGACAAGACTCATTGGAAAAGAGTAATCTAGGGAAAGTTGAAAATTACAGGAATAGAGGGAGACCCATATGAGATGGATTGACATATTAGGAAGGCATGGCCTTGACATTTGAGGAACTCAGCAGGGTATTTCATGATGGGCATCTGTGATTCATAGGGTTGCTGTAACTCAGAGCACCTTGATGGCACTCGAGAAAAAAAATTTAGAACGAACAGGAGAGAGAAATCATGATGATTAAAACCCTACTACCCAACACTGACCATTTTGAAGCATGATATTAATAATTTTGATTTATCACTGATCATTTGAAGCATTTAAAGAATTTATTTTATTCATTTGCTTATCAAAGGCCAGAATTTTACAAGGGCTTTACTCCAGAGTAAGTGAAATGATGTAAGTTATGATGGCAAATTATTGCTGATTAAAAAGGTGCTATGTGCATGACAGGGTCACAATGTGCAGTTTATTAATGAGTTGCAATTCATTGCTACATCTTGTATCATTTCATTTATTTTGGAATAAAGTCTCAGTGAGATTCTGGTCAGAGATACAGTGGAGTAGTGAAATGACTGTTACTGAGCTGTGTGTCTTAAACACATCAAAATATTCCTCAACCCTCAAACTTAAAGAACCCCTTTCTTTTCATCTGGGGCTTTTCTGAAATACCTTTTTTACATTAAACAGAGCATAAGACACATACCATCCATTTATATCACAACATGGAAGAAGTGCTTTGATCTGTGCTATATACTCTTTGTAGACTCTTTTAACTCAACTGACACTGCATTATTCAGATGTTTCCATTTAGTGTTCTCTAAGTGCACAACCTTTTTTGTAAGTGGTGACAGTTAATTTAGAATGTGATGTACATAACTTTCCCCAATTATTTTTTCAATGTGCTTTAACTTATATCTCATATAAGGAATCCATTGTGTTGCTTGTTCCTCTAAAATGATTGCTTCTGACGGATGTTTCTTGTATATACAGTAATGTGTCAAATGTTACCTTCTAAATCATGAGGTCCATTAATTAGGGGAACCTAAAAGAATTCTAGTTAGGTTAACCAAGTTTCTTATAATGTTCATGACTTATAAACATGTGTTTGTAAAACTTTCTGGCCATAGAAAGCAAGAGGTAAAGTTTGAGATCTTGAATGGGTGATTTAAAGAGTATTATTATTCAGTCGCATGTTTCAAATAATGGAAACGTGGCTGTCACTACTTCTTTTGTTGTATGAAACTTGGTAATGCAAATACTCCTAATATAAATCAGCACAAATCCTTGCATTAGAGTGCCATTGGAGAGGATCCTTTTTTAAAAAGTCATCTATAAAGAAGCTAAAAATATACTTTCAAATAACATGCAACACACATGTGTATACATACATACTGCTTACAGACTAATGCCAGATAATAACTTCTGTGCATTAGAACATATGGCAAAATACTTTTGAAATAGATTTCAGCCAGAGGAATGCAACCTTAAAATTACCTCCCGGACCTAGAGTAAAGCAAAAGCAAAGTGTTCTACTTATATACCACCCCGTAGCGCTTAATGCACTCTATAGGTGGTTTACAAGGAATTGTGCAGGCTACACATTCCCCACCCCCAGCCTCAGAAGGATGGAAGGCTGAGTGAACCTTGAGCCTGCTACCTGGCATTAACCCCCAGGTCATGAGCATTGTTATGGCTGAAGTACAGCAGTTTAACCACTGTGCCACATGGCTCTGCAAGTACAATGAAAGATGGGGTTGCAATACAACAGATTAGAGAGGGGCACTAGATACTGGAAGGAGGGGGAATGTAGCCTACATTTATTAAGTGTATAATAGCGCCTCTCTGTGAAAACTCACTTGCTATGCCTTCAAGTGAACTAAAGCTACCATCCTTGACACATTATATAATTGCTTTTTTTAAAAAGTGCTAATCTTTGCAAAGATTAGAAATTCCTCTACTTTGCATGCTCCACTTTCTTTGCCACTGATGTCTCTCTTCTCCCCTTCTGCCCACCATTTTCATTTTTTCACTGTTCTTTCTCTTGACCCATGCTGGCATGTGGTCAGACTGTCCTGCTGCTCATTTCTGCTCTTATCTCTTCTCAACTTTCCTTCTCATGCTTTCCCTCTCCTCTGACTTCCTTTTTTAACCGTCTGTAGAGTCTAGAAGAGGAACTCGGCGGGGGAAGCTTGACACAAAGATGCCTACAGATTGTGTAGAAAAATAAAAGTGCAGCTTCATCTCTAAGAGATGTTACTCCTCTTTTACTTCTGCTGTTCTGTTCTCCTACCAACTCTTTTTTTTCTTTCTTTCTCTCTACTCTTTCCTTCCTGTTCCTACCCTGATCATTGCCTCTTTGCTCAGTTTTCTCCCCAACCTGCCATATACCAAGACCCTCCCTCCCCGGTTCTATTTTGAAGAATCTGGTGGCTGTGTCATGGGAAGCAACACACGGAGCTGCCTAGAGGGTCCGTGGAGAACTGGACATCTTGTTCCAAATATAAATCTGGAATAGAGTGGGGATTTTTGTCACCCGGTGACCAAAATGGTGCCACAGGTGGCAGCCAGATTTTAATGAACTTAATTTATTCAATTAATTTTAAAAACAAAATAATTTTAAAGCCCACACACCATTGGGGCCCCTCAGTATTCATGCCAGATTTCATGATGTTGGAGCTAGAGCAAGACAGACAGACATATTTTGCATGCTGTTCTCTCATTTTTCCACCTTGTGAATGATAGGCCTGTATTTTCCCCTGGAAGAATGCAGCCTCAACATCTAAATTTTGAAAATATATAAAATACATATAACTTTTTAAAAAATCTTCCATTTTTAATGCCCATTAACAATCACTCCCATTAGTAATATAATTGCATACACAGCCATGTAAGAAATTGCAGCATTCTCTGGCCTGTCTTTTTAAATTATTATTCAGTAGTTTCTTTGGCAAAGTGTGTGTAAGTGTTTTAACTACTCTTTTACTTCCATCACTATTTTTCTCAATATGTTTAAGAAGAAGAGAGAGAAAATCATTAATATCTGTCAACTGCCCTTATAACCTTAAGGGGAAATCTTTGTATGATATCACACAGACAGATCTTTCAATTTCTGTGTGTAATAAACAGATGCTCTAGGATTTAGGTGTAATTTAAAGGTTTAAAAACACCACATTGAGATTGATGAATAAATCAGTTTTAAAGACAAAAACATTGATGCCTGTTGAAAATTTCTTTCCTGACAGGCAGGAAATGAAATTAGTTCTTGGTAAAGTGTAAAGATGAGGATCACCGTTTAGGTTCTGCTGCAGGCTTTTTAGTGCTTGCTTGCAGTTGGCACACAAAACCTTCAGCTAGGGATACAGAAATCTAATTAAAGAGCAAATGTCCCATCTGACATCAAATTAATCTTTATCAAGTTCCCTATTTTTATTTCACTCTGGAGTAAGAAAATGAAACTTAAAATTCGAGGCATGTCACAAAACAGTTGCTGATTATTATTTTTTTGTTGGGCATTGTCTCCTTAGTCTACACAGCATCCATTTTCTGTTGTAGTATTAATTACATCACCGGTTACAAAGCTCTTACATTCAGTATTGTTGAACTATTTCCTCATCTGAGTGGCCCACATGTGTGCTGTACTTTTCACAAACCATGCAGGATGGTTACCAAAATTGAGGCTTAACTCCCTCTCTTTTGATTTTGCATTTCACAACCGAGTCTCCTGCATGCTGCAAATATCATTATTTTTTTCTTGTTCTCTTTTTTCTTACTTGCATTATCAGCATTATTAGTTTTGATTGCCATTAAGTTGGACATATTATTATATGGGGTCTGTGGGATGTTTCTGTTTTAACTTATAAACCACACAGTACTGCTTACACTAATGAGGAGGTATATAAATCAAATAAATAAATTTCATAAACTCACTGATTAACTTTGTCATATACATTTTCAGCAAGCATTATCAACATGATACATGGCAATGGTGAGGCGGAGATGCTACTTGTTTCATATTCTCTTGTCATTTTCGTTAATAAGAATCCTTAAAACATAATCATGACATGATACATTTTGTTGCTTATTGTTCCCACTCAGTATTGATTACTGAGTTTGCATATAGAGCAACAAGAACCAAAAAAGGAAAAAACAATTAGTAGAAATATAAGAAATGCTACTAATAAGAGCTGACAGTTCCAATATAAACATCAAATTAGACAGTTCCAAAGCAATTTCAATAGAAATATCAAATCACCCACCCACCTGACAGCTGGAGGAATTAAATTTACAAAGTGCAGGCTCTGCTTCCATTGTCTGCTGGAGCACATGCTTTGACTCATGAGTAGACACTCACAATTCAATGAGAGTTTTGGCAATTGACTGAAACACACTTTATGATTCAAGGGATAGGGCAAAAGCAATACAAAAAACAAAGAATCACAGTATGCTATTTTGACTATAGGACACCACATACTTTAAGCTCTACTGTAAATTGCTTGAAATACCTAGGAAAAATATTTAGAGAAATTTCTAGTGCCAGTTGAATCTCAGTGACAATGGATAGGATGCAGTATTTGTTGTTGTGCCCTGACAGTTGTCAAGAAGTTCAATACAGCTACATTTGCAGTGCAGGCTGCCCAACTTATATAAACTCATGTGGTCTCCTTTCTGCATATATTTCCTAACCCACATTTATCTTTACATGTAATAATAATAATAATAATAATAATAATAATAATAATAATAATAATAATAATAATAATAATAATAACAACAACAACAACAACAACAACAACAACTTCTTTATTTTTATGCCGCCTTTCTCCCCAAAGGGACCCAAGGCAGCTTACAACAATTCAGAAAAATACAATAAAACCAATACAATGTAAAAACAACACAATACCTATAAAATACTATAAAAATACTATACAATATAATACAATAAAAACAAGATTAAAAACAATAGCTGCAGCAGAGTTTTAAAAAGCTCCCCAGCCAATGAGACTAAAAAAGTAAGATGTTATAAAAATTTGTGAAGGCTGGAGGCTCAGAAGGCTTGCCTAAATAGGTAAGTCTTAAGGCCTCGCTTGAATATTTCAAGGGAGGAGACAGTTCTTAACTCAAAGGGGAGGGAATTCCATAGTGTTGGTGCCACTACTGAGAAGGCCCTATTTCTTGCCGCCGCCCCTCGCACTTTCTTGGGTGGCGGTACTCGTAGAAGGGCCTTCTCCGATGACCGAAGGGGGTGGACCAGATTATATGGAAAAGCAAAGCAAAGCAAAGTGTTCTGCTTATATACCGCTCCATACTACTACAAGTAGTCTCTGGGTGGTTTACAATTTTAATTACAGAGTGCAGGCGGTCTCTTAGATAACCTGGTCCTGAGCTGTATAGGGCTTTAAAGGTCATAACCAGCACCTTGAATTGGGCCCGGAAACAAATGGGCAGCCAATGTAGTCCCTGGAGAAGCGGCCCAACAGAATCATACCGCTGAGTTCCAATAACCACCTGGGCTGCTGCATTCTGCACCAGTTATAGTTTCCAAACTGTCTTCAAGGGCAGCCCCACAGAGAGCGCATTGCAGTAATCTAATCTTGTATCATTAAAGTTGATTTAGGGTGTAACTGCACATTTACCTAGCAATAAGTCTAATAATAATAATAATAATAAATAAATAATAACAATAACAACAACAAGAAGAACAATCATCATCATCATCATCAATACAGGAAAGCAACAAGATCAATACAGGAAAAAAACAATGCAAATACAAGCTGAATGCTGGCATAATAAAGCACTGCATGGGCAGTTTCTCGAAAAAATCAAAGGAAAAGTAGATGAGGAAAAGACTTGGTTATGGCTCACCAATGGAACACTGAATAAAGAGACAGAAGCCCTGATTTTTGCAGCTCAAGAACAAGCTATCAGAACAAATGCAGTTAAGGCTAGAATAGAAAAATCAGCTGAGTACCCCACATGTAGACTCTGTAAAGAGGCAGATGAAACTATTGACCATATATTGAGTTGTTGCAAGAAAATTGCTCAGACTGATTACAAACAGTGTCATAATGTAGTTGCTCAAATGGTCCACTGGAATTTCTGTCACAACTATCATCTGCCTGTAGCAAAGAACTGGTGAGATCATATGCCTGAAAAAGTGATTGAAAATGAGCATACAAAATTACTTTGGGACTTCCAAATATTTAGAAGAAATTGGAGTTGACAAATCCCCATCAGTCAGCTGCAGAAAGCCACCTTACTGGGATCTGTTCGGATAATTTGTTGATACATCACATAGTCCTAAACGCTTGGGCAGCGTTCAACTAGTGATTTGTAATCCAAAACCCAGTGTTGTTATCTTGTCTGCTGTATGTTAATTTAACAACAACAACAACAACCCCCATAGGCACATGATGTTGTCGTGGTGGTGGAGCTTCTGTGCTTTGAGGAAGCAGTAGGCTATGCTATACAGGTTCAACCATAATAGACAGGCCACTGTCAAGAAGCCAGACAAAGTGTGCCTTCCAAGCAAAATGGTTCACAAGACGAATAAGAATCCCAAACCAGATCAGTTGACACCTGGGTCAACAAGGACCGTGTTAGATAGTGAAGTCCCTGGCTGTCTGGTGAAAAATGGACTACAGGGTTCAGGGCAACCGGCTGAGCAACCAGGGCCCCTGCAACACTACTGGAAGGAAACCAACATCAACCTGATGTTCCTAATAATGAAAACCCTATACAAGCAAGGTAGAAATGTTCAACATCAGTCAATAAAGACATTATGCCCTGCTCTTACAGGTCAAGCCCAAATAGACAAGGGTATCTGAAAAGAATGCACAACTGGAAGGAATTGCCCCCAGAGTCAGACCTAACAGGACAGAAGCCAGCGAATCAGCGACAATTCATTACCCGAACTAATGTTTTCATGCAACTTCAATTAAAGGAAATACAAAGCAATATACAAGCTGCAGAAATTCAAGAAATTCAATAAACCCAAGATATCAGTGTACCGCAGCTAGTGGTGATAGTAGAGAAAGAATCAACACATGTAGATTTACCAAATAATCATCAAGTACAAGCCTCTCCTCTGCCCTCATTACCATATGATAAAAGACAGCTGACTGAAAATCAAGAAAAGCTTAAAGAAAGAATAATGAATCACATGAAGACCTGTGAAGAAAGAATAAGACCGCCATCAATTAAATTCATGCCTAAGAAATTACTAGCCAACATAAATCTGCTATAGAGAATATTGAAAGCAGAACTTTGCAGGAAGCCAACCAGTTAATGTATAGTACTGCTTTGAAAGCAACAGAAGACCTAATGCCAGAAAGAATAACGAAAAAAGGTACAGTCCCAGCAGTATCAAAATGGAAAATAAGGCTCCAAAACAAAAATGGGACATTACGATCATATGCCAGTAAACTGAAAGAAATAAAAGAAAAGAAGATGAATAACAAGAGCAAAGGCTATTTGATCAATAAATACCATCTAGACAAAAGGGAAAATCAAAGAAGCTCTAGAAATTGTCAAACAGCAAACAATAGCAGTTTCAAAGATTCAAAGATATGAAGATAAAATAAAAAAATTGAACAAAATAGGCTTTTTCAGTGTAACCAGAAGAGGTTCTACCAGTCAATTTCTACCAAGACTACAGATCAGACAACAGATAGCAGAGTAAAGCCATCATCAAATGAAGTGCTATGCCAGGAGCCCCGTGGCGCAGTGGTTAAATACCTGTACTGCAGGTAAAACTGTGCTCACAACCTGGGGTTCAATCCCAGGTAGCCAGTTCATGGTTGACTCAGCCTTCCATCCTTCCGAGGTCGGTAAAATGAGTATCTTTGTTGTTTTGTTCTTTCTGAGTTTCCAAACTCAAATTCCTTCCTTCAATCTGATATTGTAGTAAAAAATATACTCTAGGATGTTTCCATTTGGAAACACCAAAGAAACTGACTGACTGACTTCCCCAAATAAAACATTTGTTTGAGTTTGAGAAAATATTTTGTTCTACAAGTTCTGCATAATATAAGAGGTCTTCTTGGTACATAGATGGCTAGCTGATCGGCCTCCATAATATATCAGATTGGAGTTAATGAGAGTTTTGGTCCAACAATCGGAGGACCTCAGGTTTCTGCCCTGCTCTAAAAGGGGAGTAGATTGGTCTCTTTCTACACAATTTTGTTAGAAAATTCTGTTACCCAGCGTAAAATGTATCCGACATCAACCCTCTTGATTTAAGCCAGGCATGTCCAAACTTCGGCCCTCCCGATGTTTTGGACCACAACTCCCAGAATTCTAAGCTTAGACTGCCAATGGTAAAGGACTGTGGGAGTTGCTATCCAAAACATCTGGAGGGTCGAAGTTTGGACATGCCTGACTTAAGCTATCCATTGAGTGCTTTTATCAAATTTAATTTAGTGCCAGAAAATGTGAAGTTCGAGCAAATTTTCCATTCTTGTTTTAGATAGTATATCTTCTTCCAATGCCCTTGAGAGGTTCATCTTTAGATCAATCTACTTTGTCCTCTTAGATCAGGCACTACTTCATTTATTATGATGATCCCTGCAGCAGCATTCTTTGTTTATCTAAACTTACTACTGTATGGAAAATGAGTCCAAACTATTCTTGAAAATCTGATCAGTTCTGCTGATTTTAGCAAACAACATTTAAGCGTGTTCACTTCTGGCTGAAAACAGCGAGTTTAATTTATTTCCCTGCTTTTTTCCTACACTAGTCCAACAACTGCTAAAAAGCTTGCGTTGATTTTTTTGTGTAGTTGAGAAAGAAGTGCAAATAAAAGAAGAAGCAGATGGTCCTTTTGTGACTGAACCAAATAAAAGGGGGTTGAGAACAATAATTGTGAATAGGTGTAGTCTAATAAAACACTCAGCCACCTGCTGCCTCTATCCTTCAAAAAGATTCTGTTGCATATTCTTGGAATTAACTACCAGTGTATCCTTCAGTTGAATCAAGATAAGAGCTGAAAGAAACACAGAGACCTTGCTTTTATTTTCCTGTATTGAATGAGTTGTTTTTCATGGCTTCAAAATGTCTCTGTTCTTTGTCTCAGAGTTCTGCACTCTTGCAGTGTGTTATCCAGCCTTCCTTCTCAACCAATTAAAATTATTGTTTGAAAAGGCACAAGCATCTTTCCGTTTTTCCTCCTGTTTCAATTCTGAGAAGGTAGATATACAACTTGGTACTTTGTCAAGACTTCCACTTAACTTGAATGATCAAGTCATATTTTGCTTTCGTTTTTCTTTTAAAGGGTTTTACTCTCCAGCCTGATTACCAGAATATTATCAACCCAACATCTACAGCTGCACAAGTTGTTACCCAAGCGATGGAGTATGTTCGTTCAGGGTGCAGAAATCCCCCAGCACAAAGTGTGGACTGGAATAATGATTACTGCAGTAATGGGTGAGCAGCCAGTGAATGCCATCTTGTGATGACTAAAATTCATAAAGACTGGGGAATAATTATCATATCTATGTTTATATTTATTGCCTAGAGGAGATTACAAGATTACTAATAATGTTTATTTATTGCCTAGAGATTACAAGACTACTAATAATTCTCTAGTGAAAACATTAATAAACGAGTAGTACCTTGTATGCTGTCGGTATCAGACAAGTATAACTTCACAATTGCTAATGTTATTTAGGAAGATGGATCTGCAGTGGTATACATAAATTGAAGAAACTGCCACCTTTCATTAATAGTGAGGACTAGAAATGGGCACGAAACAAAAAACTAATGTTTCTTTTCATTTTGTTTCGTGCCCACCCAATTTCATTTGATTTCAAACGGCTCCCCTGGGTCCTAGAGGCACCCGATTTGGTGACTGGGAGACATTTTTAAAGGGGTCCAACCAAACAGTCATTGGCTGGACCCCTTTAAATATGACCCAGTCACCACTGTGGGATTCCCCCCCCCCGGTGCCGACTGGGCCATTTTAAAGGGGTCCAGCTGATGACAGCTCAGCAGGATCCCTCTGAATGTGGTCAGGATGCCAGTGCGAGAGCCCCAAGCTGGCGACCTGGCCATGTTCAGAAAGATCGTGCCAAGCTGTCATCAGCTCGACCCCTTTAAAATGACCCAGTCAGCAGTGGGGGGAATCCCCTTATGGCAACTGGGTGATTTTTAAGGGGTCCAGCTGATCACAGCTCTGCTGTACCCTTCTGAAAATGGCTCCCCAGCACCAAATCTGGTTCTTCTAGGACCCAGGGGAGTCACCCCACCCACGAAAAAAGACTGTTCCATTTCATCTGTAACGAAATGCTCAGTATTTCATTTTTTGTTTTGTGCCCATCTTTAGTGAAGACAAAAGCAGAAAATTATGTCTGAGTACTACACTCAGGCAAGAGGGAAACTTACACAAGGGCCACAATGTGCAGGTTCTTCTTCTACACACACAAGAGTTAGAACATGCTCTGCTGATGTGCACATGGCTTTTTCTTATGGTCACACTGTCTCTCCACACACACACACACACACACACCTCAGTTAGTGATTTGGTGTAGCCCTATGCTATTTATGTCCGGCACAAAAGTGCTGAAAGAGACTGCTTGTCATATTTCTGACCTATGCTTAATACTCTTTACCATGCTTATGCCCATAACCATCCATTTACTACAGAAAAAGGCAAAAGTAAATAGATTTGTATGCTAGATGTCTATAGGGCAGTTTGTTTCATTAAGGCAGAATTCTGCTTATGTTTGGCTGAAGGTGGGTTTTTTTTTCTGTGCCAGAATATGCCTTTATTGAAAGTTTTTGCTCTTGAATTATGATAAGCTTTTATTCTGAAAGACTATGATTTCGGGGCCAAGGGTGAGATGTTCAAAAGTGTGAGTATTTAAAAGGGATATTGGCTCTTGGGCAATTCAGATGGGCTGGAGAGCTCTCTTCTGTCTTACTCTCTTTGGCCTGAAACTGGGACCTTGTAAACACATCTTCATGGCACTCAGAGAAGGAACAGGACTACCTAATGAGAGATTGTTGCCTGTGCTTAGTGTAGAGGGTACTTCTTTTCACATATGAATTTTTTTTTACCCAGCTTTTTGTGGCAAATACACTTTGAAATCCAACACATACTGCACATGAACACAAAATACTTCTGCTCAAGGGAACAACGGTTACAGCTGATTTCTTTCCACCATGGCCAATTTTTGGGAAACTCAAGGGCTTTTTGTTGGTGGAATTGGTGTCCACAAGTGCATGAATGAAGTTTCACATGTCTGTCGCCAATCCGCATGTGCCCACCTAGAGATGGCATTTAACTAGCCATTTGGTGCTGGTGGCACCCACACCATGGTGTTCCACACAGCATTCATCATTTCAGCTGCAGAATAGGGAAATTCAGATTTTCCTCTGTGAAAGAAGTCTATTTTCCCATTCTGCTTCTCTTCTCCAAACAATTTTTTTTTAAACCAAACCCTTAGACTTTGCCCTCAAAGATATCTCTTCATTACCAAAAATAGTACTCTTCCTGGAACAGTACGAAATTTAACCAAAGTTCAGTTCAACTTTGTTTATCCTATACTAGATTTTGCTATCCCCTTCTACTTACACATGACATCAAAACACTGATTTCTTATCTACTGAATATGTGATTTTTTGAATGTTATTTCTAATTTGTTCTTTTATCTCCCTACCACCACCATCTCTTTCTCAACAGGGCGATGCAGAGGGACAAAGCATTGTACCTTACCTGAAAACATTTTGGTGTAGCATCTCTTCTATCCACGAGGAATGCAGGGAAGTCACTCCATCATGGACTGCTTTATGCAGTCAAGGCAGTTCTGCATTTATTTAGAAAATATAAGCTGCTAAGCACTTAGGACTATTTGAGCTGGTGGGTTATTCACTCTGGGAAAAAAATTAGTCTTGCTCCTTCCTCTGCCCCTTTCTTTCTTTTTCTTTCACCTTCCACATCCTTTAATGGACGTTGCTTTTCTTCATTCCTTAAGGAAGGAGGCCTGGACCATTCAGATCTTATGTTGGTTTTATTTTTGCTGTGAAGTGCTGCGCTAGTAACTGCCTTAGCAACTGTAGATGTCTTGGATAAAAGTCCTGGATTTTCCATTGGTTTTCATAATGGGTGTTTATATGAAACTACTAAAGACTTTTTAAATGGCTTGATGTAGCAGTCATAGCAAGTTTGTAAATAGCATCTATGTTACACTCTCCTAGAGTATAAAATGTGAATGTTTTTGTAGCTAATTGTAATTTGAAACTGGCTCATTCCAGTTTATTGATTTCACAAAGGGGGTTAAATTGGCAAACATTCATATTTTTACTTCATTTATAAGCAACTGACTAATAGTTCTATATTTTCAAACTCTTTGAAAGGGAAAAAAAGGAAAATTATTCCCAAATGAATTTAATTAAACAGAAATTGGCTCTGTGTCATTAGTTATACAAAAAAAGTCTAGTGTTGGGTAAAGAGCAAACACATTTATTTTGTACTGCCTAAAACTGCTTTTTTATCACTTTATGTGTAACAGTTAGTAAATGTCATTTACGTCCTCTTATGTATAAAACTGCCAAATGCTTTCTTGATATTTTATTAGATGCAGAAACAGATTGGAAACAGCTAAATTATAACCTTTACATATGGCTATGTATCATTGTTTCTTCATACTGTGTCTGTATTTAATCTTTTTTTATGGAAGCTGTTGCGCCTATTTATGAAATAATAAATATAGGTGTTTGTAAGTAAATTTGTTAGCATCTTAAAGAGGAATTTTTAAACTACTTTTTTGGCACCAATGTATTTGCTGCTGGTGAGAACACGCCTAAATTTTACAGTGTTGAGAGTAAAGCCGAACCAGTTTTTTTCCTTGGCAGAAAATAAAAGTTAATAGCATTTATTCTGCACTTCATAAGTTCATCTGGGACCAAATAGAAGAAAGTCAAAGAGATGGGAGCTAAATCCTTAAATGGCTTTGTTCCTTTGGTCACTTTTAGAGAAAGTGGCTCATGTAACATGCTATTTCTGAAAAAATGTTATTCCTGAGACAGGGTATCAAAAGAATGCTGTGCCCAGAGACTTCCCTATTGCTCTTCAACAAAAAGACGTGTTCTGTAGATTCGTGGGAGTGGCTGGCACAGGTAATTCTCTTGCTCATAGCTGACAAGATAGAAGCTCCTGCATGTTAGCAGCACCATATAAAGCATTGCCATAATTTTATATGGATGCCAGTTTAGGCCTTCACAAGACATCTTCCCAAATGTAGAGGAGAGCTTGTATGGCTAAAGACAACCAAAATTTAGTGTTACCAAAAAAACTTCTGTTATGAAGGCAACAAGATTTATGGCTATCATCCTCTAATTTCTGCTAGCATTCTGTGGGGCTTTACACACACACACCACATGGGGTTTGACCCACAACAGGAAACAAATGGGCAGCAACATCAGTCAGGGAGCTTTGGTTATGGCATTATCATTTATGAGTAAGAAGTAACAGACACAAGACCAATTAGCAACCACTCCTCCGAGAGGACAATGATGGGTAAGAAAAGTCACAAAAATATCTTGAAAATTTAGGCCAAGGTTAGTTAGGAGTAAACCATTTTGAGGTAAAGACATTATGGATGCAATCAGTTCCATGATTCTGTAAGGAGGAGTGGACCTACCAAACAAATGTACTGAATCTCCCATCAATGTACTGAATAAGTGTGAGATAAACTGTCAGTTTCAATTCATGTTGCTTGGCAACTCTTTTCCTTCCTACCTCCCTTTTGAAAATTTCTTTCATCTATAGGTCCGCTCTTTCCTCATCCCAAACACTTGTTTCAGTTACATTTTCGGCATCCTACTTCTCATTGTTTCCTTTTGTTCAGTTATCCCAGAATGTAAGCTCTTCCAGACAAGGTATTTCTTAGTGTTTGGGGAGGTTTACAATGCAGGTTTTTTTCCTCCTTAAGTAATGGTTTCTGTGCTGAAATTACCAAGCTGTTCTACCAACGAAATTGATAGATCAGTCAGCTTCTATTTCACATGTGAAATAGAGACATTGTTCAAAACCAGCTCCACCCCATGTAAAATGTCTACAAAGATATGTTTGCATTGAAATTAAAATTAGGCAATGTACAAACTTGAATCACTTGCGCATGTAATAATTAATAAATAATACAGATCAGACGTGATTATTCAAATGGCTGTGGCCAAGTTCTAATTTTCTTGTCTTGAATCCATGAAGGAATTCATGATTACATTCACAGTTTATTGTCTTTATGTTCAGTAGCTTAGAAATATACCAACATTAATAATTAGCTAGTATTTTGTATTAATTCTGTTATGGTATAACTTCATTTCCCACACAAATTAATTCTATAAAAAGAGCAGGCAATTAGTTTTTACGGGAATCAACCCTGACAGGATTTAATGGGAGCATGTTGTATTATCAGCATTTTCTTCTGGAGAGGCTGTGCTGTCACCATTTATAAATTTCATTCAGCAGCCAAGGTTCAAACTAGAAGCAAATATTAATGTCAATAAAAAGTATGTCATAAATAAACTACTTTGGTGTGAAAGTTTTGCTCTTTAAATGTGTGCTAGAATTCAGAGGGTTGCACCCAGCACAACGAGTACCAATCTTCTATATAGCAAATTAACACGGCAGACGTACATGAACGCTGTAGTCATCTAGTGTCCTACCAAGTAAGACAGTGTGCTATTTCCCAACCTAAGTGCTTCAAATAAATCAAAATGGCACCCCAGCAAATTAAGGTTGGTATCCATTTTTCAGGAGGAGCACGTAAACCAAGAATAGACAATTTAGTGCACTTCGGATTAGGGGGGAGATGTATGATTTTCCTGTCTTCACAACACTAAAATTCACTGTTTCTGTAAGATTCACATATTAGAACAAGGCTCCTCATGACCTCCCCCCCCCACTGCCCTCCATCCTTTTGCCCCATTTTTAAATGAAAAATAAAATGAACCGGCATAGAAAAGATGCTTTATTGTACAACATTTGATACTAGCTTGCCCAAGATAGATATTATCCCATGCAACAACTCTGAATCTGATTGCCCTGAGGATGGGCTGTTAGGAAGGACATCTCCAACAATCAGAGTGAGAGGGTCATTTTGCCTTAACAGAGAATGCATCATTTCTTTCATGTTCTATTTTCCCCATCCATCATTTTTGAAAAGCATCTTATGAAAGGTTTCTGATGCCGCTCTAGGACAAACCTGCTTTAGCCCCACCCATCCCCTGCAACAAAATGAGGAATCATCTGGTCTCCTCCCCACATAGACACCAACCTTGGATAGATTTTGAGACAGTTTGCACAGAACAGCAATTGTCTGCAATAAGTACAGCAGACAGGGGCTGCTGTGGGGATTCTGTGCATGACATCATGTTGTACAAAAAAAAATTGATGAAATTTGCTCACACATAATTGTTTTAAAAAAATCTCCATCTGTCTAGTAAAAAAAAATTCATCATTTACTTGCCAAGAACTAGACATCACAAGATTCTAAGTGTCTAGAGATACTGAGATTTCATTTTAGCGCCATGTGTGCATGCACATATAATAGGGCAAAATTATCACCATCCACCAAATGTCCTGTTCTCTGGCATAAGGAAATGGTATAAAACTATGCCCAAACTATGCAAGGGGAAAAGGCAGTGAAGCAGATTTTCTCTCAGCTTTCTGGCAATGCTGGTGCTGGGGGAGGGGGTAAATTTATTTTTTCTAGAGAGTGACAGAAGGAGTACAACCCTTCAACAACCAAGGAATGCCAGATCCTGAGAAGCTGACCACAAAATCAAGCTGAAGTGATCCAAGATGCTGTACGCCTCCATGTATAAGACGATCCCCAATTTTCCAGCCCAAACGAAGTTTCTCTACTGTGTGGTTCTCTCATTGGCTTACTTCCATGTATAAAACAACCCTAAATTTTTAGTCTAACAGTTTTAGTAAAAAATATAGTATTATACATGGAAAAACACAATAGTTAACAAATTGGATATTATTGGGTTTGCCGATATCTTTTCAAAAACCTCTCCAGTCAGCAAGGGACTAGAGTGTTTATGTTTACAAAACACGATCCTTTCATAATCCACAGTATAAACCACGTTGAGACATACATGCATATCTGTTCCAGTGCTCAGTTTGTTGCACAATTGAAGTAAGAGCATTTTTATCAGTGGATCTAATAAAGCAGCTTACTCACCAAATGCCCTCTGAATCAATGGGGCTGTTTTATTATGCTAGTCCAGTGGTTCCCAATCTCAGGTTCACCAAGTATTCTTTATATATATAATTGAACTGCTTGGTTATAAATTATATACATTCAGACCACATTAAAATATTATTCCATGTCACACCAAGGGGACTAAGGCTTTATATCTTAGAAGGAATAGGACAGTGGTGTGTATTCTAAAAGGTGCTTGCTAATTCAGGTTCACAAAGTATTCTTGAACTGCCGTTCCCAGAAGCCTTCACCACCAGTTGTATCAGCCGGGATTTCTGAGAGTTGCAGTCCAAGAACAAGGTTGGGAACCACTGCGCTAAGCAAACATACTGTATGTCGGTTGCTTCAACCACTACTGAATAAGATTATCATGCAAGATACATGGGAGTTCTCTTCCTTTTACATATGTTCCCATGTAGCTTTACTTGCTGGATTTACTTGTTTTCATTTAAATTAATGGCCCTATGAAATGTGGGCCATTAATGCTGGCAGTACGAGACTTTGAGTGTGCTTTTAGTTTATCCTGCCTGATGTGAAGCAGTACATATGGCTAATATCTACCAGTGACAGAAGTGGGTATTACCCAGCAGCATTTAGTGTGTTTCGCCACTTATGTTAGAGCATTCGTATAATGTTATAAGACTTCAGGTCAAAAAATAATAATGTTATCAATGTACATGGCAGAATATACTTTTTCAATACATCATCTCCTCTCCCACTGTTTTTCAGGTACAGTAAGTGCTAAATGAAATACAGTTTATCTTTCCTTTTATGTTCATCTTCTCAAGTCTGAACTTACATAAACATCCTCTGCTAAGAGCCTCCTATATGAACACACACTATTCTACCTTTTAAAAGGGGGAGTTGGAAAAGATAAGCTGCTGAAACAACCAAGGGTAGATAGAGTACAAGGCCCAAGCAGAGGCTTTTTCACTTAACCCTAAATCCAAGCATAATTGCCCTAGTGACTCTGAAGGAAAAGATTACTTTGGCAAAGATTAGTATTGACTTGTTTGTTAAGACTCCTAAATGGCTGTTATCTGACAATATTCCTGCAAGTGCCTGTTGTGTCAGGAGATCAGGCTTGTACCTGGGTGCCTGCCAGCTGTTAGTTAAACCACCCCACACCGCGTTGAGTCTTTCTCCAGGCCAAGCTGCTGACTTTATTAGCAAGTGAGACTCTTTCGATCTTTACCAAATGTTACACTTTCTGTTCACTTCTGAGCTGACAACAAGTGCCAAATACAGTAAGCTAGTAGGTATTCAGAAGGGTCCCTGAAACTTAGATTTCCCACTTTGAATATGATTTTGCCATTACTTTCCTTTAAAAGTCAGAAAAACAACAATTTTCAATGGTTGTATGCAAATACACACTCGCACATACGTATTTGGGATTCAAAGGCTATAGTTATGCAGTGGGTGTCCAGGAAAGCGCTATAATTTCTGAACCTTTGAAGATACGCTGTTAATGGTGATCTCTTTTAACTCAATCCCCAAAATCCCACAGCCCATACTAGATGGCAGATTTTGAGAGTTTTAACCTCAAAAAGTAACTTTCCCCTCCTTTGCCTCTTGTAAACGACCATTAAAATTTAGTCTGCAATCTTTACCTAGAATTAAGCCTATTTGAATATTGTGACAATTGTTTTAAAGTAAATGTGCACTGAGTTACACTGCTCCCCAGATATATTTTTTTTACTTTTTATTAAATTTTAAAACTACAGTACAAAATGTAAAATATATACAGTAAAGAAAAAACATTAAACAAAACTCTTACAAATATAACAAAAACTGACCCAGTGCAATCCCCAGATTTATAAACCAGAGTGCTAAGAGGCATCAGGAGAAAAGGGGAAGTGGAAAGTCATGTTAGTTGATGGAACCATTTGGCAGGCAAGGGGGTGAGGCCTTGGTTCTAAGTAATTCCAAAATACACCTACTGCTTTTTCAGAACACACTCATCATATGGGTAATGAAATTTTAACAGGATTGTTATGAGGTAATTGTGCCACCGCACCAAGCACGCTGCCTGAGCTCACCTGGCATCACCTGGGAGGCCCATTGGTTTCAGCCAGCACATCTTCCACCCAAATATGTCAAAAAATGGGAGGATCAAGAGGCCTTATTCAGGGATGTGAAAAATGCTCCCCTGGAAAACCTCAGGCAAGCAGGATCCACCCCAAACCTGGCTAAGAGCAAAGTGGACCAGCAGCAGATGAAGTGCTTAGGGGTTTATGTGTGGAATAACACAATCCAACCCAATGCAGATAAAGCAGGTAAGATTAATGGCTGGCCACACATTCAGGCTAAGAAACAAGTGCAGCAATCTTGGGGCCTTGTGGTATTATTAACAATCCATCTCACCCTTTATCTCATATGGAAGTGAGCCCCACACCCAGTTTGCTCAGGGGTGAGAGAAGGAGCGCCATTCATAATCATAACCTTGAAAGAGATCCTCTGCCAAGCCCATCAGACCCCATGTTTAAACAGGCCATTATTCCTACAAACAGGCAATGCCTCACAGTGAAGATTTGGGGGGGGGGGGCAATGCCCATACGTCTCCATCTTGGTGTAAAGAAAGGTGTCTTCTTCAGGACATAATTAAAGAGCTCCTCCTCACTGTAGGCAGGCATGGAATCTCCTCCACAGTAACCTAGTACCTCTCTCTCAGTCCTCTTATCTAAGCCCCCACGTTGCCCCATGGAATAAAAGATCCTGAGCAAGATGCCCTGATCGCTGTCAGGCAAGTCGTCATCCGCTACTACCACCCCAACTCTGATGCCCACATCAAAGAGGCATCTGGAGGATGGTATAAGCTCTCTTTGAAAGGAGTCAGGGAGCACGGAATATGACAAGGGACTTCTGGCCACTCCACAGGACCTATTCCAACTGACCCCAGTGAAACCAGCTGGGGGCCATGAAGGGACTAAGCTTTCAAGGAAGGCAGTGCTGGAAACTTGGTTCCATAACATCAGGACTTCTGGGCGGAAGGGATGCCTCTGAAGAAACCAGGATTGTAAATTCCATCTCCCTCCCAATGTAAGGGTTCCCTCAACTTTCTGGTCTGGAGTATATGGATATTCACACAGGAGGGGGGACGTCCGAGGGGGACGTCCTCCACCCCAACTATTGGCGTGGGTCGTAGTGCTCACAGGTATGTTCTGGGTCAGACAGACTAACCTCAAAATATATACGCTATTCATGTTATGCCGCTTGAAACACAGCTTTACATCAAACAAAAGCAATCACAAAGATTCCACAGTCAAACAAACATTAGCAATGAAAAGAATAATGTTCCACTATGGCTAAATGTCAATATAAATAGCAATGAGCTACAATTAAAGTTGATTTGGCCTTTCCAATAGAACTCTGATTTTCTAGGATTAATCTCGACCTTTTCAAGTTGCATCAGGCTGAAAGAAGTTGTCACAACAGATGTGAATTTTATTTGCAAGGAACAATGGCAATGTTGTAACCCTTAGAGGGCCAATGTTCTTCAGATTGCCTGGCAGATAAATGTCTAGAATATAGACATTTTGATAATGTGGTCACCAAGCAAAATCCTTCTATCTCAGATGATGGTAGTCATTTTCACTAACGAAACGAGATAGACATTGGATATGTACCTCAAATGCTGGTATCTACAGCACAAAGACTTTTTTCTTAGATCTTTGTGGTGAAACATGCTGATAACACGTCTTTATAATATTATAGAGACCCAGGAAACACCAAAGCACTGCCTCTTCTCCATGTGGTTTATCAAAGGAAGAAGCAGTAAGTAGAGTCACACACACCTTTACCTTAATGTTATCAGCCCATGCTCATTTGTGAAAGGGGAAATGAGCATGAGCTGTCTAAGGGGACTTAGGGGAGTAGGACATGTCGTCCAGCCCATGGATGTTGTACAGGGTTACATACAGGGGAGGGAACAGGAGCAAGAAGGGGATGGCAGCAGGGATAGCTACCACAGGAAGCACAACCAGCTACCTGGTCACTTCTTGAGTGCAGCTGGGCTTGCCTAAGGCATGGGTTTTTGAGCCATGCCTCCTGCAGTGCCTTGGCCTCAAAGACCCAGACCGCAGGCAAAGAGGTGACTATGCAGCCACCTCTGAAGGTGAGTTAGTCAGTCAAAACAATCTGTTCCTCCTGCCACCACTCCGGCTGCCACTGCCATTTTGTCATCTTCTTTCTTGCTCTTTGTGTCCCATTCATTTCCCGGTGCTTCAGCAGCTGCACTTGGCCAAGCAGAGAACCAGTGAGTGGCTGTTCTGCTGCCCCCAGCACTCTGCCACCACAGTCAACCATTTCACTGGAGATACCATCATTGCAAGGACAAGCTGTAAGCTAGAGAATTCAAGAAGCCTCAGCAAAGCACAGTGTTCAGAATCCTGTAAGATGGAGCCGAGGCAATTTAAGAGACATCAAACTGGTGTAATTGTGTGATGTTGGTGCACTCAGAAAAGTCCCTTCTGACACTAACCAACTACAAATTTGTCTTCCCATTTTGAAGTCTCCACCTTCAACTAGACTTTATAAATATGCTTACCACATTTATGGCAAATTTTGCAGTAACTAGTTACTTCAAATAACTAGTTAGCTGTAACATTACTTTTTGCAAAAGCAATAATAATACTAAGCATGTGCTACCAAGCCAATGTCAACAAGGTGGTTGAGATGATAGTACATCTTGCACCAACAACTACAGCTTACAATATGCAGATTTTAAAAACTCAACTAAAGCTACAGGCAACTATAGCTTCCCTAACTGAGCCCATCAACCTGCCTTCGAATTTAGGATAGTACTGTTTCCCTCTACAACATTTTTTTGGGGGGCAGCCTGTATTTGCTTGCAAACAAGCCACTAAACTTCATTAACTGATGATACACAACAAGCAACACAACATGGAGATGTAGCCAGGAAACTGAAAAACACTACAATATTCTGTTAAGGATATTGCCATGGCTATTGTAGTGGGGGGGGGGAGGGGTTGCAAAAGAAGTCTCAAGAGAGAGACAGTAAGGATTGGCTACATAAGAATCTCAAGTCCATCACTAAGATCCTAAATGGAGATCAAAGCTTCTTAGCGCACTAAATATATTAACAACCCAGATTTCTGTATTTCCTTATGGGCATAAAATAGTTGTATCTCTTTATGTTAGACTCAACCTGTGCCCTGTAAACAACCACATTCATCTAGCATATGGCTTTCCAATCATTAATAGTCTTATTTCTGTGTCTTATTTCTTATTTCCAATCATTAATAGTCTTATTTCTTATTTCCAATCATTAATAGTCTTATTTCCACTACCTGTAATGGAAAGCAACTCTATGATAGGAAAAAATATCAAAGAATTGCAGCACCTGGGTCAGTGCAAGACATTTTGACAGCTCCAGTCCTGTACCCATTTATTTAGGATTTTGCCATGCTGAATTTAATGCAGTTTAGTTTAAAGTAAATATGAATTATGCCTTTTTCCAACCACATGCCACTCTGCTGCATTATTATCAGACCCTTCAACAGTATCCACCTGCATGTTATGCTCCCCAGGGATGATGGGGATTATACTACAAGGAGGGGACCAGGCTGTTATAGGCCAAGACAAAGGATTACATTGTAAGCACTCCAAAAATCTGAAAATCCCATACCTATATGTCACTCTGATTGCGGTTCTTTGGTTACAGAGGCATATACAGGTTTTGTTATTGATGTTTCATTATTCTGGTGCTAGACAAAAGTTAGCTGTAACAGATAACAGTATTAGGTTAAAAAGATACAGCAGTTTTCTACTGACATTATTATCAGTATCACTCATGTTCCACCATTTTGATTGTCTTCATGTTAGTTATGCTTCATTTTCTATTATAAAATAGGATATAGTTGAATACTGATCAAAATACATTATGCAGCATGTAAGTAATTGCTAATTCACACTGTTTCATAAAGTGAATTAGTAGCTTGTTGATATCTTTATATCAAAGTGCTTAAGGCTATATTAGATCTAAAACAGGGAAGGGTACATTTATTCCATAAGATATTATATTATCATGCCAACCAATCAACTTACGCCTCTATGCAACTGACTTGGCTTCTGGGCCAGGAAGGGTTAATGAGAGCCAGAAGGCGTGACAACAATGTAAAAAAATCCTGCCATAATTTTGAAAGAAAACATTTTTAAAACCTCATTAGCTTCTCCAGATATTCATAAAGCATATGTAATATAAAGTGATGTCAAGGAGCATAGAACATTCCTCTACCTTTGCTTCTCTCCATCACTATTTCTTATGTCCTCAGTGTGTACCAAGCATCACCTCAGCAAGAAGCTTCTTCCATTTGAGGATATATGCATAAAAATTCAGGTTCTGAGAGCCAAATTCCATGTTACAGGTAGCAAGTTTTTATAGATTAAATCACATTAGTGTTCTAGATATATCAGGCAGGTAGACCTTCACATTTGAAAAATCAGTGCTTTGCTCGCCAAGTCTAATCAGTAATAACAAAAGAAAACAAGCTCATTTGCCAGATAAGGAATATGCTTTCTCTAGTTAAGGAATTCCCTCTTCTAACAATAAGTTATCTGGGCATAAATCTCAAGGAAGACATAGAACCAATTACCTCAAGAGGTTCTGAGAGCTGCAACCCTGAAGAAATCCGAGAGAAATTTAAACAACGCCTGGCAGACAGCCATTGATTTTTATTCCTGCATTGAGCAGAGGTGGATGGACTCAATGGCCCTCCAACTTCTTGATTCTATGATTGTACAACAGATTCCATGGGGACTAAAGGCTGCTTACACCATAGAGACATGCTGTATGCCTCTGTTCAGAGTTATGTCTGAAACCGTTGGTGTCTAAATGGGTAGTGTGCTTGCAAGCAAATTACATCTACTATACTTCTGGCCTTTCCAGACATTAAGGCTCCCATATGTTTAATGTGAAGGTCTACAAAAGAGCTTCTAAACATATTCAACTAATCACACTTACAGTGCTACTACAATCAGGAACTCCAATGAGGCAGGAGTCCTCATCACAAGGAGCACTGTAAACATGTATAGTGGAACATGTTACAGGTTCCTTTGCACAATTTTGCATTAACTACATGAAAGCTTTGCGGAGTTTTCTAGAGGGACTTAGGCAACATGTCTTGTGCATGACTTGTGCATGTCTTTGATCCCACCATCCATTATGGGCTTCCCCAGGTTCGAGCATAAGCTTATATATAGAAATCAATGAAAACTACTAAAAGTGGGAACAGCTAGTCTACTCATCTTTCCCTCTCCCTTTTAGAGGCTACACATTTTAGATACCACATGGCTCTTCTGCTTTTATTAATCCAGTAGTAATTGCTGGAGGTGAATTGGCACACCTCAGCCTGCACTAAAGATGTGTGGCTTTGATGAAGATAGAGGGGAAAGAACCCTCTCAAGATTCTTAGATTGTTGCTTTGTTACTTCCTCCTTTCTCACATTTTCCTCTTGATTCCTTCCAGCAGATGAATGGGAAGACATATTTTGTTATCTGCAAGAGTGAAGAGCCAGCCACAACTCCTTGCTTCTCCACTTTAGTTAGCTAGAACCGGGATTCCCATTTTGGCTTACATTCTGTTGTTTAGAGTAAGCCAAATCTTTATTTTCATTCTGTTCTTCCCTGGTAAACAAAGTGTTCCCCAGTGATTCTTGGGGGACACATGTACCACCCCAGCATGTGTGTGTGCCTCCATCAGAATCACAGCAAGGACAGTTCAGGTACCACGGAAGGACAGACCAAAAGTTATGATTTGGCTTATATGAAGCAATAGGATTTTCAATCATGAGCTTTCATACTTGCTTAAAAAAAGAAAGTGCGGGTATGATCTCTCTCCATTCCAGTTTTTTGGGGCTAAATCCAAAAATTAAGTTGGCTGCTACTTGCTCTGCTACTAGTTCTGGCCCAAGGATAGCATGCAATGTGCAACTCCAGAAGAATAGGGGATATTCTTTACCATATGTAAGGTATGGATTGCACTCAGCAAAGCTTTTGTGTATTTAGTGCAAACGTTTGCAAAAGGAGTCTGTAACATGTTCCACTAAGATAAGGGAGCAGACTCAACTGAACAGAATGAGCAAGCATCTCTCAAAAGGTGAACACCACGAAAAGAAAATAACCAGATGGGACAACTGTCAACAGAGTTTGTATTCCTACCCCCACTCACTGTGATGGTAAACACTTAACTCTGATAAAATCTTGAAGCCAGGTTGTGTTTGGTATGAAAATTCATTTGTGCAAGTGAAGCATCTGTTCATTATCATTCATGGCTTTAACTGTTTGCTTCTTATAACCTAGAGGTGTGCGTGTACTAACCACATGTATTTCCATATGTCTAATATGCAAGAAAGAATAGATCCTATAATCTTTTTTGCCTCAGAAAAGGTAGCTTGAAACAGGAGTTTTCAGCACCTCAAATTGTTTCAGAGAACTGTACAGCATTTTATGAGTTATAGCAGATTAAACAGGTGCAAACATATCATCTATTAATCCTAGAAAAGAAAACTCTATTTTGCAGAGAGTCTGCCTGTCTACATGGCACATGTTGGAAGAGAACAACTGCAAAAGAATATCATATAAGTAACTGCACTACTACTACTACTATTTATGTCCTACTGGATTGCACATCATGATGGCAACTCTGGACCAGCTGCTGAAGCAGTATTTTGATTTGGTTGTATCCAAGGTTATTTGGCAATTTCTTCTCCCACCTTCCTTTTCCCACTTAAATCACTTTGAATGGTCAGAAGAATCTGTATCATTTCTCATTATGTGATTAAATTATTTTTTTGTGTTATGACTTCTTAGTTCTCATTCAATTGTTTTAGTTTGTCACAAACTATCTGAATATACGGTAGGTACTCACACAACTGGGAAGAACTAAGTTTCATTTAAATTTCCATTCTGCACATGTAGTCTTAGCCAAAGCATGGAGAAGTTATCTGTTTGGACTCTAACTCCCAGGATCTCCCAGGTAACTCTGACCAATGGCCATTCTGTCTGGGGAATTTTGGGAGCTGTAGTCCAGGAAAGCATCTTTTGCAAGCTCTAGATGTTGTTGCTTCTAGTGAAATGATGGCATAACTTTTGATTATTAAAGCCAGAAGTTTGGTCATCAAAGCTAGAATGCAATATTGTGATCCTGCTGGATCCCTTTGCTTCTGCCTGAACTGGTAAATCATATTTCTTCCCACCACTTCCCATGCCCTCTAAAAACCTACTTTGGAGAGCTGGTTTGGGGTTTTCTACACAACAAGCCTCTAGAGGAGGACAGGAACCAAGGAAGACCTAAATCCAGCGGATCAACACTGGATGTTGGCCGTTGTGATATTTTATATTTCTAGAGAAAGGGGTACAGTACAGATACATCCACTCATCCATCCAAAGGAACAGACCCTCAGCTGAGCAAATGTGCGACCAGAATTAGAATAGTTAACTATACAAATGACATACTAATAGAAATGACAGTGTTTGTCTAACATTAAAGAAAAAACTAAAAGTGTACAACTCGAAGAAATGGCTCCATCATTCTAGTGGACAATGGAACTAGATCTTGCTATATACCCTGATGCCAACTCTGCCCACACATCTACTCTGGCAACACAATTACAGGACCCAACAATGTCAAATACACTATCAAGGACAATTTCACCTGCTCCTCAACTAATGTGATCTATACCATCTTTTGACAACAATGCCCATCTGCACATATCTACAGATCCTGGTCAAATCCTCCTTCCCACCATCTCTACTAATCAACTCTCCCTCCTCTTCTTCCCCCTCCTCCTCTCCCCCCCCATCTCTAATACTACAGCCAATGAATATCTGGTATGAAATGTATATATCCCATCACATATTATATTGCCCACCTCGTTCTGCTGCTATATGTCTGAAGAGGTGGACATGCCCATGAAATGTTACATTAAAATATGAAAGTTAGTCTTTAAGGTGCCACATGTTTTGTGTCTTTTATTTTGTGTTGTTTTCAGTGATTTTTGCCTGAAATTCTTGAAAAGACTAACACGGCTACCCTCTCTGAAATATGTACAAGAATAAGTATTCTAACAATGCAGTAAACACAACTATAGCATTATTATATCTGTAAATAAAATATCATAATCTATATTAGCATTAGTAACATGAGTGTAAATTTGGTGCTAATCAGGAGAAAGAGACAGAGGAGTTACAGTACATAAATCCCCCAAAGCTCTCAGTCTAATTAGTGAAGATAAACTGGTTGACAGATTGCATTGCTCAAAAAACATAAAGCAAAGGAGGTTATAATATTTATTGTTGCTGCATAAAGAGACTGATTAGACACCCTCCCCCTAACAACATATAGACTTAATCACTAACGTCCAAACAAAGGATAACGGCTTGTTCTCTCTGCATGGTTTGACAAATTAATCCAGACCTGGCCCAAATAAGGAGATTTGCATTTTTCAAATACTAATGAACATCACGCTAGTAGAGTAGTATCACCACCAAATTTATAGTGAATCCAACTAAGGAAATGATACTCTACCACCTCTCATAACTTGGAACACTGAATTATGGTTTCCTGAATATAAATATAATTGTGTGAAAATGGATGCATATCCAAATTGAAAGGTATTTGTACTGCCTCAGACTCCCTGCTAAGATGTGTGTGTGTGTGTGTGTGTGTGTATAAGCACCCTAAATTCAGTTTGAACTCTGGATCAAATGGTCCTAAATTCTCCGCCCAGATGGCAATGTGTTACTTCACTCTTGCAGATGTGGTAAGCCAATTGTACCATATTTCCAGACTTTTCTCATTCAACTGAGGGCGCTTTTACACGACCCCTAAAATCCGAAGCAAAGGGCTCCCAGATGCAGACCTTAAAATTGTTTTCCCACCAGTTCCGGACTTTAAACCAAATTAAGCATGACCACGCCCACCTAAGCGCGCCCCAGCACGTTTTCCAAGTACCTGGTCTCTGGAGGTAAAAAATTGGCCAGTGCAGACTATAAAGCTGTGGATGCCGGGCTATCCTTGCCTTTTGTTGTCCTCCCACCCCTTCAACAGTCTGGAATGCCTACAGGGTTGCTCCAACCAGCAGACAGAGGGCAGACGGAGGTGAGCCTGCATTCTTTTCTCCCTCCCCTCATGCAGACAGGAGCAATGGAGTGCGGAGGGGTGGGAACACAGGAAGCAGAAGAAACCCCCACGATCTCTGGTCCGAATTTAAGTTGCCAGCGGATCTTAGGGGTCGTGTAAAAGCGCCCTGAGCAAAACTCTGGATGTACAACTTCAAGTTTTGCTCAGAGAGCATGGCCTCCTCCCCAGACTCTCAGTTAAGAAGCCATATGTTGATCTTGGATGGACTACACAGACACACTCACAAATTTTATATGCAAGAAACAGCCCAGAACTACAGATGTAACATTTCTAGATATTTTGAAGCCATACAAAAAAACTTTGGGCGAAATGGAAAAATTAGGGGAGGGACCGTCCCCCTCCCACCACATTTCCAGGAATTTTACATCTTTACCCACAACTGTATGTACTGATAAGGTACGGCTAACACTCTGTGATTAATACCCCCAAACCTGGCACAAAATGAACTTCTCGTGGAGTGACTGGGGAATCAGTCATTTATGAGAACTGTCAAGGCTTAGGAAATGAACTTCACTTCCTACTGGCTCTATTTGCACTCCCAAATATCCTCCTGGCCAGCCCTTCAGCAGTACCAAACACACACTTCTCCTTTCTGTCCAGGTGGCAGTGGCAGCATACACAGCAAGAGGAACTGAGAAGCATTTTCCCAAACACACCAATCTCATGCTGTGAATTTGCTGCTGCTTACTTGTCCAGCTCAAACTACGAACTGCCAAAAAGAAGCCACCTTCTTGGATCTGTCTTTGGCCAAAACTAGACCACTATTTGTGCCTGTTACTGGTGACAACTCCATACCAACAGATGGTTTGGGATCTGTATTGCTCCCCATTCACGCAGTATATTGTCATCTGCCAGCAACTCCCATTGCGGAGCTCATTCAGAGTAAAACAATGAGCTTGGGTCCAATGGCCATTGAGAGAGGAGCTCTTATTTGGAAGCTTTTAACAGCCTGTGGAGTTCATTTCCAAGGCAAACTCCAAAATGAACTTTGCCAACACATCAGAAAGAAGAGTATTGCTTTAAAAACCCATTCCCTGTAATTATGCAGTAACATTCAAACACTTCTCATTGACCATTCCTACTCAGACTGTGCCGGCATGGCACGTATTTCAGCAGCCCCTCAATATAAAAATTGTCAGATGTTTTCACTACTGCAAAATGTGTAACCACAGGAGAAAGCTTTACATTGGCACTTATGTGGGGAAACTCAGGTTTGGACTTGCTTTGAGAGAATGATGTTCTCCACTGGCACAGTGAGAATATGTTATGCAGCATGGAATATTTTTTGTTCAGAAATAGTTAGATAGAAACAAAGAAATGTAATGCTTCTCTACCAACTATTCTGAAAACTTTGCAATAATATGACATTGTGAGCAGCTAAAAGATTGTTCCTGATAATACTTCAGTTAAAATAGGATGTCGTACTGAGAATTGTAGGACTACAGATGACAGATGTAATGTTCCAGCTAGGGAATTTCACTGCTATTACAGAACAGATCCTCTCTCTCATGTGTCCCTCTCTCTCACACACACACACACACATACACACACAGCATATGTGAAGAACAGGTACCTGTTCTTCTACGCAGCCACCAATGATTTGATGTGAAGACCCGATACTGAAGAGATGGAGCATTTGATCAAAGAACGTGAAGGCTGCCAAAAATCAAGAATCTCCTTGTGAACTTACCTCTGCGTTTCTTAACAAAATGGTTCTTACATTGGCCTCTGAATGAAAAAAAAAAGTCCATTCTTGTACTAGAGGTTGTTCCCAGGTGCTGACATATTTGAATCACATGAGGATCCACCAACTGTTTGTTGCAGTTACTGGCAACTTCACTGGGGTTGCATAGACCCCTCCTACTCCACCACAAGCTTCACACATGCAAACCCCTTAGCTGCCATAAAGGTTTCTAACTGCTACTCCAAATGCTATCAAAATTTGAAGGCACGCTGCAACTGTATTCCATGGTATCGGATGACTCCGGACCTTTCCCCCATGGAATGGCTGAGTGTCTCCATAACTTGCAGAAAAGGAAAGTAAATGGGGGATGGCTGTTTCTTCCCCTATATGGTTCTGCCAGCACATTAGAAATTTAAGGAGTAAAGCTAGGACCAAAAAGGTGCAATGAGACAATGAGGTATGATTCCACCAGGGTCACTTTGTTGAGGACAATCTCCTTGAAGCTAAACTTCCATCCTTGTATGAATCACTCCAGAACAGTCCCTGTTGCTGGACCAAGCTTAAGGTGGACAGATTTGAGTTGGGCTGGCTAATTATCTCATCTACATCATGAGACTGCTGGGAAATACCTTGCAACAGGACAAGGCACAAGTAGTCCAAATAGCAGGCTATTTCCTCATCTGATCACACACACCCTTTTTTTTTAAAAAAAAAAGTATGCCATTTTAAAAGCATGCTATTCTGAATACAGTAGGATCTAATGCTGACGTTCTTTACCGTATGATCAATTGTCTGAATCACATTCCGATTAATGGGAAAGGGAGATAAGTTATTGACTATGCATTCTGGAAAGCTGGGCACCTATCGTCTTCATGGAGTCTGCATCAGAGATCTTGAACCTGCAGAGACAACAAACAACAGCTAACAACAGCTGAAGTTTGTGTGTTCCACTGTCACTAATTTTGTACCAATTCTCCCCCTCCCAAATGAAAGTGGAAGCTGATTTCTAAAAAGACTGAACTTTTCATACACAGACACTTACTTTATATATTTTGCCCATTCCTATGGATGGTGTAGCTGCCTAGATGCCCTAAGCAGATCCAATCTCACCTGATTTCAGAAGCTAAGCAGGGTTGGCCCTGGTTAGTACTTGGATGGGAGACCTCCAAGGAATACCAGGTGGTGTAGGCGCCTGGAGTAGGAACTGGCAAACCACTCCAGTATTCCTGCCAAGAAAACTCCATGGATATGGAGTCATGAAGAGTCGGTAACGACTGTAACGACACAACACACACATCCATGGATGGTGTAGCCCCCACTGGGTCATGTAGGCAGAAAACTGGCAGAGAGAGAGAGAGAGAGAGAGAGAGAGAGAGAAACAGTTCATCTCTTCCTCACATTTCCAGAGTATCTTTTAAATACGTTTAACACTTTCAAAAGGGTTGTGATGATGGGAATTATTTCTGGAAAGATGCCTGTAGTTTAATTTGCTATCCCCCTTCCCGAAAGATCCCCCATCTATTTTATTAAGGGGTGACTAGAAACAAGATGTATTTTCCCAGAAAACATGTTGTTGAACCTCAGATCCCAAAGAGTATGTTGTTGTTGAGACAACAGCAGAGATCAAGTCAAATGAACTGGATTTTAAATGTGTATGGAATAGAACATTGAAATATATAAGCTGCTGATCAAGACTCAAAACATTAATTTAACCTCATCTTTTGGCAACTCATCTAGCTTCTTTCTGGCCAACTGCTTATTCTTAAATGTGACTGTTGATAACATATGTCTATGTTTGTTTGAGAGCCAAGTGGCACTGACAGGTTCTTATTGCATGCTGTTGGCCTTGCCATGTCACAGCATGAAGTGACCCAATTCAGAAGACATTGTGATGTAAGACTAAATGGAAGTAGGAAGTGTGCAGCTGGATGGAGTGCATTGGAAAAGGATGAGCTGACCACAGACTTGTAGGGCACACTTTGTTTTTACTGTTTATTTACAAAAAAAAAAGCTGCTCCACTACCTATGCGCTGCACAAGTGGAGCACAAATATACTTAAACTGAAACATCATCCGACATACAGTGTAGCTCCAAGCTCTTTCACACATACACACCAAACCTGTCAAGAATTTAATTAGAAAAGGGGTGGAGAGTCACGGCAATACTTGACCACCAAGCAATTGAAGATGCAACTATATTTAGATATGCACAGGAAGTAAGCATTATTTGGGTACTGCTGAAGTCAATTAAAAGCATTTCTTTGGACATTGTGAGGTTCAGCCTATCAAAATACAGTAATACCTTGGTTTACAAGCATAATTTGTTCCAGAAACATGCTTGTAAACCAAAACACTCTTATATCAAAGCAAATTTCCCCATAAGAAATAATAGAAACTCAGATGATTTGTTCTGGGGCCCCACAGACCGTATACTGTACATACAACATGCCAAAACTCACACAAGAAGTTGGCAAAAAGTCCATGTTCACATCATGGTTTAGGTACCTGGCTGTAGAATCTGCTCTGCTAGGGACTAACAACTGGATTTTACTCTGCATTTTAAATGTGGTAATTATACAGTGCAATTTGTAGCCCTATACATACTTGACCAGCTGCCCCATGACTAGAAGTGGTTTTGAAAAATAAAGGATGTTGAAAGCAAATTAAAGAAAAATATAAAGAAAAATAAAACCCTAACCTGCACTCACCTTTGGTAATGTTCTTGGCTGGTGCAAGGAAGACCTCTTTTCTTCTCTCCTCCTTCTGCTTTGGAGGCTGCCTGAGACAGAACATTCAAGACAATCACACAGAATAAGGTGGGGGGGGAGCCACCACTGGCTTACTATGACCTGCTCCAGTGCTTGTATTAGAAGACACTGCTTGTTGATCAAGGCAAAATTTAGAAGAAATGTTTGCTTACCTTGCAAAACACTCTTAAGCCAAGGTACTCTTCAAGCAAGGTATTACAGTAGCCATATTCTAGTATATAATCTAGTCTAGTTGTTGATATATATTTTCTCTGTTTCACTACCCTTAGCGTCATAGTTAGTAGGGCTGTGGGAGAGGGCTTTCTTTCTGGCTGCACTCCAGCTTTGAAAATTCCTTATAAGGCAGGGCAAGCTGGCCCCCTCCCTGTTGCTAACCCATCTGCAGGCAAAGACTTTTTTACTCAAGAGAACTGAACAACAGCAGCTGATTATTATTTTTTAAATCATGCAGCTGCTGCGTTTTTAACTATGTTTCTTACTGTTTTGTCTTTAAAATATTTGGATTTAAAAAAACAAAATATATATTTGTGTCTCTAGTCACACTTCCGTGAATTCTCTCAAGTCCCAAATATACGAAGCAAACATTAAGAAACTCATATGTCCAGTTAGAATCCCATGAGGGATTCTTCGTATCCTATAGCCTTTACAATTGGAAGAGCCAATGTCTGCAACAGGAACCCAGCTCTACGCACATCGGCTGCCTGTGTGATTTCAAGCCATGTGTAAAGGCTTAGAAGAAAGAAATGAATATTTCCCAATTATTTCTCAGAATTATTTCCAGCTATGGGTATGAAAGGCATTTGCTTGAAATCCAGGTACGCCAATCAGTGTTAACATATAGAGCTACTCGGCCTAACAGTCTGATTCAGTAACTCCAGAAATCTAGGAGAAAGAGTGATTATGATTTATCACATCCCAAATGTTTCAGAGTTGCAGTTGCTTATTGCAATCGCCTTAAAACGGTAAAAGAAGTGTGCCGATTTGTGGTTTTGGACTGTAACTCCCAGAATTCCTGAGGCAGTATGCATCCTGTTTACGCTGCTTGAAGAATTACATGAGCTGTAGTCCAGAGAATACAAATCTGCACATTGCTAGTAAAAAAAGTCCAAATTGTCTTGGTTAAATAAATGTACCAGTATAAGAGCAATGGTATAGACTGCAAAAATGAACTGCCACTGGTTCACAACAAGGAATGCAAACAGCAACTGAGTACCTAGCACCAACTTACCATTGCAGTTTAGGTCACTGTACTTAAACTGTTACAACCAACTGAAAGGGAACTGGCTACTAAAATATAGAAGTTTTAACTACAGAGTTCAACATATTCAGAGTACTGTATTTCAGAGCATGTAGAAGATGGAAGTGCAGCCTTTTCTGATGACATAAGCTACTCGAGACAGACCTACCATTTTAAATGAATATACAGTACTGTGTTGCAATGGCTACTTAAGTTTACTCCACCGGTATTTATTATGCCATCCAACTGCTTTTTTTTTTTTAAGCACCCAGGTATTTATTCTGATTCAATAGAGACAGAAGTAACTAAAATTCATTCTGAAAACTGAACTGGGCATGTATACAAATACAGAAACTTGAAAACACATTTCTCTTGAGGATGTTTTTAAAGGTGAGGATTATATCTTATGTACTTACTTTTCCCCCCATGCAAATCTGCAGCAATATAGTCTTCAACATCTTTCTCTCTTCAAACACAGGAAGCAAAAGAAATCTGGGATAGTCTTTTAGCCTTAACTGGTTTCAGGTGTAGAGTAAATACAACTGATCTTTAAAAGGGACCACATATTCCTTATTATCTTACTGGCTACTATCCAGTTAGCTAGAGTAGACCTATTGAATCAATTGCTAAATGATAAGTCAACACTTCCACAAGTCCCAACTGAGTTAATGGGTATACTCTATTTGGGACTAGCAATAGGATACTAGCCACTGTCTCTTATACTTTTGAGTAAACTTCTGGATCTTCACCAAAATAAAAAATCACAGCAGTACCACATACTCAAGAACATCTTTGAACTTTTGGGGGACTGGGTACTCAGGTTTCAGAATTGACCTGAAGTTTTATGACCCTTTATTTTGCACATCATTAGTATGTACACTAATTGTTCCTTCAATGGAAACAACTGTTTGGCCTCTTCTTTCCACTTGGCATGGTCATCTTGACTCCATGCACCAAATATGCTGCTGTGCATTGAAAAAGCAGCAGGCTATTGTATGACTTACTATCCGTTGCATCCATAAAGAACTGATGCACATGTAAGCACATGTAATGTCCCCTGGGCTATTACACGCCTGCAAAAATAAAATGAACTGTTCCCAGACTGCAATTGATGTTTTTTTTCTTATGTGCCATCGAAATTCACTCAACTTATAGTAACTCTAATAGGGTTCTCAAAGTATGAAATGTTTAAGTAGTGGTTTTAACAGGGCCACCTGCCCTGCCCTAAATTTCCATAAACAAGCACGAACCCCTTTCTCCCAATTCCTAGTCCACCATTCTACCCAGTGCACCACCTTGACTCTCTTACATAGCCCTATTTAGTTCTTACCTGGCTGTTATCAACAAATGTAGAATGAGCGGCTAGCATCCTTTCCTCCCTCCATTGCCGCTTTTTCCAGATAGAGAGTTACATGTTTGAAGTATATCGTCCAAGGTTCTATTCATTAGCAAGAACCTTGGAAAATCAGGGTTCTCACTAGTAAGATCATACATGCATGACACTTTCTTTCTCCACTCTAGATATCTCTCTCAAGAAAGCAATGATGAAGAGTAGATGTAGGTAAGTAATGATTGAGATTACTAGAAAACAACCATTCCTCTAGATTTTTCCCTTGGTTTATGGATGTGGGGTATTGTGTTTCTGGACCCACAATTCAAAAAGCCATGAAATGGCCCCAAATCCCTGCAAAATACTGTGCCTGCATTGCCGGCAGGAAAAAAAAAGGCAAAGCTTTACATAGCGAACGGCATTCTGAATACTGGATTGTGAGCCACTCAGAGTGGTCTTTAGCCAGATGAGCAGGATAATAAATAAATAAATATGTGTGTGTGTGTGTTGTGTCGTTACAGTCGTGACCGACTCTACGTGACTCCATGTCCATGGAGTTTTCTTGGCAGGAATACTGGAGTGGCTTGCCAGTTCCTACTCCAGGCGCCTACACCACCTGGTATTCCTTGAAGGTCTCCCATCCAAGTACTAACCAGGGCCGACCCTGCTTAGCACACACACACACACACACACACACACACACACACAAATAATGACAATACCAATGTAAGCAGCCAAGATGTTCCATAGGATATTCTCTTCTGCTCACTACCATTTACACTTGTTGAAAAACAGCCCTTACAATTAATTGCTTTGTGTTTGAGTAAGAAATGGTGAACTGGTGAAAAACAGTCACTTTCTGGGGGGTTTTCCCTTTTGTTGCGTTATTTCTGAATGGCAGTGAGCACAACTTTAGCAACTTATCTCATATTTTTTTGACGACAGACTTAATTTACCACTTCTTATTCTATTTCTGGGAAAAATTGGGTTCAGATCCAATTAAAAGTGGTGAAGTTACAGTATATACCATATTTTTCTGTGCATAAGACAACATTTTTTCTAAAATTGGTAGCCTAAAAATTGAGAGTTATCGTATAGATGGTGGAGATGCCTTTTAAGAGGTCATCTGTTGTTTGGTTTGCTTTCTTTGAATTTTGCCCGATATTCTTGCACAGACTAACCTCATCTAATACTCTCCAAAACCACATCCCCCTCTCTTTCCCCATGCTGCCTCTGCCCCATGCTTTTCATGCCTGCAGGAGCCTCTTCACTTGTGTGTGCTTTGCCCCATGTGTACCCTCCCTGTCTTCTTGCATGGGCTCCTCTTTTCAGTTTCATTCACGCTGAATGATGGAGGGAGGGATACATTTTTAGAAGGTTTTAGACATTGCCCTCCCTCTGTGCCACCACCCTTTCTAAAGGAGGAAAATCACGTTTGAGTACAGGTACTTTATATTTATAATTTTGGGTTGGAAAAGTGGGGGTCATCTTATATATTGGGAGCATCTTATAAATGGAAAAATACGGAAATCAAGAATCATCTGCAAGTTCTGTAATATCCCAACCATGTCATTATCATCCTATTACTGTATTTCTAAGAAGATACTGCATACTGGAAAACTGTTGTTTTTCTATTTCTCTTTCCATCACACTGGCTTTCCCCCTCCCTATTCAGACCATACTTCCAGACAGAAATCATCAGTTCAATCCTCGATTCATCTTGTTCAGCAGTTACGAACAGAGTTTCTTGTCATTAAGCAAAAACAAACTTTGTGCCTTTTATTGCCTCATAATGCCGACAAATTTACCCCACCATTCTACTTCAGTTAGTCACTGTCCCAATTCATTTGATGTATCATAACACACACTTGACATCAGTTTTAATTGTAAGTTGCCCTAGAATTTTTATTAAGGAGATAATTCCATTGCTAAAATTATACATATAAACAAACCTGCACTGTGGAGAGCATTGGGTTGAATAATGTAAGTAAGAGATTCTCCCAAATGTTCTCTGTAACCTTAATTCCTTGACAAGCTCTTTTTTAAAAACTCAGTTTTGTTAGACTCTTTGTCTCAATGGGGGTAGCTGCACAGATCATTGGTTGCAATGGTAATCATTGACTCATGAAGTTGGAGGGGAACTCCAAGGCCATTAAGTTCAACCACCTGCAGAAGGCAGGAATTCAAACCAAAGGATATCTGCCAGGTGGCAGTCTAAATTTCTCTTGAATGCCTCCAGTGCTGGAACACTCCCCAGTCCCCATCTCTGGAGGTCATTGGTTCAACTGCTGTACTGCTCTAACTCCTTTATTTTATTGGATCAGAAAAAGGTCAAAAAACATATTAAAGTAACATGTATCATATTACAGAAAGTGGGAGTAACACAGGAGAGGTGTTTCAATGTCCCGTGAAATAGGCCTCTACATGAAGTGGTATTCTCAAGAAGTTCTCCCTGAAGACCTTAGCATCCATTTAGGTGGTGCCTTAGAAAGCCAGGTCTCAAGAGCTGTTTTCCCCGGCCAAAAAACCCACAACCTAGAGCAATATGCTGCTCTGCACTTATCTATCCTGAAACACAAAAAGCAAGACTGAAACCTGGTCTATTCTACATAGCTTAAGGTATGAAACACATATTTTAAAAATTAACTAGTTTTTCCTTATTATTTTACTGGCCATTATCTTATTAGCTAGAGTAGACCTAATGGTCATGGGATTATATCAGGTACATCTGGGGTCCCAATCCAGCTTTCTGCTTTTCACAACGTATGCCATTTCATTTGGACAAATTTGGATTGACAGTTTAATCCTGGCTAATGTAATGGAGGCAGGGATAAATATTATCAAGCTAACTCAGGAATGGTCAAGCCACAGGCATGTTTCTTGAACCTGTGCAAAATCACCCTTCATCACTGCTTCCTTGGAGTCTAGAAATAGCACAGCATCAAGAATGCACTCATCCTCTCAAGAAGATCTTTTAAGAGATATGCAACCCCCTCCAGAACAAACAGAATGCATTAGGAGCATTGCTATTTTGCAGGTTTTAATATCAGCTTGTTCATATTTACATGGCCAATTTTGAAACCCAACAACATTCAACAAAAACTGCATACTTGGTTTTAAGTGGCAAGGCCTCGTATAACATAATATCATTGGCTGAATGGTCAGGTCCACCCCAAAGCTCCTAACAACCTACAAGGGCTTTGTGACATGACAGATGAGGCAGAACATAGTGGGACCTTACATGCCAAAGAGCAATCAGCACCAATCTAAGTACAACTTCATAAGAAAGACTAGAACCACTGTGATACAGTGCCTGCACTGTCTAATCCAGCCAGGCAGTCCAAAACAATACAATTATCAATGGTATTGAAAGCCACCAAGAACTCCTAATAGGAAAAATAATAGCCCTGTGCTCCCCAACCACCCTCTTCTATACACTATGGTGATCAGCATAGTTTGAAAATCTGACTAAAATAGATAATCACTATCATGAAGCAGTATCATGAATACAACACCAGCCTCCAATTGGTTGAAAATTCTCAGTAAAATACAGACTTCCTTGATTAATGTATAGCTATTACCTCCTTCCAGCATGTGGGGCCAACCATTTCCTATATAAAGGCAAACACTTCCCTTAGTCATGGCATCAGTCCGACTATGGCAGACCTGATCATCAAGAAAGGGCAACCCTCACCATGCCAGGCATACTGTTCATCTACACGGTGAAAATAAACACAGTAGAAGAGGTTCAACCTACTCTTCTGGACTAGAATGGATGGTGTGGGGTATTTTTTTTTACACAACATCTATGTTGCTGAATTCATTACCACAAAAGAATGGAACCTATAAGCAATGGGTATCAGCTTGGGAGGCTTGAGGGTCAGATTAATTGGGGATACTAATCATTATGGTCATTTACTACTTCCAAGTTCAGTAGGAATTGCTGGGACCAAGTGGGAGGATACTGTTGCATTTATGTTCTGCTAGTGGGCTTTCCGGAGGTACCAGGACAGCCGCGATAGGAAAATAAAGCCTTTCTCTGGTCTAGCAGGGTCACTTCTTATATGAGTCTGTTTTCTACCATGGGACTCATAATGTCCCAATCAATGCTTTAATAAAATTTGTTCTAAAGCCACTGGAGAGTAGAAAAACTGCTAGCAGGGTGGCATTTTGGTTTTTACTAAGGTTCAGCCTTAGATATTATTATGTGTGAAATAACAGTGGAGAATATGTCTGTGAGCATCTGCAGTGTGTCATTGCTTCACCACAGCATATCCAGTGCCAACCTCACAGAGACAGTTTTGTGCCCTGGCGCCTCTCTTATTTAATAAATGAAGCACTGTAGACATGTAAACATTTAACACCATTCTTGCCAGATTCTTTCCTTGACGAGAGTCCAAATCACAAAGAAAGAGCAGCACTCTCCTCTATGAGAAAAGCACATGCATGTTTCCAAAGTGCTCATTCTTCCTCAGCTGTGTCAGCAGAGTTGACCCAGCTATGTATTTCAGTTACTAGGTTCCCAAACCCAACTCTCACCAAACTGGAGATTATCTGTGTATTTTATATGAATCTATGGGTTCACATAGACTTTATGTTTATGACTACTTATAAGTGTGTTGCTTTAATGTAACATCTGTTAATGCTGTAAGATGTCCCTCAATTCCTTGTTCTTAAATACAGTACTGTACTTGAACATGTCTTAATTGTGTGTGTGTGTGTGTTGTGTCGTTACAGTCGTGACCGACTCTAGCCACTCCAGTACTCCTGCCAAGAAAACTCCATGGACATGGAGTCACGTAGAGTCGGTCTTAATTGTACTGGACTGTATATTATCCCTCATTACTGTAAGCCACCTTGGATCCTTTCCCAAGGAGAAAGGCGGGGTAAAAATACTCTAAAATAAATAAATAAATAAATAAAATACCTTCTTCTTAAGCCTCTTCTGTGAAAAAGTGAGCCTTGGCTTAACTATAGGGGATGGTGTTAACAGGACCGCACTGTGAGAATTACACATGATGACAAATTATCAAAAGGCATTTGCTCCAATTAATGCCCAAAGACACTTAGACAGAATGTTGATAGTGGGGCTTGATAACTGATTTTTTAAATAAAACAAACTTGGATCTCAATACAGTAGTTGGCAAGAGTAAAGTCCAAAATGATTTAGGCCCTCACTCTGTCAGAACGGCTCCTCCCGAAGAGTAACATCTGGATCACTCTTTCTTCTCAGGCAGATCACCTGCAGGTGCTGACGCCAAGAGAGGCTTGGATGACAATGACAAGGAGTAAGACCTTCTTGGCGATTATGGAATTATCGCCATAACTATGAACAATTATGGAACAAACTACCTGCCAAAATCCATCTCACTCCTTCACTGCAGATATTGAAATGACGATTAAAGACATGTGGTTTTTTTTAGATTGGTCTTCCCCAACTATGTTCTGTTCTTTTCATTTGCCCTATTCATCCTACTTTTCATCTTTCTGTTCTGCTTTGATCTGGTTTATGATTGCTACCATTCATTTCTGTTCATGTTTATATTGTTGAGGTTATATTTTGTGATTATATTATGTTTATGTTTTTAATATTGTTGTTCACTGCCCATAGTTGCAGTATACAAATCGATGGGTGGAATAAATAAAGATTTACATTGCCCTTTTTTTCAAGTGTAAGTAGATTAATTTTTTTAAGCAACAGAGAAGTTTTTACAACATTTAGGCTCAGTCGTTTTGTACATATGTGTCTTTATAACACTTCACTTGGTCCAGTGAAGTTAAGCTGCCCAAATGGAATGAATTACTCCAATCCAATTTACTCTTCATTGGTTATCTGTTAAAGTAAACCACAAAGGCACAATGATGACCACATTCCTGGGGGTGGGTGAAATTTGGACCACCTATTGGTTGAAGGTAAGGCACAGTCAAAACTAAACAAGCTTACTTCTCTGTTTTTCTCTTCCCCTCCCATCCTCCCCAGCTGATGGGCTACTGCTGTAATGACAAATTGCTCTAACAGAGACCTGACTAATGGACTGCAGAAGGCATTTGGCATTAGCCCAAGCCAACAGAAGATCAGGCCAAGGGAGTTGGCTCACTAGCTCCTGATGAAGGGTCTCAGAATTTACCCTTAAAATAATAATAATTTACCCTTAAAGTAACAATAAAAATGGAGCATTTGCTTCAAATGCTCCATTTTTATCTTCAGGACTGCTGTTTTTCACTGGTATTCTTCTGGTTCCTCTCCTTAATATCTGAGATCCTCTATAAAATTCTTCTATCAGTTGAGGTTTGGTTCATAGATATGGGGGTAAGGGCCTTTTCAGTGATGGCACCACCACTCTGAAATGTCACCAAATGTGTCCCGAAAGTAAGGATGAACCAGATACTTTAAAGAAAGAGGACGAACAACTACATAATTTTAATTATGGAGTAGTGGGAGTTTTGTTTTATCTCTGAGTAGATGTGCACCAAAATTGAGCTGTGCTTTGTAAACTTAGCAATAAAATATTTAAGTTCATGTACAGAATCCTACCAGTATTTGCATAAAGTGCTGTGGTTAATTGACAAGGTGCCAGGCACATTTCAGTCAGAGTCTGGTAGAGTTGTTGAGATCTCCAGGTTTAGTGTTCAGGCTTTACCAGCTGTGTTTTGACAGGCTTTGAAATATCTTTTTTATTGCTCAGATCTAGCTTTAAGAACAGGGAACAGAAGTATCAACATTATCAGTTCAACTTACAACAAAATTATTTTCAATGTGTTGTATAGCATAGTATGCTAACGCGTACATCACGTTGGTTCAGCACCACCAAGTGACCAAAAGTGAGATAGAAGCACAGAATGTCTTCATGTCTTCATAACAAACAAAAATTGATTCCTTATGTAGGAGCAATCCTGTACTAAAAAGCAATCAGTTGGGGGATAAAAGGTTTTGCAAAAGACTTGGGACATGCTATATATGTCACCATTCATATACAACCAGTTCCAAGGATGTTGTGGGCATATCTGCATTTTTATGCTGCTTTAAGTTACACCATTGTGGGCGTGGTGGCTCAGTGGACTAAGGCCTCTGAAAACTGTCGGCTGCAAAGTTCGAATCCCGGGTGCCACGCAGCGGAGCGAGCTCCTGCTGATAACCCGAGCTCCTGCCAACCTAGCAGTTCAAAAGCATGTCAGTGCAAGTAGATAAATAGGTACCGCCATAAAAAGCAGGAAAGTAAAATAATGTTTCCTTGCAGCCACGCCGGCCACGTGGCCATGGACTTGCACAACACTGGCTCTTCGGCTTGAATATGGAGATGAGCACTGCCCCTAGAGTTGGACATGACTAGCATGCGTGTGCGGGGGGAAACTTTAAGTTACATCATTGTGGACTAACCTTTAAGTTACATCATTGTGGACTAAGGATACATCTCAATTGCTGGTCGTTGTCATTACAGTGTGTCTTCAGTCCAGGGGTAGGCGAGTGTACGATTGCGTGGCTAATTTTGTAACAACTAATCCACAAATGACTACAAGTCAGTTGCTGAGACATGTCACAAACTTAAGGCAGCATCCTTGTAAAATTTACAACCGAGTTACTCCTTGGGTCCATTTCTCTCAGTACTGTCAACTCTGTCTAGTAGGGACTCTCCAGGTTTTTAAACCAGAAAACCTATCCCTACATGAAAATCCCTGGTGGTCCCCCACATCAAGTCCTAGGCAGGCTTCACCCTGCCATGCTGAGCATCCAAAATCATGGGAGATTGGTGTGTTCTTGGAAGTATGAGTTCTCAGGCTTTATTCTTGCTGTTTTATCTATTAAGTTTAACTTACCCAAGCAGCACCTTAGGTCCCTTTGGGGAAAAAGAGGGCATAGAAATAAAGTTTTATTATTATTATTATTATTATTATTATTATTATTATTAGTAGTAGTAGTAGTAGTAGTAGTAGTAGTAGTAGTAGTAGTAGTAGTAGTAGTAGTAGTAGTAGTAGTAGTAGTAGTAGTAGTAGTACTCCTCAGTTCTCGGTAGGTCACTACCATATATTTGGATCGTACCACATTCACTTCGGTCAGAACTCAGATACTCTATCTTCCTCACATTCAGGCACAAGCCAAACATTGCCAGACATTCACTCCATGCCTGGGATCTCAAGATCCACCTTACTCTCCAATCCGAGCATGATGTCGTTGGCATAAAGGGCGCTGGATTCTGTAATGAAAAGAAGCGGGGAGAATGCCAATCTTTGGCGGACCTACACTGAAATAAATAGATACTAAAAATTTGTGCAAGAAGCATTTAATAACTAGGAAAGCTTGACACCATGGTCCACTCTCAACACAATGCTAAGCACATGTCAGTACAGTTTATTCACATGTCAGTACAGTTAAGCTTCAAATACACAGCTATCACAAACAGATCTAGTGTTATATTCTTAAATACACAAATAGATATATAATTTTTCTATTCAACAGAAAGTCTCTATTTTGTATAATGGGACTGAATTATGGTTCTGAAATCTAACCAAGAGTAACAGTCACAACTGCTTTTAAATAGCTTCAGGGTTCTGCTTCTGTAACAGATGGGATGGATAATGATTAATTCTTGAGATATTTTTTACATGCAGTTTTCATTTCAAAGATTTGTATTCCTGCATGGAGCAGGGGTTGAACATGATTAATTTTTATTTTATTTTATTTTTGGATTTACTGTATTTTTCACTCTATAAGACACACCTCACCATAATACACACCTAGTTTTAAAGGAGGAAATCAAGAAAAAAATGTTTAGCCTCAGATTTCATGGCCAGGGAATCGTGGCTGCAAAAGGGGAGGCTTGCAAACAAGGTGATTGGAACTGTGGAAGGCAGAGCTGCAAAAGGGGAAACTTGCAAACAAGGTGATTGGAATTGTGGAATTCAAGCTGCAAAAGAGGAAGCTTGTAAATGAGGTGATTGGGACTGGGGAATCCAGGCTTCAGAAAGGGAGGGCAGAAGCTCTGTGGAGGAGACCTCTTTGCAAATGAGGTGATTTTTGACTGAGGAATCTTGGCTCAGAAAGGGAGGTGTGGAGAGAGGCTCCCTGGAGGAAGCCTCTTTGCTAACGAGGTGATTAAAACAGTAGAAACTAGGCTGCAGCAGGGGACAGGAGAGGCTCCCTGCAGGTAACTTCTCTCTAAAGGAAAATAAGTTGAGGAGCTGTGTAGCCATCACAAAAACCAAATACAAAAGTGGAACAAGTGATACCTTTAGGCTACTAGAAAAATAACAAAAACATTGCTGATATTTTCCTCTAAAGGAAAATCTGTGCTATATAGGTAGAGGGGATTATTATATTTACGGTACTCTTTAAGATGCACAGACATTTCCCCTTACTTTTGGAGGTGGGGAAAAGCGTCTTATAGAGTATATACAGTATATGCCACTTAAATCAAAGGACAACATCATTCTATGAATTTATCTCTAAAAAGGGGATACAATCATCTGACTTGACACTAAATGAACTAAGGTCCCACCTTTGATACTCTGATTGTAAGCGATGGGACAGGAAGATCTGATCATATTCAGCCAACCATATATTATGTGTACCATTTTTGCCTCTCTGGAGAGGGAAGTAGCTTATTTACATGGGCTTTGATCCACAAAGACTTATTGCAAATAAAACTTGTTATGTTCAGCACAGCACGTAGCACCTAAAAAGAGATATTGTTAAGCACTCTACATATATAAATAGCTGAGATTTCTATAATATCCCATGGGTATGAAACAGTTTTCTTCCTTGACAGCCTCTGACTTCCGATTCTAGAAACTACTCGTAGAACTCCTGTGACTGCTCAGTTGCTCTGGCATACAACTTGTCACCTTGGCTAGCACCTGTTGCCTCAAGTAAATATCATCTTGATAGTCCCATTCTCGTGTTCACAAACCATTGTCACTTGATCTGTGATCTGTATCATGATCTGGTTGGTCATGGCTCTCTCCACCATGGTGGACATGCATTCACCTTCCATGGGTGTGGAGGAAAAAAAGACTTTTGATTGGCAAAAGCTCACACAGAAATAAATCTGTTAGTCTTTAAAGTGCCACAATATTTTACCTTTTAAGAAAAAATCTCTTAATTTCTTTTCACCTTTATTTTTACTCTAAGGTGCCTAAAGATACCTAGTTGGATGTCTTTCATCTATATATCTGCAATCTCTCAGGCAGAATATATTTTATCCATATTATCCATTTAATCACACACACACACAAAGGTTTTAGAGTTGGTATCACTTACTTCTGTGTCTTGAAAGTGTTACTGTTCCACACTTGAACATTTATATTGATTAGCCACAGGGCCTGCAGACGCCTGCCTTACTTGTTACACGTGTTTTTGCCTCCAAAGAGATCAAGACAGCCTACAGTACATAGTTTTCTTCATCCCTACCTTATCCTCACAAGAACCATCTGAAATTATTCAGACTGACCAGGGGATGGATGTGAGAGTGAATGCATTTATTTAAGAGATGGAGGGATATAGGCAAAGAAGGATATTTGGTGCCAGCAGTCTTACCAACCAAAGGCCCATGCCCCACCCTATTAATTAGCTCTAGTGGTTTGCTTGACGTCAAGGGTGGGTGGGTCGGGTCACATCTCTTTTCTAGAGCCCTCAGACAATAATATACACAAATGTTGATGCAGGTGCCTTTTGAAAGAATACCCATATATGTAATTCGAACTGATATTCTCTTTGAGAGCATTTATACTCAGTGACACTACAGGTTACCCTGGCAATGGCAATACAGCCAAGGGCAAATGACTTTCACAGAACAGGTCATGATTGCAAAGCGAAAGAAAAAAAACAAGTAATCTTTGTTTGCAAGAAGACCTTTCATTTCAATTAAGTGCTGAACTAACCAATTTAAATTGCTTAAGAGAACTCACTTCTGTCGCAGTCAATCCCTAATAAAGTAATTTTATTGAACAGATTCTCTAATTAACTAACTTTAAGACGAAGTACCTGCTGTGTGTCCAATTTAAAGGTGCTATGTCTCTACAGGACCACAAGGTGGAGCTCTAAATCAGCTGTTCTGCATGTTTACCCAAAGCAAATCATGGAAAAAAGTAAACATACATTTAAAGGGAAATGAAAATGTGTTACAAATGTGGGCATCAATTTAGCCAATTATTGTTTTATTAGCCTAACAGTAGCTCTTACCTGTGCTTTCAACATGATACAAATTTACTATATTATATATTATATTAAAAATTTACTTATTAAAAAGAAATTCTATAGTTTTGAAACAAATGAATGGCAACAGTTGGTTCAGAGGTATGGCTAGGTGGTTTAATTATTGTTCCTCATTGTGTGTAATTTAAACCATTCCTATATACACATTATATACACATTGGATGTGTTCTAGGAGTATAGAAAGAAAAAACAAAGAACTGGTGCAGGAAGAGACAAGCTATTTTAATTAAAGCAAAAGTCTTGTGACACTTTAATGACATATTTGGCATCAGTTCTTGTAGAGTCTGCAAGACTCCTGCCCATTTTATAAATGGACCATTGTCCAAACTAAACACAATGTATTTAGTTTGTAAGCTGTCACAAGACGCTTTGATGATTTTAAGAAGGGACTAGAGACAATCTGCTCTTCCTGTTACTTTTACCTGGCAGAAACTAAAATCTGGAACTCCAAAAGCCAAAGAACCACTTCAGCAAAGGACAGTTTTCTAGAGACTGGTCTGAACCCCTGGTTGCCAAACCTCCGGTTTGGATCTGTGTGCAGTATTTGTTCTTGCTAAAGGCGGAAATCCTTCCAAACTGAATCAAGCGGAAAGGGGAGCTTAGAGATGAAATGCAATCCTAGAATTAAAGGACAGCCTAGCTCTGTAGATGTCTTCTGCCTGTGGTTTTGTTTTCAATGTTAGAACTGGAGCTCACAAATCTCTTCATACACAACGCTGCCAACCCCTTCAATGACAGAATACATAGAATTTAACGCAGAGGAGCTGCTGCTAGACAAGCAGGACTTTGACATCCTTGCGGCAATGACCCGAATTCCATACAGATTCACCCATAGATCCTCATCTGCCTTTTGCCCACCCTACTCTACAATGTCGCCTGTTGGTGTTCTGCAACCGCTCACATTTTAAAAAGAACAATTGTCTGCTGAAAGGCAATACTGTACATAGAAAATGAAATAAGATCTCTTGGAAATGTTTGCAATTAGACCCTGGCCCTAGATAGAATGGCAAACCAGGAGTTAGGAACAGGGAAAGTGAATCCCTGCTTGGCCATGGAAACTCACAGGGAGCTGAAACAAAATCACTCCTTAAGTATCTTACTTACCTTGAAAACCCCTGTTAGGGTTGCTATAAGTCAGTTCCAACTTGACCACATACAAAACACACATCTATGTTTGAGAGCCGGAGAGATATAATGGATACTGCATTGGTTAAGATACATGAGACCTGGGTTTAACTCTCTGTTTGGCCAGGGAAACTTACTGGAGCTCTGTGGCAATGGTAAAGTCATTCATAAATATCTCACATACCTTATTAGGGTTACTACAAAACAGATAAGACTCTACAGCATAGAACAATAACTTGTGCTGGCTATATAAGCAAAACACAGTTTGCCAAAGAGCAGCATTAGACAAACCCTGCCAAAATTCCAAACAGTGAGCCACTGCGCCTTATATGCATTCATGGGATGCAGCTCAGGTTAAGAGTTGCATACAGTACTTGCAAATACTGGGTAGGGGGTTGACCTGTGGCTTTAAGCTCATATTTCCATAATAAGTGTAGACTGTTACAAATCTGAGAAAGTTATGTTTAAGGCACCTGAATGGGCCTCCAATGGCATATACACCACAATATCTTTAGCTAGTGTTCCCCTGCCCTTTCGCGGTTCATATACTGCAGTCCTGGTATATCGTGGGACCACAGTATATGAAAAGCATGGCCCCCTAGGGTAAGCTGGATGGGCTTATTTCAGGCCTCCTGTGCTTACACCAGGCCTGCCGTTGCCCCAAACGGGCCTCCAATGCCCTTCCTGCGCCGGTTGAAAGCCCCAGAAGTGCTTTCTGGTGATCTGGAAGTCACTTCCGGCTCCACAGAAAGCACTTGCAGGGCCTCCAACAGTCCCAGGGAAGGCCATCAGAGGCCTCAGAAGTGGTTTTCAGCGATCCGAAAGTCACTTCCAGTTTGCTAGAAAGCACTTTTTGGGCCTCCAACAGGCCCAGGAATGCTATTCCATTCATCCTTAAGACCTTGTTTACAATATTTACTAAGTGACATTAGATATTTATAAACAAATACAAGGGGCTTCTTTTCCTGAATGGAAAAGAGTCTGCCTCTGCATGCTTACTCTCCTTGCCAGTTAAACCAGCAGCTAGGACCAGGGCAGCTGTGCCAATTAAGAGTTGGCACGATGCAAAGTGGTAAGAGCTTTCAGCCAATATGTCGCTTGGTACGCACAAACAAATTTGCAGAACCAGGCCTAAGTAATTTAGAGGCTGCCTCTTCCTCCCCTTTTACTTACATTAGCATAGAAGGTGGATTCCAACAGCAGTGCTGGGGGTGGTGAATGAAGATTATGGGCATCTCTGAAAGCAGACACCTTCCCTGTCTCTACGCTCAGACCCACTTGCTCTTCCGGAGTCAACAGCATCCAATCTCATCTGCCTTCTCCTTCTCTGTTATGTGTTTTCAACTTATTTCTCTTTGACTTAAGACAACTTTCACAAGGTTTTCAAGGTACAGTATGCAAGACCATTTGCCCCCAAAAGGTAAAATGAGTACCCAGCTTGCTGGGGGGGGGGGGCAATGTGTAGCCAGCATACTGTAATTAAAACTGTAAACTGCCCAGAGAGTACTTTAAGTGGTATGGGGCGGTATATAAGCAGAACACTTTACTTTTACACAGAACTCTCTACCCACTACACTTCATGGGCTGTGTCAGTCCTTTCCTCCCCTCTCCTCTTGGGCTCAATCTCCAATTTAACAGGACCTCAAGATGAAAAGCACAGCACGCCTAGCATCTGGCTCACCCTCCCTTACTGGGCAGCACGGATCTGGTGGCTAGATTCACTGGGAAGGAGGCCATGGCGAGGAAGCCAACGGTGCTACATTTTGGGCACATGAACATCATCACCGGAGAAGTGCAGGGCTGCATCGCGGACCCTATGAAGGAGAGCATCCGGCCGTGTCAAGGAGCCTCCAATGGAACGCCCCACCAAATGCCATCCAAAAGTTCCCATAATGGCCCCACAAAAGCCTTGCGGGAAGATGACGCCCCCACGTCAGGCTAAGCCAGGTATGGGCGGCTGGGATCGGGTGTGTGTGGAGGGGGATGATGCCCGCCAGCTGTCGGCCCGGAGCAGGGGCGGAGGAGGGCGCCCCTGCGGCATAAATGGCCGTCCGTGGCGGCAGCGGCTCTCGGGGCGCGGCTGGGGGCCCCTGGCGGCGAACGGTGTCCCTGCCTGCCCGCCCGCCCGCCCGCTTGCCGGCCGGCAAGTTCCTGCCCGGTGCAACGCCAAGGCGCTGCGGAAGCGCCACCCGGGGCGGCTCCATGGCCTTCGTTCGGAAGAGGCGGCAGGAGCAGCAGCAGCGGCTCTACTCCAAGGAGAGGTGGGTGTGAAAGCAGGGCGCCGCCGCGCCTCCTCCTCCTCCTCTCGCCGCCGCTTTCTCTCCGGGCTCGCGCGGCGGGGCATTGCCGAGCTTCGCGGAGTCGGGACGCCTCCCGAGCTGCCCTCCCCGCCAGTCCGGAGGCGACAGGCCCCCCCCCCGAAAGCCGCCCGGCTATCCTTACCGAAGCTGGAGGAGAGGGACGCGGGTTAAAGGCAGCCCTCGGCGCCCTGAGTGGAGCCCTCCCTCCCCACGAAGCCCCCTTTCCACCCAGAGGCCTAGCGGGAGCAGCTGCAGGCGGGCGAGCTGGGAGGAAAAGGGGTCGGGGGTCGGGGCTCTTTGGGGTGGGAGAGCGGGGTGCATGTTTAGGAAAGGGGCCGGAATGTTTTCCCGGACACCGCTCCGTGTTCGGGGCTTGACACTTGCTGGACACTTGGTTGGATCCAGTGCAAGCCCAGCGCAACGCGGAAGTCAGGGCCGGGTTGTTTTCATGCGACGCTGCAATGTGTGCTTGGCACGGGCTCGGCTCTTAAAGCTGTAGAAGCGGCAATCGCGGGGCTTCATTCGGATATACAGTATGTACAGTATGTACACCCACCCACCCACACACACACACACACACACACACACACACAGAGAGAGAGAGAGAGAGAGAGAGAGAGAGAGAGAGAGAGAGAGAGAGAGAGACTCATTGCTGCTTCTCTTGTGTCCATTCACTTCTTTTCTTGGTTTACTGGGAAAACGCCAACCATCCCAAAATTCCTCTCTCCTTGTTTACTCAGCTGGATAGTCTGGGTGTAACCAGTAGGGCTCTGAATAAAAAGTAACCAGTCCAAGAAATGGTTGTGTGTTGTGTCGCCCTCATGTCATTTGTGATGTTTATTTCCATGGTCCAGTTTGACCGCTCTCCCCCCCCCCGCACCACCACATTTCTAACTGCTCCTTGTCTGGTCAGTTTTTCCAGATTAGGATGGGATCAGGTCAGGTTTTGTGAGAGCTAGTCTGAAGTCCCAATAAAGGGTTGAATTAGGATTGCCGATGCCTGGGTTCAGATATGCTGGGAACTCAATGAGAAGTGGGTTAGTAAAAATACTCTTTGAAGATCTCAGATACATCAAACCCCTGTTCTAGTTGGTGTAGGTAAAAAAAGTGACTTGATGACACAGAACAAAGGGTGTGAGTTCCAGGCTGTGGCCTAGTAGGGAATGGGGAACAGGGCCAAGCAAACATTGTGCAGACACTGTGACATGACATCCATGCAGGTGACCTCTCAAGAGTGACCCAAGAAACAACCTGTTACTGGTCAAGTGGTCCAATTTATGCCATAATAAAACTTAGTGAAAGAGTCTCTGGAAAGTAGTTGTCTTGTACTGTAAAAGGTAAATGCTGTGCATGGGCTCCGTGGACCCCTGGCAAAGGATTATTGAGCATTAGCCACCATGTTTGTGGGAGAGCACACAGGCAACACGTCATCTGGCCCATTTCCCATAGCTAGGGAACTCTGAGGCTAAGTGGTCACTTCTCCAGCACAACCGTGCCATAGAAAAAGTGCTTGAGTAACAGCTGAAACCTATGCAGATGCCTCTGTCCTTTACAGGCAGGAGGTATGGGAATGCAGACTAAACCTCTGATTTGTGTTGGATTGCACTCTTCATAACTACTGTAAGAGATAGTGAGGGTTTGCAGTCTTAACAACTTCTGGAGGCTTACATGTTCCCCATTCCTACACTACAAAGGTAGTGAGTCTGAATAGGAGCAGGAAATGCTGCATTCCCAATGTGCACGGATCAGATTCCTGGGATGCTTCTGCACCACTTACTATTGTTAATCTAACCTGTTTCAACCGTACATGAATCTTGTGACTGTGCATATAGTTATTAATTATGTTTGTGTCTTTCTGTCAGTGGGCACAATGTGCACATTATATTTCTTACTTCCTGGTTTGTCTAGGCTTGGTGATTGGTTTGAGGAGACCCAGTGAGATTTATGGTGCATTGGAGACTAAAACTGGGATGCTCTTAACCTCTGTGCTACACTGGATCTCCAGTAATTTATTCTGTCACTCAGTGCACTACGCCACACTGGCTATCATAAATAATGCCTGGAGACTGTTAAGAAGGGAGGAGAGAGAAAAATATGAGAGAGCTTGAAGGAGGATGTGGTTGGCTGCCAGATACTGTAGTTTTTAAAGATTGCAGATAGTATCAGTTGAGATGGGAAGAGTTAATAACTATCAGCATCACAACAGGAGGCAATTAACCCTTCCCTGGTCTGTTGCAGTTCAGAGTAAATCCCTGCTGTATGGCTCATTGTGCTCTGTGCAGATACCGTCTTTCCCCGAAAATAAGACACTGTCTTATATTTATTTTTTCTCAAGAAGACACACTAGGGCTTATTTTCAGGGGATGTATATTAAGCATATTAAGTATAATATGCTTGAATGTCAGCCCTGCACACAACCATAGCCACACCCATCACTAGGTCTTATTATCAGGGTAGGGCTTATATTTAACAAATGCATAGAAATCCTGCTAGGGCTTATTTTTTGGGGAGGTCTTATTTTCGGGAAAACAGGGTAGCAACCTGGAGCAGCCCCACTGCTGGAAGTATTGTGAATTCCATCTGACTCACCCTTTGCCCCCTTTGTGTATAGCATTTTTCAGATGTAACTGCACTACACTTTAATTCATTTATATCATGATTTTAGCCTCGGAGAGGTCAGTAATAAGCTACTCACATGTGACCAGATACTTCTGATACAACTGCATCACTTACTCACTCTTAGAAAGAGTATCAAATGGTAATAAGACAATGGCAATGGATATGAAAAAGAAAGATTAGGAATGTCAGCATTCAGGTTACTTTACAAAAGTACCAGTACTCTGACATTTTTGTTCACTTAAGGAGATGTAACAGTGAAGCACCATTTTGGAAAACAGAATCTTATTGCAAAAATTACTTGTTTTGGTCCAACCTCATTGGTGACAATTTAGGGAAATGTAGGGACTGGGGCTTGGCATGCTTCTAGCATTTGGGAAACAAGTGGAAATTTGCTTGTGTTGTTCATGTGTGAGTACTTCTCAGCTTTGTTCTATCACCCTACAACAACAACAACAACAACAACAACAACAACAACAACAACAACAAC
>JAHTLZ010000204.1:39814460-40010842 GCA_023846285.1 Phrynocephalus versicolor
ACAACAACAACAACAACAACAACAACAACAACAACAACAACAACAACAGAAGCCCTCTGAAGATGCTGCTCACGGAGTCTGGTGAAACTTCGGGAAGAAAAACTTCCAGATCACAGCCAAACAGCCTGAAAAACTCATAACAGCTATCAACCCTAAAATAAATTCTGGAATTTTAATAGTGTGTTTATGTTTTGGTCTGGTTTTGTGGGGGAAAATAATAAGAATAAAATCCAGAAAAGAGGAAGTGGGCATTTTCTGATGATATAATAAATAAGTCACAGAGCAGAATTCTCTACTTTATTGAGCCACTCCTGCTCATAAATGGAAGAAGTTGGGAAGCAAGCACTGACTGGTAAGGCAGGGTCTTCAGGGAATCTTTGCTTATTGCATTGCTTGAGTTGGCCTGTTTAACAGCTTTGGAAGGAATGCATCAACGTTTGTTTGGGGATTTGCCTGTTCTCAGCTTTGTTGGATTTTGTTGCATTTTCGAAAGGAGGTTGCTCCACACCAACAATGTATCTAAAGTTGTTGGCCGTGGCTTAATATTCTGGAAAACTTTGTGCTTGAATGGAATGGAAGTGGCTTGATTATAGCCACCAAATGAGTTTGCACTTCAAGTGAATATGTTGTAGAAAATCCTTATGTCTCATGTGAAGTTTGTTATTTTTGGTCAAGTGAATCATCTTTGCTAGGCTGATTGACCATGTCTTGATTTTGTAAAATATTATGAGCTGTAGTTAGTAATTGCATTTCACAAAGATGCAGAGATGACTTTTTGCACTGCAAGTGTGGGCAGACTGTGACCCTTTGCATTGTTGCTGAATTGCAACTTCTGTCACTTTGGCTATGGTGGCTGGGGATATAGGAAGTGGCAGTCTAACAGCATCTGGAAGTTTGCAGTTACCCACCGTTTCTGTAGCACTAATGACACCTAGTATTCCTTAACTGTCTTGTCCCTTACCGTGCTGCTGTAAGATGCCATTAAAATCTGGTTGCTAGCCATTACATTTGAGCTGAATGGAAAGTGAGCAACAAACTGCTGAAAAGTGTTCAGTGATTTCCTGCTGCATCTTAAAACCCATGATCTACTTCTCTACTTCATGCTTCATGTCTTAGTGCAGCTATCTCATATTAGGAGGGTGGCATTCTGGTTGCTGTGTTAAAGCATTGCCATAATTAATTAGAACCAACATGAGAATAAATAATATCTTCCCTTCCTAACTTTTTCTGAAAGTTCCCTCTTTCTTCTCATCTGAGGCTGTGGACTTGTTACATTTTGCTAATTATGGAGAAAAAGCCAGTTCTTGCAAGACCAAGTCCTGGGGAATTTAGACTTTATTATTTCTTTGTCCATCTTAAAGCATTTTCTTTTAAAAACGTAAGTAACTTATCTGGAGAAAATGTGTGGCGCTTAATGCAAAAGTGTTAGTCTTGACTGCAGAAGGCCTATTGAATAGACTATTTGTGAGTCAACAGTGATGTAAGACCCACTGGCTCACTGGGATATTTTAGTTGTGGATAGTAATTGTATTTGGCTCTTTTACTTGGATCATGTAATGGGGTGCACTTTAAAAGCGTCTGCTTATCCATCAGGCCCTGTATTCAGCTTTACATATTGATGTAATGTTTAGCAGAGTTCATGGGGGAGGGGGAATTGAAAGGGTAGTGATGCTGTCACCTTTGCTGAATGACTGCTCCATCTGGTTTGAATTACTGATTCTTATGCTGTACACAGGAAAGGAAAAGCTCGTTCATCAGTATCTTGTAACAAGATCTGCATTCGTCTGTGCATTATACATTGCTTTGCGTCCTGTTCAGAAAGGTTTCATTGCTTATGCATTTAGTGGCCTGTTTGGAAGAGGCTGGCAGCCTTCAGGCTTCACAGATGAATCTTGAGTACAGGGTGATAGGGTTTATTTTTTAAAAGAAGAAGGCACAGGTGTTACAAATATCAGACTGAGTTTCCCAAATTCCTTTAGCGTTGGCCATACTGGCTCTAATTTCTAGAAGTGAAAGTATGTTAATATGTGGGAATGCAGCAGTGGGCAATACATGTTAGCATGACCTATATAAGCCTAGGGCAAAGGTCAGGCTCACATGTTGAGTCCTTCAGACGAGCAACACCTTATTCCTTCAGATTTCAGTGACAACATCTGGAACCAGGTGGGTTCACTCTTGAAATGTCACAAGGGTAGGTTGTTATTTATATTATTTATTTTAGAGTATTTTTACTCCACCTTTCTCCTTGAAAAAGGACCCAAGGTGGCTTACAGGATTGAGGGATAATATACAGTCCAATACAATGACATGATAATATATAGTCTAATGCAGTTAAGACATGTTCAAGTATTGAGAACAAGGAATTGAGGGACATCTTAGAGAATTAAGAGACAACATTACAAAAGCAAAAGCCGTGAGAGTGACATAACTGTGTCTCAGCTAGGTAATAATTGAACACAAGGGGAATCGGGGAAAATGCACTCAGAATTGGATGTTTAAAAACTGGCTATTTTCCAGGGGATTTTTGGTTTGCTTTTGCTGGGGTGTTGATAATAATAATAATCATATTCTTATCAAGTCAGTTTCTGACGTATGGGTGGCCTTCTCAGGGTTTGGAAGGGATTTACTGTTTTCTTCTGGTGGTGCTTTGGGACTGTGGAGTTTGCCCAAGGACACACAGGCCCAGGGAGGGATCAAATTCCCAGCCTCTGTTTCTTCCTGCTTCTTTGTGGCCAGATACCTTTAACCACTGAGCTCTCCCGGCAGCTCACAAATGCTGTGGGCTGCATGCTGCCCACCCACTACAATAAGTCACCTAGAATAAAACTTTTGCTTTCCTTGTGTCAAATGTTATTTTGCTTTTATTTTTAGGTTTTCCTTGCTCCTCCTGAATCTGGAAGAATATTACTTTGAACAGCATACAGCCAACTACATTTTGAACAAGGATGGCAGGGAAAGAAGGTAAACTAACAACAAAGAAATGCATTGTGATGACGTGCCAGGTAAAAGGTTGGAATAACTTGTGCATTTTAACCTTTTGAACTCTTAGGCAAATCAGAGGGTCATTTAAGATCTGCTCAAAATCGGTGATATTTGAACCTGATGAAATAAGCTACCCTATTATTAAGGTAAGAAGGTTCAGTAACTAAATGGTGGTTCATTTCAGTTTCAAAACAGAAGAATTTAATTTGTGTTTCTGTAAATTTATGCAGATACCACTGAGAGACTGCATTAAAATAGAAGCAGCAGAAGATGATGAAAGAAGTAATTCCTTTAGGGGGTAAGACATCTTAAATACGTATTAAATGCTCATATTTTGGTTTATATACAGCTAGTGAAAGTTCCCAGCTTTGAATAAGTTGTTATAATTTCACATTTCATGCACTGAAGCTCTTCGTACAGCTGTCAGAGTCGGGTACGTTGTACCTGCTCCTATCTGACTAAAACTATGCTCACTGGACTATGCTATGCTATGGAGCTTCCTGCATGGTCCATTTCTACAGCTCACTGAGTGAAGATCTATCTACTCCAGAAGTACATTTTAGTTTCTTTCCCTTAACAGTGTATCCATACTACTATAAAGCTGTATGCTTGCACTTTAGGGCTGAAGACAGCCCAATAGTATTTAAACACTTAAGTGTGAATGTACTAAAATTGGCTATTTTTGTTTTACATACTTATAACCCTAAAGGTACACATGGAGCCATTTAATAGGCATTTCAAATCTTAAATGTCTAGGGTTCTCAGTCTTAGAATTACTGCCGTTACAGCTAACAAGAAATCTATTTTTTCCTGTAATTATTGGAGGTAAATGTGGTAATTGGTAATCAAATCTGTATTTTAGGAGTAAACCTGGACAGATTTCTATTTTATCAAATCAGGTAAGTAGTGTGCATTTTGAAAATGCATTTTAAAAAATAATGTGCAAAACTTTTCTTTTTATAAGACTGATTCTTAAAAATTATTTACATAGAACTGGACAAATACAACATCAGGGGAACTTGTTTATAAATAGCAGGTTTAAAGTCACTTAGAAAAGCTTGTGGCTTGAACTTTCTTGCTGCAGCAAATACATAGAGAGGTGATTGCCAGAAGTTGCATCTCAGTCTGCTATGTTAGTATGACATATGCTAGGTGCAGAGTTTAATGGGATTGTAGGCAATGTGGTTATAACCAGTGACAATGCATTTCATCAAATTTTCATTGTTGCTGAATAAACCTAAATATATCTCTGAACAGAGAGCTCAAATGATAATATGTTGAACTCCAGATAAGATTTTAAAATGTAGAAGTCCAAGTAAGATGGCAACGATGGTGATGTGATGATGTGAGATTTAATTATAGTGGGTAGGGGCCCTTGGGGGCAACCTGGACATTGTAGTGAACATGTCTATGAAAATGTTTACTGTGTGTGGGGGGGGGAAGCAGTGTTGAAATGTTCTCCACATCAAGGGTCTATAAGAGTTCTTTCCAGAAATTATCCTGTCTCCTCTGTACTTCCATGAGTTCTGTTATGAAACAGCACCCTTGGAACAAATTGCTAATGGATAATGATTTTCAGCAGGAAACTGACACAGGTTCCCGACTACAAAACAGAGCATAGAAAAAATTCTGGACTGCTACTTTGAGAAAAACCTTGGCCGTGCTAGTTGGCTGGTTTGGGAATTTGCAGTTTGGATAGAAAAGTTTTGTCCTAGAGCTACTACGTCTTCAAAATAAAAATTAACATAACATGTTGTTTGGTTAATGCCTAAATGTGACTGTGCTGATTTTATTACACCTCTCTTTTGAAAAGCAAAGCAAAACATGCTGCTTATATTCTACGCTATAGCTCTTAAACCACTCTCTAAGAGGCTTGCAATTTACTTATGCAGGCTATGCATTGCCCTTCCCCTTCTTGAGCCGGGTACTTGATTTACCCATCCCAGAAGGATGGAAAGCTGAGTCAGCGTTGAGACAGCTACCTGAATCTGATGGGATTGAACACAGGTTGTGAGCAGTTTGACTGCAGTACTGCAATTTAACCACTCCCCCATGAGGCTAAACATGTTCTAGACCAGTGATGGCGAACCTTTTAGAGACTGAGTGCCCAAACTGCAATTCAAAACCCGCTATTTTTTTTTTGCAAGGTACCAATACAGCAATTTAACCTGAATACAGGTGGCTGTGAAGGGGCGATGTCGGGTGCGCTCAGAAAAAGCTCCACGTGCCACCTTTAGCACCTGTGCCATAGGTTCGCCAACACTGTTCTAGACATTTCAAAAGAACAGTCCAATTTTCCCTCCCTTTACCTTAATTTGATCTCACTGTCCTCATGAGTAACAAAGAGCTGGTAAAATTGAATACAGGTAAACCATAGAACTGCTGGACAGTTCAGTGGTTTAGGTATCTAGCTACAGAGCCAAAGATTAGGAATTTGTTTCTATACTTGGCGTCTCTGACAGCTGCTAGATTGGATGCTTGATAGGATCCCTTCTAGCTCTTAAGTTCAGAGATTATTATTGTTGTTGTTTAAGATGCCAGTATATCAATCAGGATTATTTCCAAATAAATATGAGAAGTTGGATCCAGATTAAATTATTTGAAGTCAAGTTTCACTGAAATCAATAAATAGCTCTATTCATATTGATTTCAATTGAAAAGTAAGTTTGTGAAAGTATTCCAAACCATGGTTGAAACTGGCCTTAAATACAGACTTTTTTTTGGTTATTAACGAAAAAGATGATTCATGTACCTTTAAAGGAAGTAAAAAAATAAAAGTTAAAAACCAGATTGGGTTCCACATTGTAAAAGTAAAACAGAAGAAATGAAAAGGCAAAGATAATTTCTGCCATTCTATTGTTTTAGGTAGTAAGATGCAACCAGGCCGGATGCTCATTGAATCAGTGAAGATTTGGTGACTCAACTGTTCTCATTTCCTTTGACTCAGTGGGTCTACTGTAGTTGGGACTTACTAGGCTGAGCAATAGAATTTCAGCCATTGTAAGATGTGGCTATAGAGGGCCAGGGAAAAGAAGAAAAGAGTAACCTCAAATGAGTACAGGAATAAAAAGACAAGGGTCTGAGGAACAGATCACAGTGAAATTTGGATGCACTGCAGTCTCCTGGACAGTGCTTGCTATTGTAGTACTACTTAACATCTCAGGATAAAGCTTGCTTTCATCTCTTCCGCCAACGCAACCTAGTAGAAAAAAACTTAGTACATACTGCTATATATTATGAATAAATTACTTTACCTCCCTCTCAGGCTTTTCTCACTAAAGAGCAGAACATCATTGCACCTTTTAAAACTGAAAGAGTAAGTACTCATCATTTTTCCACTTCAAGAAAAGAACTGAATTTCATGTTGGCTTGTTCTTGAAAAAAGGTTCACACTTAATTATTTGGAGATATTTATTAAAATAAATGGACTTTCATTAATTTGGGACTGGGGTGGCCTTTGTTCATTTTTATATGTCTGGTATAAATTTTTAGGTGAATGATTGTAAGGCAAAATATCTTTTGAGTTTGTCAAATGCCATGGATATAGACAGCAGCTAAAAGAAACCAGAAATAAAGCATCAAACTTAGTGTCATGTCTGAAGTGTGCAGAGTCATTGTTCAGATGACTTGTGTGCCTGTGGTTTCTGTGGTGGGATACATGGGAAAGAGTTATAAAAAGAGAATAATACATGTGATTTTCCAAGTTTCTCAGTGCTATAGGAAATGCAAAGAGCTGAGCTGTGAGTCAATGGTATATCTTTTCTTTCTCCAACAGCCCACAATATTTTATTATCCAATTGCTGTAGTAGGTTCAACACCATTTGAACAGTATCATTTGCAAAAGGATACAGTATCTGTGTGTAGACAACTTTGTAGAATTGCTTGTTTTTCTATTTATTAAGCTAAAGTGAACTTGAGAACACTGTTTCCTGTCACAAGGGAAGTGTACAAAAGTGGTGTTTGTTGTCCTCTGGCCAGTATTTGCATACAAATTTTGTACTTGTTATGGATATGCTGATTGGGAATCAAGAGCAGCTGATTATTCTGCAACATATGTACTGGATCATGCCATTGGCCCATCTCTGCACAGGCTACAGTGTTGAGCAGCAGCTTCAGAGATTTCAAACACTCAAAACATTTGATATCTCATTCAACATTATACATTCCATATTTAAAAATCTGGCATTTTTGTCTTAAGTGGGATGTGCAGCTGTGAGCTCTTAATTTCTATGTACTTTTAATTGCCCCCTCCTTTTTTTAAGGGTAAAAATGAATATGTGTTTCAACTGGATGTTCCTGGAAAAGTTGAAGATGTTGTTCATACACTTCATCAGGTGAGAACGCAGTTCTTGTTGAGGATGTTGGCACAAAAGTTTGACCAGAAGACTATGATTACTAAAATCTGTTCATAACTTGCAGCAAAGAGGTGCAGCAGCTTTTCGTTAAAGCATAAATATTTTTTTATCCAGCAAACGTCTGAATTCGTTTTTTGTGTGCATGAAATTTTCTTATTTGGCTCCAGATTGTCACCGTGGTCTTTGAAAAGAGCAAGATTACAACTGACAAACTTGTTATAGGAAAAATGAATTTCTTCCTGTTTCTCATTAAAGTTCTGAAACAAGAAGCTGCAAACTACCGCTTCTTGATTATAATTACACAGCTAGTCGATGTCTACTTAAAGTAAAAGTAATATTGTTGTGAACCCGAATCAGCCTTTCTCAGTCAGGCATCTTATGTTCTGGACTACTAATTCCATCATCACAGCCACTCTGGTTGAGAGTAATGGGAGTTGCTGCAAGCATCATCAAGAAGGTACCAAGGTGGAAAAGACAAAGCCAAGTCAGTGACAGGTGGCACTTGTGATAGTTTAGATACACATTTCACCATGGTATTTGTGAGCAAGTGGAAATGGGTCTGGTGAAGGTCCTGGTACTCTCCCTGGGGGAACTTAAGGCCCCTAAATATAGCCAAGAAAACTTCTGGATTTAAGATGCATGCTTTTATTTTTGAATAGCTCTACAGGGCATCTCACTTGGACAAGTTGGGGGACCAGGCTGCTATGGTAAGTATATATCATGGATGCAGTATCAGTGGAAACTGATTTATTGAGATGATTATGTTAGTGTTACCATTGCTAAGTACTGCCATTTCCCTTCTTCTGAAACCAGATAACTGCTATACTGCAATCACGTTTAGCCAGGACATCGTTTGATAAGAACCGGTATGTTTCTTAAAACATTTCCCTTCAGAACAATCCTCTTCTCCCAATTTTGTTACGTAAACCGAATTGTACTTTTATGAAAATGTAGGACAACCCTTCTGTTAGCATTGGGGCTCAATGGAGTCTGTCTGCTTCCATTAAAATTGCCTTCGTTAAGTTGTGCACCCTCCCATCTACATCACGTTTATTTTCAGCTCTGCACATGGCTAGGTCACTTGTCCCAGAATTGTCACTTGTTTTGGTAGATAAGACCTCGGTCAATTGAGAGGGACATTTGTGTTGTTTTACATTTCTACCTTCTGGGAGACCTGCCCTCCTCTTATTGCTGACTTGCTGCTTTGGCAAAACATTGGCTTGGGTCTGTTCTTGCAAAGATGAGATTTTGGGAGTGCCTGGCTTTTGCATTACATTGCACCTAAAGAGCAGAGTATTTGTACTTTCACAGGTGGAAATGGGTGGTCTCAAGTCAATTTTACATGTCTGGTAACAGAAACAGCAAGGGTGATACGAGAAACTTCTTTCCAAAATATAGTTATAGGTCTCAGAGGCATTCCTGAGATGAATACAGTAGGAAGGATCTTAATATCAGCAGAAGGCTACCTAAAGCAAAATGTCTGTTTACCTGTTTATTACCTTTTGCAGATTTCAAAATGTTTCTGAAACGTTGCATATGGAATGTAAAGCTGAAATGGTTACTCCATTGGTGACTAATCCAGGACATGTGTGCATTACAGATGCAAACCTGTATTTCCAACCCCTTAATGGCTACCCTGTAAGTATATTGAGTTTAAATTTCTCTTTGCTGCTGCTCTATGAAGTGCTCATAATAGCATCATCCCTTTGAATCCCAGAAGGGACTTGCTTGATGGCTCTATAGCTTACTGCCTTCATTGTGGCGAGTTCTGCTTTTGTTTGGCAATGTATTATTTATCTTCTGTATGCTGCTCTTCTCTCCAGAGGCACCAAGAATGGCGCAGATCACTATGCAAGCAAACATTATGTATATATAAGCAACACAGCAATCAAGTAATGAAATACGACATATAAATTGTAAAAGTGCAAATAAACATAGTAACAATTTAAAGTCCATGAAAGCATTATTTACCATATAATGCTTAACTGTGCAAGTGGTAGAATAGCAAGAATTTAGTATAATTCAAAATACATGTGTGGACATGATTTGCTCCAATAAAAGATACCGTTGTGCCCTTTTAAAGTTTGGGATGAATCTTTTTTCATGGCAGATATTATTTTTATGCTAGATGAACTTGTTGTTTGGTTTGGATTTCCATCAAGCATAGCCATTGGTCAGGGATGATGGGCATAGTAATTCATCTGTATCAGGAAAGGTGCAAATTCACCAGCAACTGCTGTAAATTCCACTTTTGGTCTCTGCATATGTTCTGCATTGCGTAAAGAGGGAAAAATCTAAGTATATTTTCAATATTCAGATTTGCAAAAGGGAAATCTGCTATTACAAGGCAGCTTTCAGATGTGCTGTTTTAAATGCTGTTCACAGATGCAGTGTACTGTGCATTGCCTCAGAGTCACAATAGCTGTGCATTACTTTAAGTGTGCTGCTCGAGTCTGGTTTCTAGGGAACATGAAGCATTTTGAAGCACTCATAATGACATCAGACCTCTCGTACACGCATGTTCTGGCTGTAGATTTCTCGAAGTCATCAGGCAGGCTATATTTGAATGAAACAGAATGGTGGAGCAGATGGGCTTTCAGTACGATCCATCAGAGCTCTTCTGATGTAACAGAGGCCGTTACTTCACGAGGTGCCTCACTTCGAATCGACCTTGCCTTCGATTTGAATTCGGAGGCGGTCACGTGGTGGTCACGTGGTCTCCCTTCGCTCCCACCCCCGTTTCTCTGTACTCACGCGGGGCATTTTTGGGACCGAATCGATTACTACCTCACCTGCTCCCTTCGCATTAGAAAGCTGATTTGCAACGTCCGGTTCCACTCTCCTTTTATTTTTTAAAACAAATTTACTCGGCATATCGATGCATCAATGCTTGGCTGTCATTCATGACAGAGCGTGGTTACTGTACGATCCTGTGTTTTGTTTCCTGGCATCATTGGCAGCCCCCCGCCGCCGCCGCCGCCGGTACTCGGGGGGAGCCCCGCATGGCACAGCCGCCCGCCCTCCGCCGCTTGCACGCTGCCTGCCCCGGGTGCCCTGCTCTGGCCGGGCGAGGCGGCAGCGGCTCCTCCTGCGCCCGCCGCCGCCGCCGCCGCCGCTGCTACTCGCGCGAGGAAGTAACAGCGCAAAGCGATGAAACAATATAGCGATGCATCGATATCCCTGTTTGAATATTTTTTTAAAAAACTTGAAATAAAAGCCAAAAACCGAGACCACACGTGACGTTGGGAGCGAAGCGAGATGCGAAGCGAAAAGATTCCCGTCCTCCGCCAGGGGAATCACTCACCCCGGTTGGAGCACGCTAAAGGGGGCGTGGTCGGGGTGACGTCGCAGCCAAAAAGGAGGAGCGTGCGGACTGAAGCGATCGGTTCGCACAGAAATGACGGCTTGCCGCGAAGCGAGCGGCTCGTGAAGTAACGGCCAGAGTTTGGCGTCCGTAACTCTGGGCAACAGAAGTCATTGTTGACTTAAGTTTCAAAGCATGTAAGGCTGTAATCACTCGCATATTCTGTGCTCCACATTACGACCTACACACACATACACATACACACGACCCAGAAGTAAGCAACATTTTTGTATGTTGACTGTGGAGAGGTGCAGCAGTTCCAAGTGTGTGCAGAAGAACACATTTAAAATGTTTCACTGACCAGCAACCCTGCCTTATTAGAACTCCCAGTCATGGAAATGTGATGAGCATGTTCAGTGTGAATGTAGTTCCGTCCACATTTGCAGAACTTTGCAGAGAACATGGAAGTATTTGACGTACTTCCGGTTGGGTTGGGTACAGAAGGTGGGTTTACCTGTGTCCCATGTTACCATTATCTTTGTAACCCAATGTGCTTTATAAAGTAAAGTGTTCTGCTTATATACCGCCCCATACAACTTCAAGTAGTCTCTGGGTGATTTACAGTTTTAATTACAGTATGCAAGCTACACATTGTCTCCCCCCCCCCCCCAGCAAGCTGGGTACTCATTTAACCAACTTCGGAAGGCTGAGTCAGCCATGAGCCTGCTACCTGGTATTGAACCCCAGGTCGTGAGCACAGTTTTACCTGCAGTACAGGCATTTAACCACTGTGCCACGGGGCTCCTCTATTTATAGTAGAGGAACATTAAGATCGGAACAAATGATCATTGGCCAGGTGGTGTTTTTTTCTATAATGCTAACAAGCTCTGAAACAGCACCATTTACTTCATAAATAATCATGATATGGAAGTCTCCCCATCTTCAAATTATTAGGCAAAATGAGCTGCTCACTTGTTCCACTGAGCATGAGTAACACCTTGGTCAGGAGTGAGGCTGTCTTCCCCCTTATTAGCATGCATTCAGTTTGTAATGTATTAAGGTCAGCTTTGCAGCTCTTTGAATTGCATAATACTGTATGTTGGAAATGCTGGGTTAATCTTGAGTCACAGGTTGGATTTTCCAGTTTAAAATCAGCTTATCTATCCAACCGTTTCATGCCAGCAATTCTTGGAATGTATCTGAGTGATTAAGCAATTGTAATGCTGCTACTCTACAACTGTTATAGCTTGATTTAAAATTTGAATGGTAAATACACTTCAGGTATTTAAAATTGATATATGCTGATTGTGGAATCCTAGAGGGAAGTTGCAGCTCCTACAAATAATGTGTGGGAACATATTGGAAATTTCATGGCCTTTTTTTGTACTTCTGTTCCTTGCCTTCCAGAAGCCTGTGGTTCAAGTGATGCTGCATAGTGTTAGACGCATTTACAAAAGAAGGCATGGCCTTGCACCCTTGGTAAGATGGAATTTATGTTTGCCCTTTGGTACTGCAAATGCAAGATCTGAACTTGCATCCTTATCCACAAGGATTAAACTAAGAGCTGAATGACTTGTGAGGTACTCGAGGATATTCTGATATCTTGAGATCTAGCAGCAATTTTTTTTGGGGGGGGGTCATAGAATCATTGAATAGTGAAGTTGGAAGGGGGCTAGAAGGTCATCAAGTCCAACCCCTGGTCCATGCAGGAATACAAATCTCAGGATATCTGCCAGGTGGTTATCCAAATTTCTCTTGAATGCCTCCAGTGTTGGAGCACTCACCACCTCTTGAGGTAATTGGTTCCTCTGTTGTACTGCTCTAACAGTTAGGAAGTTTTTTTCTGACATTCAGCTGAAAGCTGGGTTCTCTTATCCTGAGCCCATTGTTGCATGTCCTGCACTCTGGGATGATTGACAACAGATCCTGTCCATCTCCTGTTTTGATACCCCTTCAGATATTTGAAAAGTGCTATCATATAGCCAGTCAGGCATCATATTGCCAGACTGACTGGCAATATGATGCCTAAACAGACAAACATATATCTTTGCTCAACTTACTTAAGAATTCCAGTGTCTCACCTGAAGGGAACCAACTTTTCTGACAAGCAAAATGTGATGCTATCTTCCCTGCTTCATGGTTCACCTTCTTTCCTCTGACAATATTAATACCCAGTTGCAAAATGTAATAGACTTGGTGGGACTTGATTTTGTCCCACATGTTTTTTGCCAGTTTAAATAAATTCTAAATGTTTCCTCTGCTAGTAGCATGAAATGTTGGAACATTTAGCTCTTCAGGACGCTGACTACAACTCTTTAGGCAGCAGTATTGTACAGGGCTTAAGGGCATGTCTACATGTGCATGGATCATGTCACTAAATATGACTTTGGGGGACTAGAACATCCTGGTGAAGAGAGAGTGTTTATGTTCTGAACCTTTTCTGTCGGGAATATATGCCGGCAGTATCTAAGTCTGACTGATATGAAATGGTCTCCAATTACAATGGAGTTATACAGCAGTTGTAGCAATTTGGTTCCTAAGTGCATGTGTTAAAATGCTTTCATACACATTATACTGCATATTCCTTGCAGGGTTGGAATAGAATATCTCTTCTTATGAGGGCATACCCTTTTTTCTTCAGGATACAATGAATAACTGTCTCCTAATTTGATTTGGTAGCAGTCAGTCTGCCAGTAAAAGTGTATGAAAACTTTGTTTTGACTTTAGCTAATAATGCAGAAAATACCTCTATTGCTAGGCCAGATCTTCTATGATGATAGTGAAAAAGATCAAATACTTGTGCCTTAAACCTGCCCTGCTAGCCTCCTGAATGGTGGAATTAACTGGCAAAATTTATCACAAATCACTTTTATCTCTGCACTGTTTTTTCAAGGGTCTGGAAGTGTTTTGCACTGAAAACGATCTCTGTTCGGACATCTATTTGAAGTTCTACGACAAGCAGGACCGGGATAATGCCTATTTCTACGTGGCAACTTATTTAGGTTTATATCAGTTTTTGTTTTTACATATTACAATGTGCAAAGGGGAAATGAAAGCAGCATCTTGCTTTTTTACAAAACAGTTGTCCCTCACCATTTCGCGGTTCATATACTCCAGTCCTGGTATATCGCAGGACTGCAGTATATGAAGGCAAGGGCCTCTGGGGCAAGCTGCATGGGCCTGTTTGAGGCCTCTTGCACTTACCCCAGACCTGGTGTTGCCCCGTGTGGGCCTCCGATGGGAATCCCGCGCCTCCCGGAGGCCCCAGAAGTAGTTTCCAGCTAACCAGTAGTGCCTTCCAGATAGCCAGACACCACTTCTGGAGCCTGCAATAGGATTCCCAGGCCTGTTGGAGGCCCCAGAAGTGGTTTCCGGTGAACCGGAAGTACCTTCCACATTGCCGGAAACCACTTCTGGAGCCTCTGACAGGTCCGGGAAGCCCATCGGAGGCCCGTTCGGGGCAGCACTAGGCCTAAGGTGAGTGTAGGAGGCCCCAGGCAGGCCCGCCAGTTCCAACCCAATCCAGCACCCGTATATCATTAATATTTCTTTATTGTGGGTAATGTCGTGCCCCTAACCCCCATGATAAGGATGGGATTACTGTATTAACTTAAGTTTCTATTTTTGGCAGTTGCCATTTTAAGGCTGTGGTTTGTGCCAAGTGGGAAGAGCGAGGTGCAGGAAAGATCCCTGTCTTTACTGCTGCAGTCCTCTGAATTGTTCTTATAGCTCAGGAAAGCTGATTTCTTTTGATGGTAGCTCCCAGAATCACATGGCTGCCACAGCCAATGGTCATGCTGTCTGGGAGATTGGGGGTGTGCAGTTAAAACACCATGCTCAGCGCCCGAGCCAGCTAAGCGTGCTGGCTCAGCGGGCTAGAGCGCAGAAACTATTGGCTTCAAAGTCGGCAGCTTGGTGGTTCGAATCCCAGGTGCCACACAGCAGAATCATTTGATACTGTTAACCCCAACTCCTGCCAGCCTAGCAGTTTGAAAGCATGTAAATGCAAGTAAATAAATAGGTACCGCCATAAAAAGCGGGAAGGTGAACAGTGTTCCATTTGCAGAAATGCATTTAGCCATGTTGGCCACATGGCCACAGACTTGCACAATACTGGCTCTTTGGCTTAAAAATGGAGATGAGTGGACACAACTAGCATTTGTGTGTGTGTGTGTGTGTGTGTGTGTGTGTGTGTGTGTGGGAACCTTTATCTTTACCTTTTTATCCAGAATCACATGGCTGCCACAACCCGGCCATGCCGTCTGGGAGATTTTGGGATGTGCAGTAAAAACATTTCCTAGCTCTGCTCCTATTGGTAGATGTACATCATATTCTAGAGCAGAAAAAAGCCTAATTTTGTGAGTAGTAACTATCTACTTTCCCACCTGATACTCTCTGAACAGATGACATCAAAGCAGTGATCTACTTTGTGTGACCACCGGCAATTCTAGATGGCTTGCTTAGCTTGTTAAATTTGAGAACAGTGCTTAAATGTGACATTTGAAGACTATAGTTGTAAACCACAATAATATCTTCTCTCTCTGGTTCATTTCCTGATTCCCTTTTAGAGAACCACGTTGCTGAACACACAGCAGAAAGCTACATGTTATTGTGGCAACGAGGGCGTATTTCAAACTACCAGTACCTTCTTCACCTCAATAATCTGGCTGATCGGAGCTGCAATGACCTGTCGCAGTACCCAGTATTTCCCTGGATCATAGCAGATTACTCTAGCTCAGAATTAGGTAAGGGATGGCCCTTTTACAAGAATGGAAAACTGGGCTGATTATGCTTTTCTGCCATCCAGTATTGGAATGGGTGCAATGAAGTTATTCAGACCAGGGCATCTGTACACTTTTAATCCAAACATGTTTATTTGCTTTGGGGTTTTTTTTTGGGGGGGGTTGTTTTTGTTTTTTTTGGGTTGGTTTTTTTTTTTTTGGGTACTGGATGCATGCTTTCAAGGTGGAAATAATGTACAAGTGCCTCGTTAGGAGTGATTTGGCATTTAGTGCTGCACATGAGTTTCATGTTGTAAAGCTTACATAGGATGCTCCATTAGGGCTGGCCCTATCATGAGGCAGAATGGATTAGTTGCCTCAGATGATAGAGGCTTAGGAGCAAGGACAAGGGTGGCACGTTGTTGGACAGAGATGTGTGTGCTGTTTGGCTTGCCTCTGCACCTTGTAAACTATCCTGTCACTGGTGCTGAAATACAATTAAATCAGAGCTTGGCAAGTCACATTCATTTTCGCTTCCGTGCCCCGCGTGACTGAGTTGGCTGGTACTGTCGCACGAGCAGAGAAAGTCCCAGAATGTATATTTTTCCAAGCCTTGAGAACCAGGCAAATGTGTAACTAAATCAGCATAAGGCAAGAGACAAAGACCAATGATTATACAGATAAGCAGAACAGATGCAGTCTCGGAAGTGGTGCTGTGTAACTTCTGCTCCTTTCTCTGAGACATGCTTGAGATTCCAAGGAGGGCTTCTGATTTAAAGGTTCAAGACTTGATGGAAGAAAGTATCTGAGTAACATTTGGACATGTGCTAATTGACCACATTCACTAGAAACAAGACAAAAATTGTAATACTTATTATTCATTGGGTTTTGCTGTTGTAATGTACAGAAAGGGAATTCCATCACACTTTCTTTCCCCCCCTTTTTGCTAGACTTGACAAGGACTGAAACTTTTCGTGACCTCAGTAAGCCTATAGGTGCATTAAATAAAGAGAGGCTGGACAGATTATTGGTATGTAGAAAAAGTTACTTTGCTTATTCATATATGAGTTTAAACATCTGAAAGTGGATGGTGTCTCACTTCTAAATATGGGCTGTTTCTAACAGTTTAAGAGGCAGTTTCTAATAAAGTTTTAGAGGTATAGATGAAGATTTATAATGCACTCCACTGTGTTTCCTCATAAACTGCACCTTAATATGTAGAGCCTTTTATCTCCTTATTTTCTACACAAAGGAACTAACCACCTCTACTCATTATGCTGGAAAATTTGAAAGAGAAATAGCTGTGTCTCCTATTCACTTCAGCAAAAGTGTTTAGAATTTGGAAGATTTGACATTTCCTCAAGCTTACTTAGACTCATTGCAATGTCAGAAGCAGTTGTAGGTACCACAGTGGTAGTTAGTTGCTGCATTATATGACACAAAGGCATCAGATGTCTCTCCTCCTGTTTGTATAAGTATAGTTGCAAAGTTTGTAAAAATACTCTAGTTATATCTAGCATATGTTTAAGACCTGACTTCACGTACCAACTTGAGAACTTTAATAGTTAACTCTGGATGACGGACATAGATGTTGTTTAATGGGTGGCATGGATAGGTTGCACTAAACATACAAAGAAATGCAATATTAGAACTCAGGTTTCCCTTCAGAAAGGGAAGTTGTGGGGACTCAGCAGGCTAGAGTGCTGAAATGTCAGCTGCAAAGTCGGCAGCCTGGCAGTTTGAATCCCAGGTGCCATTCAGCGGAGTGAGATTCAACTGTTAATCCCAGCTTGTGCCAACCTAACAGTTCGAAAGCATGTAAATGCAAGTAGATAAATAGGTACCACCATAAAAAGCAGAAAGGTAAACAGTGTTCCGTGCACAGAAATGCATTCAGCCATGCTGGCCACATGGCTACGGACTTGCACAACGCTGGCTCTTTGGCTTGGAAACAGAGATGAGCACCACCCCTAGAGTTGGACACAACTGCCATGCATGTGTGGGGAAAGAGTTTACCCTTTACCTTCCCTTCAGAAAATGATGCAAATGAAGCAAGGTGTATTTGGTTATTATCTAGCTGAGGGAAACTTTAGTTCAACCATTGTTTTGGCCTATAACTTCCATCCACCCCTGGTAAAATCCAGTGAAAGGATTTAGAAGTCATATTCTAAAATATCTGAAGAACCAGTAGATTCCCACATCATCTGGATGAGAAAAAGACAATCTCATTGTATTTGATGAGAACTAAACTACTTATGTAATCAGCAGATGTGATGGATCTGTTGCTGGAATGGATCAAACTAGAGACAGGAAGTTAAATGTTTGAATTATAAAGATACATCTTTTTATTAGAAAAACCTCTTTCCCCCCCATTTGCACAGCAATCTGCAGTTTTTTTTAAAAAAAGGAGAGAAAACTAGTGTAGGTCCATTCCCCATAGCCCTTTAATGTTTATTCAGGGAGATATTGGAATAGATGAGCCTTGTTTTTAAATATGATTAGGGTCAAATAACAGATATAGCAGGCCATTATAACAGTTCCTCCAGCTGGTCTTGGGGAGAATGGATCGGTATTCTGGTGCCATATATGGCTCTAGTAGAGTAGGCTTTAACATTTGTACTCTGAAATGGTGTGACAGTTGCTTGTGATTCTGTTGCAGATGTAATGGGATAAGTCATCAGACAGTGGGCAAAATCCTGTTGGTGTGACTTTGTGTGGTGTAACCAGATTAAGGGTCAGATGTATTTAATTGAAAATAATTAAAAGCTTCCCATCTTTTAAGGTTCAGAGACTTCTTAGAGTTTCCTTCGGCCCAGGGGAAGCCTTTGGGTACCTCAGGACCAGAGGCAGGGGAGGCTTTAATAGTTTAAAAAAATGGATCGCTGCTTTTGGGATTGGGACCGTCTGATCCTGGTTAGGGTGGCAGAAAGTTATGCAAAGCAGTTTGTAGTATAAAGTAAAATTTTATCAAGGCTCCATCTTAATATATGGTATGTACAGTATATGTGAGGTGAAGGCTAGTACTGGATGGCATTGAACAGTTTCTTTTCTCCACAGGCACGGTATCGGGAAATGCCAGAACCAAAGTTTATGTATGGCAGCCATTACTCCTCGCCGGGTTATGTTCTGTTTTATCTTGTCAGAGTTGGTAAGGCACCTCCGATGGGTCTCCTGAACATGTGGTAACAAAGCTCAGTTGAACTGGCTTGATATCTGCCCTCTCTTCTTTCACAGCACCAGAATACATGCTTTGTCTACAAAATGGAAAGTTTGACCACCCTGACAGAATGTTCAACAGGTTTGTTTGGAAGCTTTAGGGCAACTTCAGTATTTCAAGGTTGGTGACACAAAACCTTACCACAAGGGAGGTCATTTCTAAAACCTTTTCCTTTTCTATGCTGTTTTTATCCAGTATTTCGGAAACCTGGAAGAATTGTTTAGATGGTGCCACAGACTTCAAAGAGGTAAACAGCCTGCTTGTGCTTCAGTCTGCACTGATCAGTTATTTCTGCTGTTTACTGATACCTTAGCCTTTCATATTGATACACAATCTGGAAGCAGATGTATACTCTGCGCCCCCCCCCGCCAAATCTTAGGGTCTTATCAGAGTTTTATCAAAACTTGTCTGAAAAGAGCTATAACTCAGAGGTATAGCATTCACATTGAATGCAGAAGGTCTCTGTTTAACCCTCGCAGTAAAAAGGATCAAGAATAAAATGATGTCAGATTAATGGTCTGACATATTCATGTTCTATATAATTTGATACCTAATGAGGAGGGGTTTGTAATGTAGCTTTTCCTTAAGTAATGCTGAACATCCAAAAAACATGCTTGGTGTTAAATGCATTCTACTGAAAGTAAATGACATTTCTTTCATTCAATTGAACTGACTGCCAAAGTATACCTGTACTTGGCCAAGAGTGTAATTCTGTTTTTTTCAGTAGACATCTGTTGTGACTAATGGTAAATACCAGGCAAGCTTTAAGATGCCTTTTTGGAACACTAAAGTCTATTGTGTGATATCTAAAATGACTGTTGAGTAAGATTGTGCTCTGTGCTCAGTTTGCTGCAGTATTATACTGTAAGTATATTCCTATTTCAATACTTAACAGTTCTGTATGCTTCTTTTATTTATTGCAGTTAATTCCTGAATTCTATGAAAATGATCCCAGTTTCCTACTAAATAGTCTAAAACTGGATTTGGGAAAGACACAAGGAGGAAAGGTGGTTGGGGATGTAGAACTGCCCCCTTGGGCCACAGGTATATCAATTTTCAACTGTATCTAGAAAGGTGCCATTTCTCAATACAGATGCAGAGCTGTTTTTCCTTCGAGACAGAGTAAGAGGGCCATCTCAAGAGACAGACACTGGGAGCTGAAGAACAGCAGTGATATATTTGGATGACTGCATTTTTTGCATCTCACAGCTCACATTGCATCTCAGTAGTGAGGCTACTGCTTTAGGGGCCCTGCAGGATGTTGTTTTCTCATGGTATCCTCTTATTAGGGGGCTTCTCTGATTGGTTGGGTGAAACTGTCCCCTAGGCTAGATGGTGCTGTCACCCACCGTAGAGACCGGGGTGCACAGCTTGGAAGTGATCTTAGACCCAGCTCTCATTATGGAATTCCAAATTTATCTTGTCAGAGATCTGCTTTTTGCAACTTCCAGCCGACTCCACTGTTCCACCCCTTCCTGGATGGGGAATCCCTGACAAGGTGCTGGTCCTCTCGCGGATTGACTGCTGTAATGCTCTCTATAGGGGGCTTCTCTTGAAGCTGTCCTGGATATTGTAGCACATGCAGAATGCAGCAACCAGGATGATGACTGGAAGGAAGAAGGCTGATCATATATACTCAGTCCTGCCTTGACTGCACTGGCTATCTGTTGTGTCCTGTGTTAATTTTAACACACAAAACCATTAACAGTTTAGGACTTCACTACCTCTTGAAGCATCTCTCCTAGAGAAATGCTGTCTGTTCTATTCAATTTATTTGGGCCTCACTGCTATAGATGGCCATGCCAACGGTGGTAAGGAAGGCTTTAGCTAGAATGTGGGCCTTCTTGATTGTGGTCCTAGGACTTTGGAATGGCCTTCCACTAGAGATCCAGCAGATCTTCTCCCCGCAGAGTTTTAAAAGACGGATAGAAAGTGTACTGTTTAGGGGAGCATTTGAGGATATTCTCTCTCAGTTAGTGTACCCTTTGACCCCATGTCACTTGAAAACTGTCTCCATTACTTGATTCTGTTTGGTTTCTTTACTTCATATGTTTTATTGTGTTTGGGGTTTATTTTCTATTATATTGCAAATTTCTGGTTGTGGTTAGCTTTAAATTATATTGGAATGACCAACCAACATAGTAGTCCCACTAAGTCAGGGAATATAAGTGTTAGCAGGCAGTAAGTAAGTAAAGCAAGCAAGCAAGCATCTGGTGGGGAGTGAGCATATATATTTGCTGTTCCGTTCAGAAATGTTTCTCCCTTGATCTTAGAATTAAGAGGGGAATAACTTCTGTCTTCCTTTTAACTAGAGATGGAAATGATTGGGCTTGTCGTGCTGCACCTCCCAAAGGCAGGGAGCCAAAACAGCAATTGAGAGCTGTATTTTAAAAAGAGAAAAGAGCTCTACTTGTTACCTTATGTCATCTCTTGTGTTTCCAAAATAGTGCTCAGCCCTTTTGTAAAGAATTTGTGCCAGCAAGAGGTAGTTTTAAAAAATCCTTATTTGTTTTAAAGCCCCAGAATTTTTTTGGTTCATTTAAAAAAAGCAAGAGCAAAGCATGGTGCTTTTATTTTGCTGCATAGTGCTTAAAGCACTCTTTGGGCAGTTTCCAAATAATTATTGGAATTATTTGGACCATTGACCTCCCAATGCGCCAGCAAGCTGGGTACTCATTTTATTGAGCTCAGAAGGATGGAAGGCTGATTAATACTGTGTCCCAGAGTATCGAGTGGGTTCCTGCTCCTGTGAATGTTCAAATAAAGAAGAGGAAGTAGAGGCTTGTTCTAAAGTGGCTTTTGGCATCATCTGCTTTAGATGCTGATGATTTCCTCCAGAAGAGCCGAAATGCTTTAGAAAGCCAATATGTATCGGAACATCTCAATGAATGGATTGACTTAATCTTTGGCTATAAGCAGAAAGGAAACGAAGCCATTGCTGCTCAGAATGGTAAGAGGCTAAACTTTGTGTTTTCATTTAAAAAATTGCCAGAACATTTCCTGTACTAATAATTCCTCTTCCATTTCTTTTACAACGTCTAGGCCTGGTAAGCCTACTTAACCTTGCCTAAAAGTTCATAGGATGGTCATGAGTCACAGGCAAATAGACAGTGCACAATAACAGCAAGCCTAGTTTAAGCATTGTTAATAGCACTGCCTTTTCTGTATGTCTAATTGTATTTCTAGGGGTTATAATTGTGGTTACATAAGCTTGCACTCTATTAGTTATTTCAATGGCTTTAGTCAGGTGCTTGAATTGTGAGACTTTATAATATTAATGCAGGATTTAACATGCTTACCTATCCTGCGTCCTATTTTGGGTGGGGGCAGAAGGGCAAGGAACAAATCTAACAAACAAGGTATGTTTTGACAGTGTTGACTAGTCTTGCTTTAAATAAGGAAAACACTTCTGTAACATTTCCCATTTTAGCTGGGGAAAAGGGTAGAGTAAACAACCGAGGATGTTTTTTCTTGGCCACTGTGAGTTGGCCAGGTACCCGTTGTAGTGCAAATATGAGTAAAACCTCTGTCAATATTTTCTATAACATTTTCAACTTGTCATGTTTTCTCATTTATTTTCAGTATTTCATCCATTAACCTACGAAGGGGGAGTGGATTTAAACAGGTAATTGAACATCAGTAAAGATGTTACCATCAGCTTTGCTTCTTGCATCAGCCATTGTCAAAATAAAATAAAATAGAAAATTAAGCTTTCTTGAGTTCAGGGAGGCTGAATAACAAAGAAAGCCAGGCATCATCATTAATGACTTCTCTGCCTTGAATGCCGATCATTAAGGCCAGAAACTTATTGCCCTTTTTGGTTGGGATGGCAGTTGCATAAGTCCTAATAGCAAATTACAAGCCGCTGATTGCATTCCTGAGCATGTGTATGAGTGGATACTCAATTCCAATTTCTTAAATCAGCAATTCTTAACCTCAACCCACATAGCCATAAAAACAATATGAAAGAAATGTATGCCAATTTAGGATTGTATAAATCACACAATCACCCTTATAAGGTGGCATGTGAATAATTGTTTGTAGTCTGTTTCCTGTTTAATTCTGCCCCCCCTCCACGAGAATGGCTGCCTTAAAAAGTGGTCTGTAATGTTAGAAATATTCAAGTGTGGACTATCCCACTATGTCGTTAAGGTTTTGTGGTGGAATAAATTGTATTGGTAGTTTAGATTACTGTGCTGTAAATTTCATTTTTCAGGTGTAGAATCCATAATTTTGTAAAGGAATGAAAAGAAGGCTGTTCGTATTGTGCATACATGCTTTTGCACATACAGTCACCGTGTTTTAAGTAATTAGTGAAATGTTATTTATATGATCAGTCAAAGAGCTGGTTAATTTATGCATGTGATTATAACAGTACCCAAAGCAGAGGCAAAAAATATTTCAAAACCTTCCCTTGTTGTTCTCAGAAATGGTAATTTGATATGTCTTCTATTTCTAGTAATGGGGCTGAGGGAAGGAGAAACCTGACTGTGTGCCCTGACCGGATATAGCACAGCTTACATTTTCCTTTCATTTCTTGTAGCATTATGGACCCAAATGAGAGAGTGGCTTTACTGACTCAGATTTTAGAGTTTGGGCAGACTCCAAAGCAGTTGTTTACCATCCCTCATCCTCGGAGAATAATCCAAAATATCGAGTGGTTGTCTCAAGCATCTAGTGGCAGCCGTTCTCCCGCTGAATCTCCAGGTAAATTTGGCCATGGCTCCATGTTTCAGCCGATTAGATTTCACCTGCATCATTTTGTCTGGCAATATGAGACTGGATGACTAAGGGACGCTTCAGAAATGTTATGATAGCGCTTCCTGTGGGGGGGGGGACACCTAATTCAGGGGTGCCCAGACTTTTTGTTAGGAGGGCCAGATTTGGTGGCTGAGAATGTGTCAGGGGCCTGTTGCTCCCCAACCCTGCCACCCCACTGCAAGCCCCACCCACTTTCTTTTAAAAAAAACATGGAGTGAAGGAGGGGGAGGGGTGGGCCAGCCAGCCGCGGGCCACTCAGAATGGCCTGGCGGGCCGGATTTGCCCCCCCCCCCCCGGGCCGGACTTGGGGCAGGTCTGCCCTAATTAGTCAGTATTTAAAGACTTTCCTTCTAAAGACCAGAGTAAGAGTGGGCTATTACATCAGTGTCACCTCCCAGGACTTTCTAATGCTGGGGATATGATGTGGAGCTTTTGACTTTTCCATGGGGGAAGGGGGAGAGGGCAGTTTTCTTATCCCATGTTTCACACTGTCTTCTTGTTCTGTTCCCCCTTCTAACCCTTCAACAGAGATGGAAAACTTCTACTACACTGGATGTTTGGGAGTATGGCTCCCACACATTCCCTTGCCATGGGCCAGCTTATTTGGGATCTTGGGAGTTGGGGACCAAATATTTGAAGTGCCAAAGATTCATCATCCCCGGTTGCAGCTGTCTTTCTAAATAGCTGTCTGAGTAGACTTTCCCCCTTGGTTTCTCTATTGGCTGCACTGGTAGAGTGTCACCTGCAGGTATATAAGAAATAAGAAAAAAGAACCTAAATTTTTTTCTCTTTCCTGAATTGTATGTGTTCTGCTTGACAATATTGTAGTCTCCCAGTTCAAATGGTCTGTCACCTTGGTAGTACGTTCCCTGGGTTCAAAATGCTGCTCGTGGCTGCTACTAAGAGCTGGGGTTTGAAGGACGAGATGCTAAAGATCCAGGATGTGCTCCTGGATAAAGGCAGTGACCTGTAGATTGACTGCAGGTAGGTTTGGCTGAATGAAGCTGGAGGGGATTAGCCGGTCTTAATTCTACCCTGCACGGATTCTTTGTGCAGCAGCCCATGCAGTGTGGAAGTGGAGGAGAGAGAGAGAGTTGCAATGTCCTGTCATCGTTACACCTCTCTCCCCAGACACTATGTTCCCCTGCTTTGAAATATGGGCTATTTCTGATTGAACACAGATTACAGACTATTCACAATCCTGCTCCATGGCAGTAGTAACAGCAAAGAAATCCTTTTTTGTCCCCATTGCAGTTTAGAGTGGTCAAGAATCTGATATATTTTAGATCACTCTGGGATAGATTTGCTCAATACTTTGCAGACAGACTCTGATTTGGACACTAATTGGCACTGGTCTTATGGATGTAACTTTGGCTTCTGCTTGTCCTGTGCTATTGGATAAGTTCAGGTTTATGTAACTTGAGGATTTAGACAGGATCCTTGGAGAGATCAGTGTCATCAAGTGTGTGCTGGGTCTTTGCCTTTGCTATCTCATAAAAGCACCAGGGGTTGGGAGACTGACAGAATCGTTAAAGGCAGTGAGGAATGCTTTCTTACAGCAAGGCAGGGTTCTAACCTGCCTAAACAAGACAGCAGTAAGAACTTTGTCAAAGAAGCCCTCCTTCATCCCCCCTATATTAGGTAACTTCCAGGCAATCAGTAATATTCCATTCTTGGGCAAAATTATTGGAGTACATGGTGGCTTCTCAGCTCCAATTTGATGGCATATAACAACGGTCTTCTAAACATTGGAATGGAATGGAATGGAATGGAATTTATTGTCATTGTATAAATACAACGAGATTAAAAGTGCCATCCAGTCAGTCATTCACACACCCCAGCAAAAAAATCCAAGACATAAAATCTACAATTTAAGAACAAACCATCTATACACATACTCCAACATTCACATGCCGAACATCACTTACACTCATTTAAAACTGACATAAAAAACCAACATACACATACAGCCCTACACTCTTTCACCTGGCAACATTCATACCCAATCCATAAAAACTACAATTTAAAATACAACAACAGCCATACACAATTCCCCATACAATATATGTGTAACACATTCAACACTAATATTAATATATATCTAACTATTTTTAGTATCAAAAGTTATTATGTTCTAACCTCATCTGGTTTTCGATCATTTATGATCTGTGTTGATCCCTACAGCAGGATAGAAGTGACACAGGAATATATAAATAAATAAATAGAAAAAAAGATATTCTATTGCTTCTCTCTCTCTCTCTCTCTCTCTCTCTCTCTCTCTCTCTCTCTCTCACACACACACACACACACACACACACACACACACACACACACACACCTACCTTAGTTTTTCATGTGCTTGTATTGTTCTTTTGACATACACCGTGATGTCTTTCCATTTCTTCAGGTGAAGAATCTTTTGAAGATCTAACAGCAGAAAGTATTGTGCTTGCCTGGAACAACATGAACAGATTAAAGCAGCTTGAGAAACACAAGTTTCATAAAGGGTAAATTCTATGATTAACGTTGTTATTAATGACTTACATAGCAACAAACCTAGAAGCTTTTATTAAGAAACTCACACGAGCTTCCTAATAATGGCCTGTAGGTCTTTTCCTATGTAAATAGTAGATAGTAGTGGATCCCACTTTTCTTAGGTTTTAGTGGTAGTAGGGTGAGACACAAAATCAAAAGCAACAGAGAGTCATAATTCCAAAACTTCTATTGGAACTGTGCAATTTAAGTAAATTAAGATCTCTTGAAATGTATGATAAGGACTTCCAAGGTGCAGTCCTTGGTGCATTTATTTAAGTGTAGTTGAGATGGAACTCAATGGACTTGTATCTGAGTAACGTGTGTTCTTTCAGGACTATATGTGTTGAGGATTACCCAATGTTCCTGTGCAATGTTTTGTTTTGAACAGGACAATCACAGGGATTGCTGTGCCTTCCAGTTCCAGCCTATCTGCTGTCTTCACCACATCTCAAGGTGGGTGGTCCTGTTTTTGTGTCTCAGTATAGTGAGAATCTGTCAATTCCTCAGCATTAACTGCCCTCCCACTCGTGTTGACTGGCATTTGGGCACCTATTGCTTTTCACTATGCAGGTTTATAGCCACCATGATTAGCAGGCAGGTTCTCTGCCCTGCAAGTCATATTTTGACAGAGTGCAATTTTCATCCACCTTCCTCCTGATGTAGTTACTGTGGGGCATTTTGACATTAATCAAAGGTAATGGCACCAGGCTGCTAAAGTTAGAGAAGTCTTTTATATAAAAGGTGACTTAAACCAATTTAGATTTATGGAGCAGAAACTACTGTGGCAGCTTGGCATAAGGCTTTCCCCAGAGTTCTTTTCAACATCTCTTAACAAGGTATGACATGTTAACAATCAAAGCAAATATTCTACACTAACAGCAGAAAGCTAGTCTTCACACCAGCCAATTAAGGGAACAGGCAAATTTTAACGTTCTGGCTTGGTGAAAAACCATGAGTGACTCTCTGACTACCTCATTTTTTTAAGAAGACAATCTTAGGTCATCCAAATGTTACTCAATTTCACATTCCAAATTTTTTGAGAACAATTCTCATATTTCTGCCTTTTAGTTCATGTACTTTAGTCAGGTTATACTTTAGTTCACATACACGGTTTAAGTCACCTGATTGTCTTATCCCTGCAAACCCACAGATTTAGAAGTAGGGTTGTAGCTCCTCTCAGATTCTGCTGATGTGTCCCAAAAATCTACCTTTAAAAATTGGTATTGACAGACAAGGTTATAATTCCATGGCTGATCTTATTTTGTTGCTGGGCTGTTTTGGAGTATGAAATTCTATGGAGCATAATCCTCTCTTATATGGGTCACAGCCATTACCCATAGCCTATTCTGAAGCTGGGAATTATTTGCAAGGCATAGAAATCCTACAGCAAGTGTAGGCCAGCCTGTGTCTCTAGTAGTACAAAGCCTGAATGGTTGACCAAGTTGAAGAAAAGAAGGGAAACTTGCAATCTCCTGTGCGAAGTGAAGCCATTGGCCCCCTAAAATCTTTAGGACATCCAGCTCCCCCCCCCAAAAAAAAATCCTTCGTACCATGGCCAACTGTAATAGCGTTGTTATGGCAGTCTTAGACCAAAATGTGCAAGGCCAAATTTCCCTCCAATTATTTTATTTATCCTTCATAACATGGTTAGATATGTATTTTGACTGGATAACAAACTTTATTGGTGACAGTTCTTCAAGCAGAAATCGAGGTTCCATGCAAAGCCTATAAAACGAAATCTTATACACAGAAAGAGAACCAATGTTCTCTATGTAGAAGCATTTCTACAGCCATTAAACTCTTCCACATAAATTTCATTTTAATGAACTACCATTTGTATATCTGTAAACAAAACTGCACATGAAGATCTCCCCCCCCCCCCCGGCCAGTGGAATATTGTAAATCCCATTAGCTTGATTTTTCTCGGCAAGGGGGAAATTAGTGGCGCTAGTCAGTAAATGCAGCATCATTTTCATTCTTCTTTTCTCTTAATTTGTTTTAGATTCAACCTTGAAAATGTTTTCTACCACATCAAAAATGCTTCAGAGGAGTATATCTTTCTCAAACATGGTCAGTGCTTTTAACGTTTTGTGATTTTCTGGGCTCTTGTCTTGAGTGCTGGATAGATAGCTGTGGGCGTTAGGTATCTGGTTGTACAACCAGTTCGCTGCTGTACCTCCTGAGAGTACAACCAGCCTATGTGGCCTTGGACAAGCTGCAGAGTCCCAGGATGATGCCAGAAGAAGGGAATAGTAAGCTTTGTGCTTGGAAAACCCTGAAAAGAATTGTCATAAGTCACAGTGGATATGGCAGCAAACCAGCACCACAACAGTTGTTGGCTTTTGTCAAATATAATCTTAATGAAATAATTTTCACCTTTGTATTTGGGTACATGTTGCTCTTTTCCCAGTTGAATCCAGCAGGTGTATGCTGACAACTGATGACTTTTTGCCTGCCCAGATGTGAAGAGAGCCAGGTTCCCCTCTGCAGTCTAGTGACTCCTAAACTATATCAATTATACCGTGTATACCTCCTGAGATGAACAACTCAGAATGCAGATGGGTCAAAATGCAAAATCCCAAGGGCTTTTTGTCAGCATTTCCATGGTTTCTTTAAAGGACTAGGTGGCTTTACATAATGCCAATGCTGTGTCAGCCAACTAATGGAGGTTACAGCTTCCGTTGCAGAGATCCTTTTATCTTGATAAAGTTAATAGCCCTTTAGTTTAGCATTAATTTAACTTCCATTCCTATTCTAAGAACTTTATATGTACATGCATAAGAAATCAAAGTACCAAATGAAAATACATGCTCTTGTTGGGGGAATAAGCTCAAATAATAGAGACCTTTCTTGCTGTTTAATGTTTTCACAAGCACAGCTTTGTCTTATTTAACAATGTGTTGTTACTAAGCATGGTGAAACAGTTTGGTTTGGTTGTTACAATAGTATTTTCAAATCCTCCATCATGCTTGTAACAAAACTGGCTCAAATTTTAGTATACAGTATTGTGTTCTTGCAAGTTTGTCATTAAACTGAATTTTGTGCCTTCTTTATGTCGTAGGCTTTGTCATCTTGTTTAATCCTACCAGGTGATACCACAGTTGTATGTTCTTCATGGGACAACAATATGTATGTTAACTTTATTTTTATCTATATGAGTGTCTAGTATGATTTCATAACTGCTTTACTAATGCTTTCTTAGGGCAGAAAAAATGAACGTTTTTCATCTACGGCAGGGTTCTCAAACTTTTTAAACAGGGGGCCACTTCGCTGTCCCCCAGACACTATAGTTTGAAAAAAATATGAACAAATTTTCCCTCCCCCCACCCCCGCCCCGTCCGGGCATCCAGGTCAGGCAAGGCCAAGGGAAAGATACACTGCCCCTGCAGGGGGAGGGTCTCCCGAGGCCGGGCCATGAGGGGTCGCTCCCCAAAAGGGTACTGGGGGTTGGAAGGCCTGCTCGTCGTCCTCCTCGGTCGGTTCCCAGTCTGGGGGCGGCAGTGGCGGCAGTGCCTCTTTGTGGAGGGGGGCATTGCAGTCACTCCCACCTAGCGGCACCCATAGCATGAGGGGCCAGGAGACCGGGCTGACCTGAACTCCTGGGCTGCTGCCATGGCCTGCTCGCCTGGTTGTCTGGCTTCTTCCCAGCTCCTGGGAAGGAACTCGGCATCCACCAAGAAGGTGGCTTTGGGACCACAACTCCCAGCAACCTTTGCTAGCAGAGGGACAATGGAGGGGCCACCTTGGAGGACTGGCTGAGAGGCAATCTCTTCCCTGCAGTGAATTCAATGGCCGATGGGCCGGATCCAGCCCACGGGGCTGTCTTTGAGGACCCCTGATCTATGATGTCTTATTGCCTATTAGGAAACTCCTGTTTGAAAATTAGAAAGCGAAATAAACTTGAATGAATGATTGAGGCCCATTCAATTATGTATTTTTGCTGTCTAAAATACAAGTTATATGCAAAATATTCATAGACACACTCACCCTTTTTTCCTTTTAGTTATTTTTATTCAATAGCCTTTGGAAGGCAGCAGGATATGTTAATAGGTCATGACGATGCTGTTAGCAAGATCTGCTGGCACAACGATCGTTTATATTCTGCTTCCTGGGATTCAACTGTAAAGGTACATCGTGTTCTTCACTTGGTATGAATTTGCACCAAGAACAGTGAAATGAGCACTCCCTGTTATTGTAGCTCTTACTGTTTTGCGAAGGGATCACAAATAATTTTGCCAGAGGTTGTGGAATTATATGATTTTTCAAAATGATGGAGCAGTTGGTTTTGTCACTGCAACAAAAAGCCAATATTGTGTCATTTTTAAAGGGAATCGAAGGGGTAATAAATTGTAACTAAAATCCAAACCACCTTTCCCCCTCTCTCAAGTTCCAAGGGCAGGTCTGAGTCCCATACATTCATGTCAGTGTTATCCTGTAATATAACATGAAAGTTGTATTAACTTCTATGTGGTCTCATGTGATTTTTTTGCCATTATAAGACTAACAGGGTAGTGGGGATAAACACATGTCCAGAAGCTCTCTGTGCTCCCAATGTGTCTCTGTGCACCTGGAAGGATACTAGACCTTTTATGTTGTGGATGAAATTCTGTAGAGGGATCTCTAACATATTTGCCAGTGTTTCCATTATAAATATCCCTGCCAATCTCTGATACAGCCACCTGTGTGAGGGCATTCAGAGTGACGTTTATTATTTATTATATCAGCACTGGTTTTTATTATTATTATTATTATTATTATTATTATTATTATTATTATTATTATTATTATTATTATTATTATTATTATTATTATTATTATTATTATTATTATTATTATTATTATCCTAACCTATATTGCAGTATTTCAGGGTATATTGCACAGCTGTGTAGGACAATTTAAAACATAAAATCTTTAACATCATTTAAAATTAAAACAGTTTAAAACACGTAAAATTAAAACACTAAAACCAGTCTAGGATAAGATTCTCAATCCCCAAAGGCTCTAATAAATAAGCATTCTTTGATTTGGCATTGAAATATGCCAATGTCAGCACCAGTAGCCTTCAATGGGAGGAAATTCCACCACTGGGCTACTAATGGCTAAGAAAGCCATCCCCTGTATTGACACATAATGAATAGTTTTCGCTGGTGGGACATGAAGGAATCCCACCCAGAAAATCTTAGTGATCATGCAGGTTTGTGCAAGGAGAGGAGCTCCTACAAATATCTAGTTCCCAAGCTGTGTAGAGCTTTGTAGGTCATTGTCAGCATCTTGAAGTCAGACCAGAAGTGGTCTGTATAAATCTTTTAGAAGCACTTGTTCAGGCTCTCATTTTAGTAGTCTAGTTGCTGCTTATGGTGCTTGCTTCAACATCGGTGTTATCTTCAAGTGCAGCCCTGTGTAGAGTAAAATGCAGTAATCTAACCAGGAGTTTTCCAGGGCAGTATCTACTGTGTGCAAATTGTTCCTAACCAGGAATGGCCAAAGTTATCTCCAGGCATTCTAAGCCCTTGCATTCACATTAGCCTCCAGTGACAAAAATGAATCCAAGAGTACAGTACCTCCATGCCACAATGCTTCAGAGAGGTGTGAGTCCATCTAGAAAAGGTCTCATACCTGGAGACCACCAAGCCACAGTGCTTCTGTCTTGTTGGGAGTTGGGTATACTTTATTAGCCCTCATCCAACCCCTTGTAACCAGATGTGTTGGTCCAGCAACTGCCCAGGCCCAGCTGTTCCCATTTATGAGGTGAAGTAGATCTGAGTGTCATCAGCATATTGTTCACAAGTACTTCATAACTCTACCACCCATTTATCCCTATGCAAGTTCAGGAGGATGCCCAGACAAGACTACGCTGGTCCTTTTTTGGCAACGTCTTTTAATATGCTGGATGTCAAGCTACTTGGCATCTCCCTAGTATTTGCCATGCTACTGGCCAGTTATTCATGGTGGACAGCAGCTTTCTGCACTGCTGGAATTGACAGGAATTGACATGGCATGTTGATATTCACATCATAGCTTGCAAACAGTTTCAGGGGATTTCCAGTATATAATGTTTGGCTTGGGAACATAGACTTAGTCATTTTGTTTGATTTTCCAGTTCATGTACTAGCAGGATTTTTGTTCCAGCAAGTTAGTCAGGCTCTAAAATAGATGTATAGTTGTGCTCAAATTGTGTGAAGAGAACATGTGTAGGGCGAGCAAATTATTTCCTTTTTTTTTCACATTACCTCATACTTTACCAAGACTGCCACAAATGGGAAAAGAGAAATTTAGGCCTCCTTCAAATACTTGTGTTCTAGGTGTGGCATTGCATTCCTTCTGAAGTATTGGGCAACAAGAAACGTTTTGAATTGCTTGCTGAATTAGAACATGATGTTAGCGTGAGTATTGTGTGTGTGTCTGTGTTGTGTTTGTTTTAATATGCAAAACATAGTGTCATATTGTTTCATTTCAAGTCTTGTCATGACCAGATATTGGGGAAGGGGCAGTGGCAGTGGCAGTCTGTGTATAAGTGGGTTTTGAAGAGGTATTGAAGTGCATAATATTTCTCAAAAGAAGTGAGAGAGAAAATAGGTTCTTCCAACCTAAAATGAAATGCAGTCAGAATACATTAAGAATAAAAGCAGGCCCTATTTCTGATGACATGTGCGGGCATAGTTGTGTTGGGTGTATTTCTATTTGCATTTGCCTATTAAAATAATAATTAAAAAAAAACTTTATCTGGAGTTTTCTTCATGAAGGTGCTTTGTTGGATTAGACAAAATGTGTTCCACTTTTGTACTCAAGGAATGAATGCATTTGTGAAATGTACCTGCCCCTTGTCTTGAGAAATATATAAATACATTAGTTGGATTGGATTACCAAAATAATGATGAACAACAACTGTGTAGGAATACAGTAATAGCTCCTTTCAGTCATTGCCAGAAAAAAAAAGAAACTGGTAGAGACTATATGCAGCTGCAGTACATTTTGCTGGTGTTAAAAACCATGCATTACGTCAGTCCTGAAGGGAAATGTACAAGATTTTTACTTGGCTGTTCAGGCAGATGTGTGTCCATCTATAAAGGATGAATGAGGTGAGCCTGTCCTGCCACTGTGCTAATAGTTCCATAGGTTGTGTGACTGCTCTTGTTTGCTATATATATATATGTCAGCATGACTAATCCAAATGTCATCAAGTCTCTGTTGCTGAACTCAAAAGAATTGATTTATGGATTTGGCCTTGAAGTGTATATTCTGTGTATATTCTGTATATCTCTATAGAGATCAAGACTTCTGGATTGGATCCTAAAAAGCCATTTGCTATGATAACAGTAGAGAATGTAACACATTGGAGGTTCCTGCTTTCAAAAATGGGTGGGGACGGCAATGTTCTTTTGCTGCCTCCTTGCCGTGCTGTTCTGGAAAATCCTATGTGCAGACACTCAGGAGCCAGGGGAAAAAATCACCTATTCCTCTCCACTTGTACCTTTGATAAAGTGGGGTTATTCTAGATCAGGGATGTCCAAACTTTTTGCAAGGAGGGCCAGATTTGGTGAGATGAAAATGTGTGGGGGCCAACCATTCAGCCGCATTTGACCCTTGGGACAGACTTTGGGCAAGCCTCTAGGACATGCAAGGAGGCGGGGAGGACGCTGCAGCAATGGAGCTGGGGCGGGTAGGCTGGGCGGATGCCTGGGGGGATGGATGGAGGCAGGGAGGGCAGGCAAACCATAAATCTGCAAGCTGACGTCTCCACCCAGTATGGGGAGGGGCCAGCTGCCAGGGATGTGTCACAGGCTGAGCCAGTGGGGAGAACAGGCCGCAGGCCACTCAAAATTTGAAAACGGGCCACATTTGGTCTCCGGGCCTGACTTTGGACATGCCTGTTCTAGATTATTATGTACAGAGCCTTGAACATTGTAGGTGCTCCATGCATCAGTAAACATGATTTTTCCTGGTAGAAATGATTGTATGCCTTCTCAATGCTTCCTTGATTTTTCCCCCTTCTTATTCAGTGCTTTGAATGACTGATAAGGAAATAAATAATATGTACTTAATTATTTAGGTCAATACAATCAACTTAAATGGTGCATACACGCTCCTTGCATCGGGAACTAAAGAAGGGACCATTAGTATCTGGGATGTTACTACTGCATCTGTGTTGCGTCAACTTGCATGCCATTCAGGGACTGTCTCTGATGCTGCTTTTAGCCCTGGTATGTTGCCTTAAAGCTCTCGAAAATCCAAGTGGTATGAAAAAAAATCAGTATGTTTTATATTCTTATTCTTCAGTATGAGAAAAACAGCTTCAATGCAGTTCTATTCATAGACATGTGGAATTATGTTCTACTACCAGTGTGGTGTAGTGGATAGATAGCGGGGTTCAAATCCTGACTTGGCCATGGAAGTTCACTATGGGAGTGGAAGTGGTAAAACTACTCCTTTAATATCTCACTTACCTTGAAAGCCCTGTTAGATTGGCTATAATTCAGCTCTGATTTGATGGCACACAATATGCATATTCAGTCAGACTTCTAGGTCAGGATACATAGAGCTATAACCCTAATGGTCAGGAAGCTTTGGCTAAAATTCTGTTACTTATCACAGTAAATTGCACATGGGTAGGAACACTCAATCAACAGGGATTTGACGAGTCATCTTCTTTGTAAGTTCCATTGATTCAATTGGGCATACGTGAATGTTGACTTAATATGCCCAAGTAAGTTGTCCATTGGAATCAGTAGCATTTATGGAGTTGACTTACCAAATCTTCATTGATTCAATGGGCCTATTTATTATGTTAAGCAATAGGAGTCTGGCCTTTATGCATTACTCCTATTTAAAACTGTGCAATTGAACAAAGCTGAAAAATTAATTAGTGCATGAAAACCATGGTTATAGTGATTCCCAATGCTAGGTCAGCATATTGGTTGCTTGAAATAAAAGAGATCGAACCTCCTGTTTTAGATTACTTTTCTATAATATCACTTTGGTTTTAAAAACCTGTGGCTCTTAGCTGCTGATAAATTACAACCCCCAAAATCTCACCACTGGTCATGCTGCAGGGGGCTTCTCTTAGGGTGATCAGATTGGGTGGATGTAACTATGTCTGCTGAAGCTGATTTTCCTAATGCCCCCTATGGTACCAGAAGATTCCAAAAATCAGAGAAAGTTATCTGGATCAGATCCTTTATGGTGTATGTTTGTTTAAAGTTTAATGGGCAGCTTGGTATACATTAACACAGACAAATTTAGTAGGTTCCCTTCTTCATTATTCAGCTACTGAAGAGCTAAATAGCAAGGCTTATACTGCTTGTTTATTCTTAACTCAAACAAGTGTAATACAATGCCTGTATGAAGAGCACATTTAATGCATCCATGTGAGTGAATAGGGTTTACAAGCTTTGGTGCAATCCTGTAGTTAACCTCTTAATACATAAATCCCAAAGATTATAATTACCCCCGAGGGAGTAAATTTTGGGGAACTGTGCACCATATGCTGTGTGCCAAAAATATCCTTATTTTTGGCAGTTTGATGGACTTGAATTAAATATCCACTACAGTTGTTTTGGTTTTTTAGATAGCCGGCACTTACTAAGCACAGGAGATGATGGCTACTTCAAAGTTACAGATGTACAAACTGGAACAATTCTATCTTCTGTGAACACAGGGCAACCCCAAAGGTAATAGCAGCATGGAGTAATTCTTAGAATTAATTCCTGTCTTAGGTAGGAAATACAGCACATGATAAACCAGTACTGATGAGAGTTTCTTGGACTAATGTCCATTTTGGTTCAAGTGCAACATGTGTGTTGTCTGTGTTTCTTGAGCATCACATAGAAGAAAACAGCACTTTGAGCCGAGACCTGGGATCTGCTGTGAAAGCCATTGCTACGCCGAGTTCTGAACTGAAGAGCTCGCACAGTATTACTGTTTCATAACCATAAATGCTAAATGTGTCACTAATATTCCCGTTATCTGGAAAATTCAGTGATTCAGTGAAGAGCTATCCTATGAGATCTTGGGCAAACTACACAATCCCAGGGGGTCCCCAGAAAAATGTAACGATAAACCACTTCTATGTATTCTCTATCTAGAAAACCTTGGACAGTCAGCCATAAGTCAGAATTGAGCTGACAGCATTCAATTGTTGATGTTCCTAATTGAGATGTATGATGGAATTCAGTTCTCCCATACTTCCATGGAAGTACTGAACACTATCTACCGCTTTAAAATTCAAACTAAGTATTATTTCATAAACACTGGAAACAGTTTTGTGCATGCCTCAAGTGTACTGAGATATGCAGACCACAGCTTATAAACTATTGGCATAACCATGTCTGAAGATGTGGTATTTTTATAATGTACTAAATACAGTACTTCCCCATTTTTCACAGGGATTTAGGTTTCCAACCCACATGCAGTATAGGAAAATCCGTGATATGCAGGCACCTTTATCTGGCGGTTGGGCCAGGACCAGCAGGCCTGTGTGGGGCCTCCTGTACTCACCCAAAGGCATGGTGCTGCCCGCAACGGACCTCCAGTGGTCTTCCCGAGTCTGTACAGGGCTCAGACGTGCCTTCTGGTAAACCAGAAGTGACTTCCAGGGTTTGCACTGAGACTCTGGAGCCTGTACAGGGCCCAGGTGACTTCTGGAAAACTGGAAGTGATTTCCAGCAGACCAGAAGTGACATCCAGGCCATGCAGTGGGCCTGTGCTGGGCCTCTGGAGCTTGCCCCAGGCCCAGTGCCACCCGGCTGCTCCCTTGCCACCCAACCACACCTGCAGTCCCAGTAAATCTGCGATATATCAGGATCACAACATATGAAAAGCATTATGGTGGGGAACTACTGTGACTGTTATGTGTCATATGTATTAAATAAAATCTAACTTTAACAAGCACTGTTTTACATAATTTAATCTTAAGAGCACACCATGGGCCCTAATAGGTACTAAGGTGTGGCAATGATGTTACAGAAAATCATACTGTTTGGTTGTGGCTTACTTACATTCTGATTTACAGATGCTTCAAGTGGGATGGCAATACTGTCCTATCAGGAAGTCAGTCAGGAGAATTGCTTCTTTGGGATATAGTCAGTGGAAGAATAATAGAAAGAATCTCAGGACATGGAGGTATCTATTTTAACATATCAATTTTAAGAGGTATTCATGTGCATACTTTAAAGTTGCCAATAAAAGTGGTGTATCTTTGAGTCAATTCATACATTATTTTGCTTTGTACCTCAGAGCTTAATAAGAGTTGAGTTGGCTTTTACCTTAAATATTTAGTATTTAGATACTAAATACTTTGTATTTTGCTAGCTCATGGTTGATTCAGCCTTCCATCTTTCCGAGGTCTATAAATTGAGTACCCAGCTTGTGGGGTGGGGGGCAATGTGTAGCCTGCCCAGAGACTACTTGAAGCGGTATGGGGCGGTATAGAAGCAGAACACTTTGCTTTTTGCTTCTGCTAAACATCCAGAAAGCATTTGTAACTCTGACCTAAATTCCTTAGAAGCAGTCCTAAAGGCATACATCCATGAGCATTACGTAAACATCTACATTGTGTAGTAAGTTGAATCACAAAGTCAAGCCATATATCTGACGTATTTGTTTCTTCTTTAGGTGCTGTTACTTGTATGTGGATGAATGAACAATGTAGCAGCCTAATCACTGGAGGAGAAGATAAACAAATCATGTTCTGGAAGCAGCAGTACTAAGTGCCTTCTCCTTAAAGATCAGTGTTTAAAGTGTTTTAAATTTAACTTTTTAAAGGACCTTGCCGTATGTGATGACGTCTGCTGCAGTTTAGACAAAGAGCTTTGGCTGCCTCTTGCTCCTGTTGTGTTTAGCTGAAAGCTCTCAATATTAGTGTCAAAACTGCAATATGTGCTTATATTTTGTTTACAAATGCCATTTCAGCTTGGAATGCTTGCCTAAACACTCAACTGAAAATAAAGACTTATTTTTCTGTAATCAAATATGTTTTTACTTTGTCCTGCTGACCTACATGAATAACATCTATACACATTCCCCAGCATTGTGTAGATAAACAGTTGGTGTCATAAGAACAGTCTTGCTGGAACAGGCCACACCCCATCCAGTCCAGCATTCTGTCTCACACAGTAGTTCACCATTTGCTTCAGGGTATTCTCAAGCAGATGTTTTCACCGGCTTCTGATTCCCTGCAAATGGCATTGAGAGAGATCCTGCCTCTCTCTCCAACCCAGAGGTTTTCCTTAGACAATGATAGCCATTGATACCCTTGTTCTCCATGAACTTGTCTAATCCTTTCTTAAAGCTGTCAAGGCTGACAGCTGTCTTCACTTCTTCTGGCAGGGAGTTCCAGAGACCAGTGATCCTCTGAATGAAAAAGTACTTTATCTTATTTGTTTGAGATCTAGCACCCAAAAGTTTCATGGGGTGCCCCCTAGTTCTAGTGTTATGTATGTGTCAGTTTTTTCTTATCTACTCTGTCCACACCATGTATGATTTTATAAACTTTGATCAGGTCACCTCTTATGTGCCGTCATTCAAGAGTGAAGAGGCCCAGCCATTGCAGCCTCAGATGGTAAGGAAGGTGTTCCAGTCTCCTAATCATTCTGGTTGCCCTCCTCTGCACTTTTTCCATTTCCATAATATCCTTCTGGAGGTATGGTGTCCAGAACTGTACACAATAGTCCAGATGGGGCCTCACTATAGAATTTATAAAGAGGCAAAATAACACTTGCTGACTTATTTTCTATACCCTTCCTAATGATCCCTAGCATTGAGTTTACTTTTTTCACTGCTGCGGCACACTGGGTTGACACCTTCATTGAGCTATCCACCAGGACTCCAAGGTCCCTTTTCTGGTTTGTTGCAGGGATTTCAGACCCCATCAGTTTATAAATGTAATTGGCGGTTTTTGCCCCAACATGCAACACTCTGCACTTGCTAATGTTGAAGCTCATTTACCACTGGTTTGCCCACTACCCCAGTGCAGATGAGACTGTAGCAGGCATACTGTACTGGCCTTCTCTGAATTTAAAATAGTCTCTTTTTAAAAAATGCTTTGCTTCAGACTCTGCTGTAGTACATATCCTTCACTCATGTAGTCAGTATTCTTTCAGATACAACCCTTACTTGTGCACAGTAATGACTCTACATAAGGCTCTGACACATATTTGAAGCCCAGAATGTCTTATATGTAAGTAAAAGCATTATTAGTTACACTGAAGTAAGTGAAGTGGCATAAAGCACAACAAAAAATACTGATTAACTGACATGCAATGAGGGATTGAAGCAGATTAAAGCAACCATTTGCCATTGCAAATAGGATAAAAATTAAATAGGCACAATGATATTTCATTATGACTAGAAGATAAAGCAATTATGTGAGGTTACTATGCTTTAACTGTAAACTATGTTTCAGTCAAACTGACAACACATTCACGAAAGATAGAGAAAAGGTTTCTCAGTAATGCCTGCTATGTTGAAGATTTAAAAATTCTTTTGGAGTAACTAGATATTTTCTGCTGCACAAATACGTCCAAAACTTTGGATGTTCATTGTCATTTTTCTATTTCAAGTTTCAACATGAAAAATATAAATAAGTATTTGAAAGTAATGGGTAAATGTTAACATTAGTGTTTTGGTGTACTGATGATCCGTCATGTTCTTCAACAAGTCACTGTGCCCTTGCGAACCCCAACAGTTAAGAAATCAGCAACCAAGTCATACTGGTCTCATTTCCCCCACAGAAAAAAAGGAAGACATTTCACAGGTCACCTACAGTACCAGACTTGCTCATCCAATATGAAAAGCCATACGAACATGCTAGTGGCAGTAAAGTATTCACTCTTGCATGTCCTTTTGCACTGAATTGCTAACTTAAAAGAATTAGTGCAGTATACGAGTGATAGTTCCAAAACTTTATTTTTTACTTTCTAATTTAAGATGGTTAAGGCAACAGAATGTAGACACATTAGAGGGACTTTGTAAGACAGCTGTGAGATAAATTTAAATGGTCATCTTGTTAAAATATCAATGGAATGATAAATACTAGCTATGCCAAGTTTAACTGGCATGCTAGGTAAAGAAGATTACTAGAACCAGTTTACTACCACTACACAGAATTCTAACATTATTCAGACAGAAAGATTAGAAGCAGCTGTATACATATATCACATGTAGCAAATTCTAAGTAATGCAGGAGACATTAATTTTATCGATATCAATGGCTTATACAAAGAGTGTTGAGCTATACAGTATCACCTTAAGAAAAAACATTATTCAGTTTGTTTTGACAAACATAAGGCTAGAAAAGTCAATCAGAGCAAGGTAATATGTTGTATCGAACATTTTCATCAATGACAATGCAAATACTCAATGCAGCATCTCTCATCTTCAGCTTAAAAGAAAGGTTCATGTGCAGAAAAAATGTTGTAAATAGTAGCCAATATTTAGCAGTATTTTTTATCACACATGCATCCCAAACAAGTATTAGACTTCAGGGATAGTATGATCCATAAGGGTCTTCAAAATGCTTGAGGCCATCCTGAAAATAAGGAAAAGGATTCTTTAGCGTCAAAAGCATAAATAAAAAACAATTTAACATTACTTAAATATGCCTACAGTGCTTGAAATTTCAGTGAACTGATACTTAAGTATGGTACTTTATTTCCATACTCAAGTTATTTTGAAGATGCATTTGTTCTTATTTGGTACTGGATAAAAAGATTTGGAACACAGGTCGAAGTTCCAACTCAAATGTGTTTTACAGTACCAGGAGACAATTCAGATAAAGCATATTCTCCAGCCACCAACTTAAAATGGGAAAATATTTTACACGTACCTCTTTATCATATGTTCGAAGAGCTGAGAAGGCATGATAGTGATTGTCACTACATTTCCAGCAGTTGCCAGTATGTCTGCAATTTGGGAGTCCTGTTAAGCGAGATATAAAATGTATTAGTTCTTTGGAAGACTTGGCACTCATAGGAAGCTTTTTCTAGATTCAGCTTTGACTTACTGACAACAACACTTAGAATGTTGTTAGCTACATCTTTTATTCTACTGAGGTGAATTAATAGTTTTAAATAAAATATCCATACATGGAGGTAAAGGAGAATCAATTTGCACAATTAAAATCAGGACTACCTAAACCTAAAGCAAATTGTCTAAGACAAAGAAATCAAAATATGAAAGGCAGAAAGTTTCTTTAGTCATGTATAGTCGTCCTCTGCCATTTCACAGTTCATATACTGTGGTCCAGGCACAGTGGTACCTCGACTTACGAGTGGCTCTGCTTAGAAACAATTCGACTTATGAGCGGAAAACCGGTTTTCTAACTGCCGCCTTACAAATTTTAGATGTGGTTTGCTCTACTTACGAGCAGCTGGGCAGCGGGTGGGGTGGGGTAGGCGGGGATTGTGCCGCTGCCTCACTGGCTCGCTTGCCTCAGCTCTTCCCCAGCCTTGCCCAACCACTCTCTTCATCCAGGTTTCACGGAAACTCCGGTGAAGAGGAGGGCTGGATCATTTTGCATTTCCCCACCAATGAGGGTGCTCGTCCGGCGTGGAATTCAAAAAGACCCAGCCCTCCTGCTGCTGCCCTTCACCCGGGGACTCTCCAGATCACCCAAAACCACTTCTGGGGTCTGTAATAGGCCCAGGAAGACCGTTGGAGGCCCGTTCAGGGCAGCACCAGGCCTGGGTTAAGTGCAGGAGGACCCAAACAGGCCCCCCATTCCCAACCCGACCCAGCATCTGCATATGACGGATTCTCCATTGTCGCGGGTTGGGTAAGGTCCCTAACCCCTATGATAAGCGGGGGATTACTGTAATGGCAAACAAGGAAGTACAGATTGTTACAAGAGATCATGGTGAGTAGCTTAGTATCTGGCTGCAGAGCCAGAAATTGGGAGTGTGATTCACCACTATGCCTCCTTGATAAGGCTGTATGCTATGATCCACAGGGCGTCTTCCAACTCTGCAGGCATAAGAATATTATTGGAAACATTTCTGGCAATTCTGAAACCATGGATATAAATGTTGGAGAAAAATAGGAAAACTTTGGGAAAAACATCCCCCTCACTTTTTTCTGGTTTCCAGAAATTATACATCTGTACAGATATGCACACATGTATGGCTCATCAGTTTCTTTTTTTGGGGGAGAAGGTATTTTTACACACACACATATGAAGCTATGCTAAGTGTAGATTCATAAGCACTTTGTTGTACATGGCTTTATATTGTAAACACAGGTGGATGCAGGCACAGGCACATGTGCAGACACACAACATCACATCTTACTCTTGGAACAACAAAGCACATCACTCACCTTCAGGCCAATTACATTCTGCCCATTTATTTCACATATGTTGTGTTCAGTCAGAAGTCCATTTCTAGCAGCTGAACTGTCTTTCACTATTGAAGTTATCTTTCCATTTTTGAATATAAAGCCAACATGTCCTGTGCTGTCCTTATGCATGGTAATAGTTCGCCCAAAAGGCCTATAAGAAAAGCATTCACAGCTCACTATCCCAAATATTTATTCAAAACAACACAATCACCAAATTGGATAGGACTGGTCTCACATTAACTAGACATGCTTGTAGGCTGCAGCTTTAATTTAAAACAAAATTTCAACATTCTCCTTATCAATACAATCCCTATACAGTTTATCAGATGTACCACATTTCTTTAAGCTTTACCTCTCACGAACTATCATTGAGATTCTCTCTCCAGGTATTTGCTTCAGAACTTTATGGGCTTTTTCAGAACTCCATCCTGCACAGTTTTCTCCATTGATTTGCAAAACCTGATCCCCAAATCGTAAGCCAGACAGTGATGCTGGGGAATTTGCCTGAACCAACTGGACAAATATACCCTAAACAAAGATGCACGGAACAGTAAGATAAAACAATGTATCTACCCAATTCATTTTTATAAAACACCTAATAGAATTTAGAGAATGACACAACACCTGTGCATTTACAAATAGCTACAAACTTTTAATGCAGCATGTTCTAAATCTCCGGTTACATTACCACTTTTTTTTAAAAAAAGTTTATAAACACTGCTTTGTATTTGTATTTTAGAAATGTGTAGTAAGTTAACACAATGTATGTCTTATTAGTAGCATCACTTTTATAAGTGAACTCTATTGCACAAGTCAAATTAATTTGAACTTTATCATCTCATAAATGCAATGTAATTCAAACCAGTTTAGACCAATATGTTATTTTGCAGGTTTTTACACAGTAGCTATTTTTAAAAAAATTAAAAATATACTATTTCCAGTATGGCAGATTACAAGAACATTAATAAAATGAAGGAAAAAATCAGCCATACAACTGCTCCTATGGATTAGCAATGCTACCATGTCCTCTCAGTTTTCATAACTGAGATAAAAAGATAAATACATTGATACAAATAAATGGGTTACAAAATAATACCTACGTTGTCTACAGATTTAAGCCGAAGACCAATTTTCCCATCCTGATCTTTACACAAGATTACTTCACGGACCCCTTGCTTAATTTCTGCTCGACGAATTCCAACATCATTTCCAGTTATTGGAGCTATCATGTAATTCATTGCTGAAGGCCTTCCAATAAGCTAAAGATTATAAAACGTGCATAGATAGATTTAAAAAGCAAGGCCAAATCAAATCTCAAATACAGGTATTTGCCTGAAGTTATGAATGGAGCTGTTTCAGGACATGTTTTACCCTTAATTAAACAATGTGATTTTAGCCAAGACTCGTACATATTTCTACAATCACTACATGACTGAGATAGTTTCAAGCTAGGTCCACACATTCCTTGTTTAACAAAGCAATTTTGCAAATGGGTGGGTTAATTCTACACTGATGAGTATTTGCTTTTTTAATAATTAAAAACACTTTACTTACAAGAAAAGAGAACAACAAATAAAAATTTAATGAAACCTTAAAGAACTTTTTCTTTACTGGGTTGACACTTACCATCTGAGAATCTGCAGCAGAAACCATTGCCATATTTCTCTGTATCTCTTCTTCATTCAGGCTTAGACCCATGTACTGGGAAAGTTCAGGATACAGTCGGGGATACAGATCTTTTAAAAGTTTAAAGAGTTATGTCAAAACATGTCACTAATATTAATAAATTAAGCTAAATTATCACAAATAATGTAAGCTGGTGTGATGTGACGGATAGTGTCAGACTCAGGACACAGAAGTCCTAAATTTAAATCCCTACTCAGCCATAGGAAACTCAATGTGTTTGGCAATGGTGAATACTGCTTGAACACCTTACATCAGCCAAAAGTAACTAACCAGCACAAAGCCATGACAATAATAACTATCAGATGCCTATTAAGATAACTCTCTTCTCACTTATACACAAGATAAAGTCAACTCAAAATTAGCAATCCCATGAAGTGATCGCACTGTTTAGAATGTCTTAATTATATCCTGTTGAACTACTGTAACCGAGTCTAGGTGGACTGTCTTTAAAAACATTTATTTCATTTATTCATTCATTGGATTTCTCAACTGCCTGATTAATGATGAACATTGCTCTGGGTGGTATACATAATGCAACAAAAGCAAGCCCAACCAGACCACAACATTCTGAACACACTCTTTCAGGTTTTTCATGCATATGTGAAACAGTATGTGGAATCACAGAACCCTAAGAAATTCTGCAGGCTCATGGTCAAAAATGTTTGAATAGGAGTCACCCCAGCCTTGCTACCGTTCGCAAAGTGACACCAGGTAAAGGAAAATCCCAGAAGCTTACTTTCTTAATCATTTAAGCAATTCTCATCCTAACATAGAGCAATTGTCAACGCTGTTTTCCAACAGGTTTGAATAGCAGGAAGCAGAATAGGGTATCCTGTAGTGTAGACCATCTTGACTATTGCCATTGATGTTGTCAGTATTCAGGCTGCCCTTTGCTATGCAAAGCCTGGCATACTTTTTCCTGCAGGCAATCCAGGCACAATATTGCGCAGCAATGTTATACAATTTTCTTGCTTTTAAAAATTGTGGGTACCAAAGCACAACATCCCAGTTTTTTGAAGAATAGTCACTTACTTCCATCTTGAAGGGTAGGCGCTGAGGCTTCAGACAGAATTGCTGGATTACCTGGATTTGAAGCAAATGATGTTTGTGCCTATAAAGAAATTTGAAGCAAAACATACTCTGAAATTACAGATTTGTTTATTTTATTTTCATTTTAATCATTTTCCTAACTATACAAACCAAACTCAGTATAGATAGGGATGTCTCCTAGGACTAAGTTACAAATGATGTGAATATCTACAATTATGATCTATTTCATTTTTAAAAATTCTGTACATGCACTTAAAAATATACAAAAGCATGCATCAAATAATGCCTGTTAAAGGTGCAACAAAACTCGTGCATGTGTGTCGGTCTGTGTGTCTATGTGTGTGATATACAGGCATACCTCAGTTTACAAACACCTCTGTTAACATGATTTTCGGTTTACAAAGAGAAATCCATTGAAAATAATGCCTCAGTTTACGTTTTTTTTTTCCTGCAGTACCTCAGTTTACGATTTTGTTTTGAAGCAAGCTTCCCTAGGATGCATTGTGCCCCGATGAGTTTCGGTTTATGAATTTTTCGCAATACGAAACATCCTGGAGAACGCATTAAATTCGTAAACCGAGATGGGTGGGTACACGTGATTGTACATTCTCTCTTTTTCTATCATGTCCCATCCCCAACAGTTAGTTCCAAATTCCAGTCGAAGGAGGGGATAAAATTATCTTCTCAGATCAGACAAGCAGAAGTTTGGATACTACGCCATAAGAATTCAAAATTACTGACCAAACATGGTAAAAGATTCCTAGATAAAGCAGTTACAGTGTAAGAATAGGAAAGGTGCAGGTCATGAGCCTTCCTGGCTTGAATGATCCACTATTAGTAGTTTTCTGTGATCCAAAGTCTTGTCTGTTTGAAACTCCACTGTAATACACTGAAATAAATCTCTCTATTTCACTCTAATGGTATTTATATATTTATATGTGCTGGATGATTTGAATTGATGAGAAAGAATAAGTTGACCTATGCTGATCTACCAGGGAAGCCAAATGAAGAGAAAAATATTGGGTAGGGATTCTTTATGAACTGAATTCTAGGATTTTTTATTTATTTATTTATTTATATACCACAACCATCTAGCAAAAAGCTACTCTGGACGGTTTAGAAATCTTGCTCTGTTCTACTTTACTTACTCCTCATATCTAAAAAAAGAGGCACAAGATTATTACCCTACTTTGTACACAACTCTACAGAAGAACAAGTAAAGTAATACCTCGTAAGAAGTTTTAGGAAAAAGTCTTACGAGACAAAGTTTCCCATAGGAATCAAGCTTAGTCTGACTGGAAAATGTGGACATTCTTGAATTTTCCCATACTCTAAATAAAGCTTAATCTAATTCCAGATTAATAGGTTTTCAATGCATTTCTATGGGAAGCTTGTGACCAATTAACCCAGGCAACTTACTTCCACCTCCTCTCCCTCCCTCCCTCCCTTTCAGCTGCTTACTGGGATGCAAGCAGGCAAGTGAATGAGCGGGTGAGCGAGCAAGCGGGTGGGCAAGCACGCAGGTGGATGTGCGAGCAAGCGGGGGCGGGGGGGGGCGAGTGAACAAAAGAAAGTGCGGGCAAGCGAACAAACAGGCGCAGAAACCAGGAAGTAAAAAGGAGGGTTGGCCTGTGCTCTTCCCCCTCCTCACCCGCATTCTACTCATCCCAGCTGGTGGGAGCACATTTTCAAATTGATCTCTCCCCAGCCCGCAAAGCTTCAAAGGCAAGCAGCAGCGGCAGATTACCACCGCTGCTTCCCTTCCAAACCCCACGGGCTGGGTGAATATCAATGTTACCTTGTAAGACAAATGGAAACCAGGAGAGCGATTTTTCCAATCGTCTTACGATTGTTTCCTATCCCTGGAAATTGCATTCGTCTTACAAAGTTTTCATCCTAAGGGGCAACTAAGGTATTACTGTACACAATTTGCATAGCCAAAGGTATTAAAGCTGCATTTAAATCAGGAAAGTATACTTCTAGAAAGATCCTGAACATACCAGGTGGACCAACTACCCAAGTAATTAAGACTTTTTTTTTAAAGGGACTTTTAAAAAAGGCAAACTGGATATGTTATATAGGACAAGGAAGGGGTGACTCATCCGTCTAGATCACAACACACACACACCGGCATTGCTGCTTGTGCCAATTAGGTCAGGGTGGGGAATCAAGCTTAGTTTGACTGGAAAATGTGGACGTTCCTGAATGTTCCCATACTCTAAATACAACTTAATCTAATTCAGTACATTTAAGCTGTAATTGCTATAATTGCAGCAACCCATAACTGTTTGAATAGATATATCTGACCATTTGAAAACTGAACTATGACATAGTGGGTACAGCGTTGGATAAGAATAGCAGAAAACTGAGTATTAGTCTAGAACTGGGTTCAGCTTCCAACTCTGCCATGGAGCACACTGATGCAGGCCTCTGATGCAGGCCTCTAGTACTGTACAACAGGTCAAACCACAATCAAGGCCATGGCCCTGATAGCACATAACCCTGGAGAGAAGAGTTGCTGTGCTTCCGGGTGATACTAAAGCCAAAGACTTGTAGCTCAATGAAAAAGACATCAGGACTATCCTGTAAGCCAGTTGGGAAGATGAACTATTCCTAAATTGACAGGCATACTGTTACAGCAAAGGGACATATAAACACATCCAGCCTGTGAAAATTAAAAAGGGAGGTAAAATTCTTAAAGGCAGATTCTTCTGTTTAGATTGGGTTCCACCCTAGGCCACCTTCCCATCCTTGATCAATAACCAAAACTGAAACAGTAGAATTCTCAAGTTATGATTTCATATCATCTTTAACAAAATTAACTGCTTTATTGAAATACACATTGACATACCTGAATTACTTTGTCCACCTTTAGATCTTCTAGTGATGGATATAGAGACATTTTCAGGCAATTTTCCTGCATAAAAACATACAAAAGAATCCTGAAGTCAACAAATGCAACATACATTCATTTTGGATGCAGTTTGACTAGAAAAAGTGAACACAGGACTATATATCTGTTCTACTTGATGCTGAATAAACAACTTTAGAAATCATATCCCTGTAACTTGTAAAGTACATACAGTACAGGTCCACACATACATATTCAATACCAGAAGCATTACTGTCCAGCAAGACTTAGTATTAGTTAGGGGAGTACATGGCTCTTGAGATATTCTTGCAACCATATTTTTTTCAATCAATTTTAGCCAGAACAGTCAATGGGGAAACATTATGGGAGTTGCTGTCCAGTAACACCTAGAAAGTCATATATTCCCTATCTCTGATCTATACAGATACCCTTCTATTTACACACCACGATAATTTATCAGGAACATTAAAGAAAGGCTAGATAGATTTATAGAAAAGCACATGCTTCGTTTTTGATACCTCTGTACAAACCTGTATGCTCACATGGCTAAATGAATGAAGAAAATGAAGTTCATTTTGACGCACCATGAGAAATGCTTGTTCTTGCTGCTACTGTATTAGATGTGCTAGTTTGAAAATTTTACAGTGGACCCTCGTATAACAAGCTGTTTGTTTAATAGAGAATCTGCTTAAAGGGAAAAATTTCTGGAGATAGGGGAAATCACTTAACAGAATTGCCTGTGGGGTGAATCCGTACAACAGAAAAATGGTCATGATTAGGAATTAATCCGTTTTCAATGCATACCTATACGAAATGTAAACAAAGGAAAATTTGCTTAATAGAATTTCGTTTGGAACGAATTAAGTCCTTTATACAACGTACCAATGTATCTTCTTAGCACCAGCCCTATGACTACAAATGCGGGGCAACGTAGGAAGCTTTTATAAGGAAAAAACAGAAATTCTCTATTTTGATTACTTCCCCAACACTTCATCATTCCTGTCTGAATAAAAAAGTATGCATTGAAGTTTGAGGTTATTACACAGAAGAAGTTGGAGGAGGCTTCTGTTCTACTCAATCTAACCTTGATTCTCCAATAATTTACTAATCTGTACAGTCCTTTCTTTCCCTACAGAGCTGGCACAAATAGGAGTGGAATACTGGTCAAGAATCCACAAACATATTTAATGACAAATTAGCTGGTTGGCCAGATCCTGTCTGTGTTCTCAATAAAGCGGTACTTCATCCTGCATCTTCTAGAATGTAAGGTGAATGTTAATGGTTTATCTCATGGGCTACAGTAAACAGAATTTAAGAAAAAACAGGAGAAGCTTTACAAATACAAATTTAATTTTGAACCACAAAATAATGAGCCATGCACAAACTCAGAAGCAACCTCCCAATGGGTCAATAACCACTTAACCTTATAATCAACATTTGATGTTGGGAGACAGAAGCAATTAAGTTTTAGCTAGAAGCCAGATTCGTAAAATATTTCAGGATTTTCAGGTAATCAAGGAGATACCTAGTAACTGCGAAAACACACATGAAACCAGGGCTGTGGAGTCGGAGTCGGAGTCGAGGTCGGAGGAAATTTTGGGTACCTAGAGTTGGAGTCGGAGTCGGCAAACAATGCACCGACTCTGACTCCTACTCCTACAAAATTTAGATTGGAATTTTTTTAAAAAAGCAAGTTTAAATGTCCCAATTCACAAAAAGTAATAATTAACGACTTCTCTACTGTAAGAATAAAGACCAATGCATTCAGTGCCTCACGTAACTGCAAAACGAACACGTTAAGTGACCGTGAAGAAGCATGCTTTTCATGTGCTTCACTATATGGCACGCAACACACAATTAGGAGCGGCAATACTTATACTTTCCATAGTGTTGTGTTCTGCTGTTACGCAGCACCCATGGTAACCTAGCCTCTCACTGATAAGGGATTAAGTAAATATGTTTTTTGCAGGACTAGAGACACTTGTATAAGTGAAGGGAATTGAGGGTCAATAGTTCAAGACTGAAGCTGTAAACCAGGGGTGCCCAAACTTTTTGCAAGGAGGGCCAGATTTGGTGGCTGAGAATGTGTCAGGGGCCGGTTGCTCCCCGACCCTGCCACCCCAAGTACAAGCTCCACCCACTGACCCATAAGCCCCACCCACTGATCCCTTGCAACCCCACCTGCAAGAAGGAAGGCGGAGACCAAGGGAGGGAGGGAGGGAGGGAGGGAGGTGGAAACCAAGAGAGGAAGGAAGGAAGGTGGGGAATAAGGAAGGGAGGGAGGTGGGGACCAAGGGATGGAGGAAAGAAGGAAGGTGGGGACAAAAGGAACCACAGGGAGCCGTGGCCACAGGTTGCCCCTTGGAAGAGGCAATCTATGCGACCTTGCTCCCTCCCAAGCTCCCCAGTGGTGGCGACGGCTCGCCCGCCAGTCCACCCCAAAGCTTCTTGGCGGTGGTGGAGGCCCGCTGGCCTGCCCACCCCCACAAATTCCCCTGCCGTGCTGGTGGTGGCAGACTGCCCAGTCGTCCAAGCTTCCTGGCAGTGCTGGTGGTGGTGGTCCACCCGATCACTGCCCCACGTGTGCACCCAACCTCAAAATGTTGCGGCGGCCCACCCGCGTGCCCATCCCCACAAGCTTCCCAGCAGTGGTAGTGGTGGTGGCCAGCCCACTCAGCCCCACAAGCTTCTGCTCACCAGCCGGCCAGCCCACCAAGCCCCTCAAGCTTCTCGGCAGTGTCAGTTTTGGCGGAAGGTTTTTTTTAAAAAAATGGGTCGAAGGAAGGGCAGGGAGGGGCGGGCCAGCCAGCCGTAGGCCACTCAGAATGGCCTGACGGGCCTGATTTGACCCCTGGGTCGGACTTTGGGCAGGCCTGCTGTAAACCATTGGAAAAACTGACAGCAGTTTTTTCCAATGTATATTAATACAGAGGAGTCGGAGTCGGGGAGTCAGAGTCGGAGTCGGAAGTACAAAAAAACTTAGGAGTCGGAGTCGGAGTCGGAACATTTATCTACTGACTCCACAGCCCTGCATGAAACACAATACCAGGAGACCTAAGGAGATAAAGATCCTGAAGGATTTTCTATATTTGCTGTTGTCTCTATAGTACAGTAAACCCCCACCTATTGCAGGGATTAGAGACCCGACCCGACCCGCAATAATTGAAAATCTGCAGTATGCTGATGCTGGGTCAGGTCGGGACAGGGTGGGCTCTCTGGGGGTTCTTGTACTTTTCCAGGTCTGGCACTGCCCCAAACGGGCCTTCAAGGGGCTTTCCAGTCCCTCAGAGGCCCCAAAAGTGCTTTCTAGTGATCTGGAGGTCACTCCTGGTTTACCAGAAGTCTCTTCCTGTTTGTGGGGAAGCACTTTTGGGGCATCCGACGGGCCTGGGAGGCCTTTCCTCCTTACCACAGGGGGCCTTTTTTTCATATACTGCGGACCCGCGATATACCGGGACCGCAGTATATGAACCTCGAAAGAGTGGGGGACAACTGTATTCCAGTAAACCAGCCCAATTTGGGCTGCCATTAATGTTCCACAACTAATATTTGGGGCATCCATTCTTGTTGGGGAAAAGTCTGGGGCACCTGTATCCCACATTCTAAGGAGCCTTCATTGCACATCTTGGATATTTAGGAGCTGGACTTCAAAAACACGAGGGAAAACTCCAGAAGTTAATGGAAAGCAAATGGGCTATGAAGTCCTTCCCTTGGTGCACAATACCATATGCAAAACCTGTCTATTGGAAATAATCTGTCAGTTTGGGCTCCTGCTGTGTACAGGTTCAGCTAGACAGAGGTACCTGAGAGACAATTGGTATCTGTTAGTCAATGGGAAATGTGTAAAAGCAAGTCTGTAGAAAACAAACAGGCTCCACTTGTACCAACTGCTGGCACTAAATATAAAAATGGCATTTTTTTTAAAAAAAAAAATAAGATTATCCTTGTGGGAAAGCATACCAAGCCATTGGAACATCCAGTTCAGAATGACAGCCCTGGGAAATGAGGATGAAAATGTAATGAATGACCAAACGTAGCCAGTGTGTGAGTGAATGTGTTTGCAAACATACAGGAGGACATAAAAACCAAGGGGTATCCAACTGTACATCTTCAGTATGTTTTAGGCTACAATTCCCAGAATTCCTGAACACTGACAATACTGCTAGGGCTTCTGAGCTTTGTAGTCAAGAGGGAAAATGCAAATACCAGAGAGATTTGGAGACCAACATCATTTATGGTGTTTTTTGTGTCAACTCCAGAAGCCCAAGTTAAGGGAGAACACAGACACAGCAGGTGTACTAAAAATAGAGTGAACCAAGTCTAAAAGGTAAGGAGAACAGCAGCATCTCAAAACTTCTAATAGTGAAAGAGGAAGTTGAAAGGGAAAGTCGGGAATTCCTTACACCTTCAGAATATGTTAAGACCCCACAAACTACAACAGAAACAGAAGGTATTAAAAATACAGGTAAATGGCTGGATATCTCAAGGGTTTAGGACAGTGGTGGCCAAACTTCGGCCGTCCAGATGTTTTAGACCAGAACTCCCAGAATTCCAGGCCTGTATTGCCAATGACAAAGGAATGTGGGAGTTGTGGTCCAAAGCATCTGGAGGGCCAAAGTTTGGCCATCACTGGTTTAGGAGCACTTGTCTGTGAAGTAAGTCCTCCCAGAAGAAGAGCAGCTTGTGTGGCCTTCAATAAGCTGTATAGTCCCAGATCACCATTAGAAGGAGTGACTGGTAAACCACTGGAACAAATCAACTTGGCTACGGACTGATATGCATTTCTTTTACAGTTAAACTGTATTTGGTTTAGGTGGGTCACATGAAGACCCTGGGTTGTTTTGGTGCTAGTCTCTATACCAGCCCTAAATCTGATGCCCACAGTCACCTTCCATTCACACTGTCCACCAGGTGAACGTCAACTCTCCTTTCTCATTTTTCTTGTCTACTCAGAGGTGATCTAGTGCTAAACTAAGGTATAAATGCATTGATAGGAATTATACACTGGTAAACTAATTGGTTTGTTTTAAAAAAAACTTTGGGGTAACTAGGGAGAATAATCATGGAGGTGAATATTCCAGCTTATGTCATTATAGCACCACTCTAACACACACACACACACACACACACACACTGTGGCAGCATGAAACAATCACACAGCAAAACATAGTTCAAATCATTCTGGCTTTAATAAAATAAAAGCCCCCAGCATCAATGTTGTCACAGACTTTGATGACTTGATATTTAGAAAATTATAAAAATGGTTTCCGTAAGTCAGAATCAACAAGGGGCACAAAACAGTTATTACTATTGTAACTCAGGAAAGCTTCAAGAAGTCTAGACTTTAGAGAATTGAAGAACAGCATCAGGAAAGTAATCAGAGAATCCTTCCTCCAGAAAAAGGAAATTTGCCTGAAAGTAAGTAAGTAAGTAATATAACTTGGACAGAATAAATGTAAAGAGAGAATACTGAGTGCAAAAAAGGCCATTACTAACACTGACAGTAAGAATGGGGTGTCCTTTAAATACATCAAAAGCAGGGGTGGGGACAGCCAAAGGAGTTCCTGAGCCACTGAATGATAATTCAAGGACTGCTAAGAAAAGAGAAAGAAACTATAGAGAAGATGAATTGATTTTTCATATTTGTCTTCACTGCAGAAAATTCATGGCATGTATCTGTGCCTCAATTGATGCTTTCAGGAAAAAAAAATGGAAAGCTAGAGTAAATAATAGTACCGTAATAAAAAAACAAAAACAAAAAACACAGATTGCTGTATTTTCATGTGAACTTCCATGGATCAAGTGGACTTGCCACACAATGCTTCTGTCTCTTTCTCTTTTTTCCTATACAGTAGTCCCCAATTTATTGTGGGGCTTAGGTTTTCTAATCACCCACGATAAAGGAAAATCCGTGGTATGCAGATGCCTCGGCGAACTCACCAGCAGAGGCTCCTGACCCCTTGTGCCAAACACAGGGCACTTGCAAGGCGCCACTTTCACTATCCTCCACCTCGCCAAGCCAAACTCACGGGGATCCTGCCCGCCTGCACTTTCGCAAGCGCCATTTCTTCAGTGTGAGGGGGCAGGAGCCCCCACCAAAGATAGGGTGTCTGGAAGTTGAGTCATGGCAACTGGACTTCTTTTTCTTGAGAGATAGAAACGTTTTGCTGCTCATCCAAACAGCTTCATATAGACTGATGAAGCTGTTTGGATGAGCAGTGAAACGTTTCTATCTCTCAAGAAAAAGAAGTCCAGTTGCCATGACTCAACTTCCATATAAACTCACCAGGATGACTGAGAATCTTCACAGACAAAGACAGGGTTATTGCAGGGACCTTGCCAAGCGAAAATCACCAGTGATGGATCCTGCCCCCTCACGCCTGCGAAGGCATGAGTAGGTGGAATATCCATGAGTTTGGCTTGGCAAAGTGGAGGAAGTTGAAAGTGGCACCTTACAAGTGCCCTAACTTAGAAGTGAGGGGGCAGGAGCCACTGCCCATTTTTTCAGCATGGCAAGGTCCTTGCAAGCACCCTGTCTGTGGCAGGGGCTCTTGCGTGCTCGTGCCGGAGAAAGGGTGCTTGCAAAGGCATGAGTGGGCAGGATCCCCATGAGTTTGGCTTGACAAGGAGGAGGCTGAATGCAGTGCCTTGCAAGCTCCCTGACTTTGATGTGAGGGGGCATGAGCTGCTACCAGTATTTTGGCTTGGCAAGGTCCTTTTAAGCACCCTGTGTTTGGCGGGGGCTCCTACCTGATCACGCCAAAAAGGGCACTTCCAAACGCATGAGCGGGCAGGATCCCTATGAGTATGGCTTGGTGAGGTGGAAGAGGGCGAAAGCCGCACCTTGCAAGTGCCCTCACAGGAGGAGGCAGGAGCCCTCACCGGTGAGTTTGGCTTAGCGAGGTGGAGTGGGTGAATAAAAAAATCTGTTATATAGTGGGACTGCGAAATGTGAAATGTGGTGTGGCAGGGGACTATTGTAATACATTTCCACAGGCTAACACAGCTCCTTCTTCAAATAAAAACAAAAAAGGAGTTCCAGCCTTTCTGACAAACTGAAAACAAACCACTGACTCCAAATGTATACATTGCAAGAGTCCTTAAAAGATTCAAAATGGCCAGTCTTGCAATACTCAATTTGTAATCCCACAATCTCTACATCAGAAAACTGGAAATGGCCAATATGGCACCCACTATAAAATGGGAATCAAAGAAATGACCTACTTAACATAATGTTCTGGATAAGTAACAGGTATACAGAAAAACACATATTAGTTGGGGAAAACAAGCTGTCTGCAAAAGTCTGAATCACTTATATTTTAGAATTCTTGAAGTGTCAACAAATACGGATATGAATGACTCACTAGATACATCTTACTATGGATTTCCAAAACGCTTTTACAAACTCCCAGACATAAGCTAAGCAAATTGGTTTTTAACAGAATATTTCATAGTAACTGGTTACAGAACAGAATCCAAGGCATAAGAATAGACATATCCTACAATAGAGGAATGTGGGACTATATAACTGGCTCTTGTTACTCAAGAGATAAGATGAGAGCAGAATAGTGAGGTGTGTTTGCTTGCTCACAACACCAAATAATCTACTATGGACAAATGTTGCTTCTTTACCACAGAATTAATGGAAATCTGGTGAGTCAATTTCCAATGACTCAAACTGGGTTTCCTCTAACAGGAACGTTGTGTTAAATTAAGTAATGTGATGTGAGATTACTTTAGCAATAGAATTTTGGCCAGGGTTCAAAACAAAAAAGGATTCTAACCCTCTAAGACAGGCATGTCCAAAGTCAGGCCCAGGGGCCAAATGCGGCCCGTTTTCAAATTTCGAGCGGCCCAGCTGAGCCTGTCATGCATCCCCACCAGCTGGCCCCTCCCCATACCAGATAGAGATGTCAACTTGAAGTTTACGGTTTGCCTGCCCTCCCTGGCTACGTCTGTCCCCCCAGCCACCTGCCCAGCCTACCTGCCCGACTCCATTGCTGCAACATCCTCCCCGCCTCCTTGCATGTCCTAGAGCAGTGGTGGCAGACCTTCAACACTCCAGATGTTTAGGCAACTCCCAGCCCTTGGACACTGGCAGCACAGGCTTGGAATTCTGGGAGTTGTGGTCCAAAACATCTGGAGTGCCAAAGGTTCGGCACCGCTGTCTTAGAGGCTTGTGAAAAGTCCGGCCCAGGGGCCAAATGCAGCTGAGTGGTTGGCCCCCACACATTTTCACCTCACCAATTCTGGCCCTCCTTACAAAAAGTTTGTACACCCCTGCTCTAAGAGAACATTTCAAACTGCAGAAAGGGTTACACTGGTCAATATATTTGACAAGAGCTGAGCTGGTGGTAAATGAACAAAAAAGGGACAAGGGATGTGTGGCCCACAATTAAATAAAAAACGATGGCAATATTTATAAGTACCACGAAATGTATGATAGAGCTCATTTATAAAGGGAAAGACAAATAAACAAAGCCACCACTCCTATGCTATATAAATCTATAATGTCAGCATACTTGGAATAACATGTAGTGTTCTCTTCTAGAGCCAGAGAAAGCACCGAAATCACATCCCAAATTATCAGTGGAGAGTAGCAACCCTATTACAAGGAAAAGTTACACTGACTGGGGCTGTTTTCGCTTAGTAAAAGGGGGGAGCAATGAAAAAGGCACATAATACAAAGTACAACTAAGATCTTTCCCCTTTCTCTCATAACAATCATACACTGAGTTATGCGTCTCTTTTACATTTCCATTTGGGCTGATGGCACATTAACTCTAGAACAGATTTGCTTAGGATTGAGGCACACAAACATAGCAATACTTATTTCCAAATAAAAATGTGCAAACTCGCTGGCAGTAGTTATTTATCAGGCCACATTTGAATGCATGTGTGTTGTGTCACAAGTCGTGACCCCACGTCCATGGAGTTTTCTTGGCAGAAATACTGGAGTGGTTTGCCAGTTCCTACTCCAGGAGCCTTCAGCACCTGGTATACTCTGGTGGTCTCCCATCCAAGTACTAACCAGGGCCCACCCTGATATCAGGCCAGATCTAGGGCATCTAGGCAGCTCAACATTTGAATGCATGTACACATGCAAATATCAGGAAAAAGACTGTATTAAGACAAACCACAATCCGAAGGCGGTAGTTACAACAGTAGCCGTCTGTCTCTTAGTTTCCAGTAAAAATCAGTCAGATCTCAACAACGTTTCAAATAAGGGAATGAGGAAAATAACCACCGTTAGGTAGACAACCAAGACCTACTTCCTCCTCCCACATATAAGTAAACATGCTACGTAATAAAACCGAAACGGAGTCCATCTTCCGCTGTTTCTTTTCCAGACTGAACACGAACTCGTAATGTTCCTCACAATTTCCATCTCCAAGACGCTAGTTTTAAAAAGGGGAGAAGGGCAGCAAAGGAGCCCCCACCCCGGCCTTCCTTCCTCAACCCATCTTCGCCTTCTCCCCCCCGGGGCTGGAGAAAGCGAGGGCCGGGGCGGCTCGGCCAGCCTTCCCTCCGCCGAGCCCTTCCAGAGACCGGGAACGCGGCCAGATCGGTTTCCTCCCTCGAGGCTCCAAGAGGGGCTCCGGTTGGCTTTAGAGGGCAGGCTCGACCCCGCCCGGGGAGGAAAGCCGCGCGCGGCCCAGGGTGCGGCCCTCGCCCGCCGGCTCGAAGCCCCCCCCCCCCAAGGACAAATCTGGGGGTGGAGGGCTCCGGGGTCCGGCAGCCGAGGCGCTCCCCGGAGCATGTCAAGAGGACGGCTCTGGAGTCCGCCTCAGACGCTTTCCTTCAAGCGCCGACCGGGCCTCGCAGCCTTGGCGCTTCTCTCCAGAAGCGGGAGGAAACTTTCCCCTCACGTCGGCCAGAACCCCCCCCCCCCAACCCCCCCCCCCCCCCCCCCCAAAGCCAGGCAGGCGTTGCGGGAGGACAAATCCCCTCAGCCGCCGCCGCCGCCGCCGCCTCCTTCTCAACTTTCCCGGCCTCTTCCCTCGACGCGCGCTTTTCTCCTCCCCGACCCCCAACAAGGTTTCTCAACCGGCCAGAGGCTCACCGGGGGGACCAACCGATAAAGTCAGAAGCAACGGACTCTCTCTCTCTTTCTTTCTCCGGAGGCGAAGGAGGCTCTTTCTTCAGTGCTTGCCGTTACCTCAGGGGAGGGAGCAACACCGACCGCTGGGGCAGCGGGAAAGGAGGCTCCCGCGCCTGCGCCGCCTCCACGACCCTCGTGACGGCCGACGAGACGCCCGGAGGGAGGAGGAGGAGGAGGAGGAGGAGGAGGGAGGAGGAAGGCCGGCGGGGTGGGTTATTGCGGGGGGGGGAGCAGGCGGGAAGGCTTCCCAAAAGGATTCAGGTGAGCGGCGGGCTTTTAAGCAGGCTCGCCTAAACGAGAAGACCGAGGCGAGGTGGGCGGATCGAAGCGGGCCTGGCGTTGCGGGAGGACGAATCCCCTCAGCCCTGGCCGTCATCGACCGCTGTTAGGCATGATGGGAGCTGTAGTCCCTTAAGCTGTGGGTAACCCCGTTGCAAACAAGGAATGTTTTCCCTTCACCCACGGCCCAGGCTACCTGCGTCCCTTCAAGTACGTCCTTTATTACTATCGATCAAAGCCGCACATTTTGAGAACATGAACCTTCCGTTTCAGAAACAAAAAAAATTCTAATGGGTCCTTTTAAGGCTCATAAATCTGAGCCTGTGTGAGCCTTTGTGGGTTACAACCCACTTCCACGTATACACAGCTAATGCATGTGGTGTAGGGAGGGCGTTGGTGATTGTATATTAATAAGCGATGACGAGCTTCCAAGGTGACAATGGCATTATTAATGCAGGTTGATGTTGACTCGTTCGAGTCCTTGCAGTCCGAAAATCAAAGGGATTCTTCCCGTTGCCAGCACTGTAAAGCGATCCTTTGGTGCAACCTTCCTTCCCCGTGTCTCCCTTCTAGATATTCTTTGACATTTTCAAAAGCTCTTTCTGCAACTGGGTGGGATGTAGGGGATGGATCCTCTGGAGACTACAGTTCTGTATCTGAGTTGTGTTACTGACTAGGCACAAAAGGAGGAGTCAGAAAAGGGAAATCATGATAGCTGATTTACTCCTTATCCAAGCCATTTTCAGCCTCAGATATGAATTTACCTTATTTCTCATACTGCAGATCTTCCTGATTTCATACCCACCAAGCATAATGTGGGAGGGAGATGATTACTGCAACTATGCCAGCTCCAGAGGTGGTGTTAGTTTTCATGCACTTTGGATATGTGTCATGTAAATGGGGGGGGGGGGCTTTGTATCCTGTGGATGAATAAGATGAAAGCTATATCTGGTCCATGATGGACTTTTCATACCTGCCGGTTTCACCTGAAGTCTTCCTTATTCAGGTTTTGACCCAGCTCCATAGACGAACAGGGTTGCTTCACAGATCATGGTTTCCTTAGTTTCTCATATACAAATATGTGGCCATGTGAGAAAGCAAAGAATGTAGCTTCTGCAATTTCCTGAGAAGATTAAGGCTTCAAAACATCCTTGATATTGTGACTCTTTGGTTGGGAGACAAGTTCAAGGGTAGAAAGCTTCCACGCTTGCTTAGTAGTCTGATCAATATTTAGGAACACACCCTGCATAGACAAATGTTTAATTGTAATACATATGATGCATGAACAGGAGGGGTACATACTAAGGAGCTCTATGAAGGAGGCTACTGGGAAGGATGGGAATCTTGGAGCTGAGTCCAATCAACCCCCAGCGGAGAGACACTGCAGCCGAGAAAGGGGAATAAATAAGGGGTGTGTATTCTAATCAGTATGCCCTCTGCCCTTGTGGTATGGACACTAGAGATGGGCACGACTCAGAAAATTTTTTTCGTTTTCGTTTTTGTTTTCGGCTAGGGTCCGTTTCGTTTCCGTTTTCGTGAGCTAATTTCAAAATTTTTCGTTTTCGTTTCGTTACGTAACGAAAACGAAAAACCGAAAACGAAAACGAAAATTTTTTCGTTTCTCCCCATTTAGCTCCATTATGTGTTTTTCCAGTAACGAAAAACGAAAATTGGCTCAAAATTAGTCGTTTCGTTTCCATTTTCGGTCCATTTTTGAACTGTTTTTCGTTTTCGTTTCGTTACATAACGAAAACGAAAAACGAAAACGAAAATACCGCTAAGTCGTGCCCATCTCTAATGGACACCCTTTTTGCAAAAAGACATTAATAAACAAGCGGTGCTTGGAGTTGTGTTTGCGATTTGTGTCTTTTAGGATTTTGATGTGCACTGCAGACCATTTCCCATACTATGGGGCGGGAGAGGAAATGTCTCTTTCTTTGGATCACTTTGATACACTATACACTTTGTAACAACAATTATGTATGACAAGTTTGTTTTAACAGGGAAACAGTATGGTGTTCTCATACTCAGTTCTGAGGTCTCATGACAAACTGACCTCTTCCTCATTTTTTGTTTGCTTTGGATCATGCAAATGAGGAGGGTGTGGGAAGTCGCTGACATCTAAGCAGCTGATTTCTAGATGTTATGGATTCTGCAAGTCAGCAAAGTTCACCCTTGAGTCAAATGCATCTTCAAATATAACCCTGTTTAAGGTAGTTAAAATTTCCATAGCTTTCTCTCACATATGAGAAAAAAATATGATTTCACAGTTATATTATTTATCAGGTGATGGTGTAATTCTGGGGTTCTGTTGCTGCGTAGAAGATATTGGTTGTATATTTGATATAAGAAAAAGTGACATAATTTAAGAAAGCCCTAAAGACCTGGCTTTTCCGTGAGGCTTTTGGCGACAGTTAATCTTTTTTTTCCCCTAATCTGCCCCGCCATCACGCCTATGATTCTTTTTAGTAGTTTTTAATAGTTTTGTTATTATGTTGTTTGGTTTTATCATTACTATTGTTGATTGTCATGTTGTAAACCGCCCAGAGTTCCTCCGGAAGACGGGTGGTATATAAGTACTAAAATAAATAAATAGATAAATAAGTAAATCTTTCATTTTTCAGATAATAATATGATAAGTAAGGTATTCTGTGATCAGCTGGCTGAAATCCCATTGTTTAGTGTGTTAAGTTGCACTAGACTAGGTCCATTGAATCAGTGTGGTTTTGGTGAGTCTGTAAATTCCATTGATTCAAAAACTAGTTGTGACATACTTTAGTGTAATAAGCTGCTATTAGAGTAGACCCATTTGAATCAATTGAGTATCAGAAAAACTGAGTCACCAAATTCTTCCTGTTTCAGTGAGCATACCCTAGTACAATTTACCACACTAAGGATCAGGCTTTCAGCCATTATTACCATATTTTCCTGTGTATATGATGCTATTTTCCCCCTAAAATCATGGTATGAAAAATTAAGGGGTGTTGTATACACGGAAGTAAACCTTTCCCAGGTGGAGGTGGGGTAGGGGAGAAGCCAAACTGACCTTGCTACTTCCTTTCTGTGTTCTGAAGACTCATCTCTGGTTTGTTTTTGCAAGGGCCGGAGCTTTCATTTTTGCAGGGAAATGCTTGGGGGTGGAGCAATTCATTGAGTTCATTTTCATTGAGAAAGAGGGGTTCAATCCTACAAGAACAAAGCAGAGAGGAGGGCAATAAGCACTCCTGGAAAGGAAAAAAAACAGCAGGGGTTGGAAAACAGCAAGGGGTGGTGTGGAGGAGAAATGGAACAGCCAGGTCCGTTTAGATTCTCCTGTTTCATTTCTCCTCCACCCCATCTCCTGCTGTTTTCTTTTCTGGGTTTTTCTCTGAGCTCGCTCCCTGTCCCAAACTTTCCATCCCTCTTGCTGCTGCGGCGGCAATGGCGGCAGCATTTCTCTCCATGTTTGTTGGGACAATGGAAGTGCTCCTTCGATCACATGATCAAGGCAGGGGCAAAGGCACCTTTCTAAAAAAGCATCTCTTCCAGGATGTGGGATAGAGCTATTAATCAGTGACCGTTTCGTCAAAGATCTATTGCACCATTTGTACAATCTGTTGTGCTGTATGGCACAAAATCCTGGCCGGTAATTGCAGATGTTGAAGGCCGCCTTGGTGTCATGGAGACAAAGATGTTATGATGGAGCTCTAGCCTTATGTGAAATGATCATGTGCCCAATGACAACATCTGATCTAAATATCTAAAACAGATTTCTGCCTAAGAGCTTGGAGAATGACCACAGTATGAGTCTAGCATAGCGAAACATACTATACTAGATGGATAGTTGTCCAACAGACTCTTTGTATGACAACACTCTCCATTATGACTATTTGTAATAATTGTTAATACGAGTGGGAGCATGCTATTGTCCTCATCGCTTGTTTATTTGCTTCCCATAGCATAGACCATCTGGTTGGCTGCTGTAAAAACTAAATATTGCCCTACATTGGCCTTTAGGTGAAACTACCACTGTTCTTCATTTGTAATGCAAACTGTTTTTTCAGGCAGCTTTCTGTATCCCTAAACACATGTGTATAACAAGGATTCCCCCCCCCCTCCAGCTTACCATATAGCTGACTGAAAATCCTGGGAGAGAAGGACATGATTACTTGTTTTGTAGAGCTTTTAGTGAACCTCTAAAATGTGTTCTGCCTTGAAATATGTTATTCTTTTCCTTGATTATTTTCTGTTTACAATATGAAGATTGTCTAGTGATCATTTAGTTTTTATACATTAGTCTGTATGCACTAGAAATTGGGAAGAAAATTAAAAGTCAGTGGTGGAGGAATTGAAATCACTGAAGGAGGAAATAGTAATACCTTGTAGATTTTATTCAGTGCAGTCATGCATCGCATAAGCTGTGAAAATATTTGCACAAGAGCAGGTGTCTTTGCAACCTGAGAGAAATGTAAATATACTTTAGATACCAAACAGTGCTGTACAAATGCTCCTTATACAACATTGACATCAACTTACTGTATTTTAAATCATTCAGAGTTTTTGGGTGAAATCAGAATAATTTTATTTTTTGTAAATTTTAAACTAGTTGTATGAATACTTTGATCTATTCAGACTAGTAAATCTTCAAAAAAGTGTTTTATGTTGAATCCAGCATGCAAAAATGCACTGAATAGTTTATTTAAGTCATCACGTATAACATATAAATATCTTCTACAATTTGCAGGTATGGCTGAATGGCATATATTCAAAGTACCTTGAGCTGAAATTCTTGTAAATATTCTGCACACACTGTTATTTGTTCTTACATCAACTGCCCAGATGTCTATGGGAATAATATAAGCAGGAAATAAGGACACTAATACTCTCCACCTCCTGTTATGCAGAGATTTGCTGTCATATACCTTTTTAGAGGCTACATGTGCTCATTACATGCGGTGTCTAGCACCAAAATAAGGGTGTACCCAGACAAGCATTTGATATTGCTACTATTACCCAGCAGACTCCAAGAGGTAGAAGGAATTTGCAAACGGCAAATAAACAAGCCATCAAGCAAACAAAAATACAGTACACCACTTCCTTTCTTGTTTTAGTATTTGGAAAACCACTAGGTTAAAAACCTTTCAGTGGACGGGCATCAGTGGATACAGCATAGGGACTTTACGCATATACACAGTAAATATTCTATTGCTTTAGATATAATGAAAAGAAAGCTGGAAATGTGTTATGAACATCTCAGATCACTGTCATTAACCTGAGCTGAACATATACTAGAAACAATATTGATGAGAAAGGTCTGCAGTAAAACTCCCACTGCATTCTGAGTATGGTTAGCAGTTGTTCATCCAGCTGGGAACATGAAGTTGTAAATTCAATGTGCACTTAATCTTTGGAGAGAGGCACAGGGTACATTTCTGCTTCTCCACTGTTCTCTAAGTTTTGAAAAGCTGACTCAGCTGGTTTCTTACCACAATGCACAACTCTGGCCATTTCCTAAAGAGACTTGAAAACTGTTTTGAGAAATTGGCAGTCTGTAAACTGCTACAACCTCAGAGGCAACATGATACGGATTGCCAATATCCAGGAAGCAATAGCAGGATTAGCCTTTTGCTGTCAAATTTCAGGTTCTGCACTTCCCATAAATTCTGATTTGGTCACAGGATGTCTAGAAATTCTCAGTCATCGAGGTGAGGTTACCTGGGAGTTGGCAATTGTACTTCTTTTCTTGTGGGATCAAAACATTTAACTACTCATCCAAGCAGCTTCTTCAGTCCGAGAAAAGCTGGTTTGAGGTTTCCTCCAATTTATTGTTCACCTTGGTTTCACACTCACCCTAGTCTGAATAGGCTCATTAGATTGACAATGGCCTGGGGTGAGTGAAAGTCACACCTATGCAACTCTTCCCAACACCCATTGAGTATGGGCCTTCCTGGTAGAGGTGTGAAGTGATTTTGATGTCTGGGGAACGATGAAAGGACAGCATGATAAATGTAATACAGATTGTGCCCAATCCCCCCCACCCCTGTTGAGAGAGAGGGATTTTTATATAGACACACACATACACACACATCGCAAACTCATTTTCCTCAAACAAGAACTCTGGGCGGTTTACAACAACAACTTATAAAACAGCACCCAAAACATAAGAATAAGAATAAGAATAAGAATAATGAGGAGGAGGAGGAGGAGGAGGAGGAAGACAAAAAAGGAAGTGTAAAACCCCCCATCGTACAAAGATAATAATGGTGACAAGAAAACAAATGGCTGGCAAGAGGCAAAAAAAAGAAACCCTCAAAACAAACAACAAACAGAGGGAGAACAAAACACCTAGCAATTGCCAAAGCCATCCCTGAATAACCAGGTTTTAAAGGCTTTTTAAAGGATGTCAAGAATGGGGCCTAGCCCATGAGTGGTTTTCCTGACTACTCTCTCAAACCGCCTGCCTTAAGATGTGTACATTCTCATCTTTGAAAGAGTGTCCCTTGTTCTTCAAATGAAAGTACATTGTTGATTCTGATCCTGAGCCCCTCCTGTACCTCCCTTATTTATTTATTTATTTATTTATTTATTTATTTATTTATTTATTTATTCACCACTCCATTAATCCACACAGTATTCTAGGTGGTTTCCAAGCTAAAACTGAAACATTCCACATACCCCACATAGTAATATAAATACAGTGGTGCCTCGGATAACGACAGTAATTCGTTCTCTGAGGTTAGTTGTTATCCGAAACACGTTGTTATCCAAAATGCAGTTTCCCATAGGAATGAATGGGAAACCATTTAATCCGTTCTGGAGCCTAGGAAAAAGGCACCGACACCTGTTTTTTTTGCTCAAAACTCTTTAAAAAGTGCACTTTAAAGGTACAGATGCAATTTCACCTGGTATAACTTTTTTACTGATGCATGCTGGAAATTCATTATCTGAGGCAGTCCATAGGGAAAATTCGTTATCCGAGGCAGCCTATAGGAAGATTCGTTATCCAAGGCAGCCCATAGAGAAAATTTGTTCTCCAAGGCAGACCTATACCTAGGAATTGCGATTCGTTATCCAAGGCAGCCCATAGGGAAAATTCGTTATCAGAGGCAGCCCTATACCCGGAAAGTTGCAGTTGTTATCTGAATTATTCGTTATCCGGGGCAGTTGTTATCCGAGGTACCACTGTGTAACAAAAATGAAAAGAGAAAACAAGAAAAGAAAAGAAAATATTATTTGCTGCATCTGAAAGTCTGAATTGTTGAAGGCTGTATTGAATAGTTCTGTTTTTCCCCAGTTTCCTCAACATAAGGCAGTTGTATCTCCACTGGCAACCTATTCCAGAGAATAGGCACCACCACCAAGAAAGACTAATTTCTTGGCCTTTCTGGCCTTTCTTGGTGTATTTGCATTTAGAATCATGGATTGCAAACAGCAGGGTCACAACTAGAGGAAAGCAGATAGGTCAAGTGCCTCAGGTATCACACTGGGAGGGGATGGCAAAATGACAAAATAGCATTTGTACTAAACCTGGGAGGGAGGGAGGGAGGGAGGGAGGTGTTACAGAATCCATGTTTGCCCCGGGTGATACAGACCCTTGTTGTGGACCTGGCAACGAGTGAGTGGAAAGAGTAGCCAATTTCTGGCAGAGACATTCTGATGAGTTATTGAGGTCTTGAACTGTTCAGGGCTTTATAGGTCATAACCAGCACCTTGAATTGAGCACTGAAACTTACAGGGAGTCAATGAATGTCTGGCAACACTAGTGCTATATGATCAAATTTACTAAGCCTAGAAATCAGTCTGGCTGCCACATTTTGGATCTGCAGCCATACATAGAAAGGATTACAGTAGTCTATTTTTTTGACAGATTGCCAACATCTGACTCCAAAGCTACTAATAACATGGACTTAGTTCAGTTGTTGTGTTTTATCCTTTTTCCCCACACGGACCGTGCCAACTGCGCTGAAACCTATGATTATTTCAGTTTGATATGTAAACCTCTGCTGGGAAGTTCTACATGGTAGAACTTAATGGGAGGAAGTGTATACACAGAATCCCTAAGACCAATTCTACTGCCAAAATCTATAACCATGTTTTTACTATGTTTATTTCAAAGCAATAATTATGGTTGACTTGTATTGTGGACTTCATACGAATAATTTATTGTTTGTGCATTAATATGCTTGTTAGATTATCGAGTCTACATGCCACAGAATAGGTGAATTACAGCATGGAGGAATGTGTGTTAGTCATACATGCAATGACATTGTAATTACTTGCTGCTTTGAATTGCTTTCTGTGCCAGTATAAAAATAAGGAGAAAAATTAGGTTCATATCAGAGAATTCAAAGACAGGAAGGTACATCAGGAAGTGGGTGGAGCAACAGTCTTGGTTCAGCAACCAAAGGAACTGTATTTTTCCTGTAGCTAAACCTCAAATGGAATTTTATTGTAAGTATTGAGATGACGCATTCGTTTTTTTCATGCCTTTTAGCATGTTTTGTGTGGTCTAATGCCACAGGTTTTTATTTACTGGTAGCAATCACATAAATGCTGTCTTCAGAGATGCCCGAGTTTCAGAGATTTAGTTTTTGTCTGAGAAAATCTGAGGATTTGGAGGGAAAAAAATTCGCAGGCTTTGAAAATATTTTAGCATAAACTGCAGGAAGAATTAATAAATCCTGTATATTGTCTAAATAAATAAATAAGTGCCTTTATTTCAGTGTTTCTGACCGTAATCATCAAGAATTTTCTTGATCATTTTTCTTGATCATTTTCTTTATTGTTTAGTTGTCACTGTTTTTAATTACTTACTATTTTATCGATGTGTCACAGTGTTCTTAATTTACTGGAGGTTTCTTTGTATTCTTTATTTTCTTGTTTTCCTTGTAAACTGCTTTAGGTGTTTCAAAAATGAAATCTCGTATATTTTAAACATTTTTGCCTCAAGAGATAGTTGCAGCTTGATTTGCTCTAGGATTCTACTAGAGCAAATCAAGCTGCAACTTTTATTTTTTTATTTTATTCACTTTTATTTTTTATTTTTATGGGTACCCATAAAGCTCTTCTCCAGCACCATATTTCAAAGAAAATATTTTTTTCCTGTGAGCTTTCTTTACTGTCCAGCTTTCATATCCATGCATGGTGAGTGAAAATACATGAGTGTGAATGGTCTTGGTCACTAGTGAAACATCCTTACACTCGATAATCTTTTCTAATTTTTTCATCATTGCCCTTCTTTTCCATGGAGTCTGATTGATATTATTTGGTCAAACATAGCTCCTAACTGCCTGAGCTAATCTTAGAGCCGCTCCATTTCTTCTGTCATTTCCAGAGTACAACACTTGTAGTCCTTTGACTGCAGATGTCCTAGTCCAGTCCACTTTAGTTCAATGACACCAAGCACCACAGTATTTATACATTCCATATCATGCTTCAAGGTTTCCAGTTTACCTTAATCCATACTTCTCACATTCCATGTTCCAATGCACGTTAGCCACTAGGCATACTTTTGACTGTAATCCAATTATATAATTTCTTTCTTTGTTTGAGTGCTTTCTGACCTGGGAGTCTTATGTTCCAGCACTATCTCTTGTTTAATTTTGGATGATCTTATCATAGGGTTTCACATTAAAGTGAGCATACAGGAAGGGCTACTGTACTTACTTACACTGGTGTGAATAATTAATAGGATTTGAGCCAGTCAAAACTGTTTCACATTCAATATAATGTGGGAAGTTTAATGTCGGTCTTGGATGGTATTTTTCACTGTGGTGTTATCTGTATTTTCTGATGCATAGCTTAGCAAGTGCTCCATTATGGGAACAAAGCCAAACTAAATGTTAATAGGATCTTTCAGTCTTGATTCTATAAACAGCTAAATGTTGATATGATTTTTCAACTAAATGTTGATTTGACCTTTCAGTCTTGATTCTAAAACGATTGCAATTCTTTTAAAATTATCCAGTATTTACAGAAACATGTATCCATATGGAACATTAAAACAAAGTGTTGGGGATTAATATAGTACAGATAGTTCATTTTTCCTATTAAAATTCTAGCATTTCTAAAGGCCTGACTCATTTCTTGTTTCCTCTGGTATAGCATGATAAATGCAGTTTGTCACATGTTGTAGTTAGCAAAGTAGTAATCATTACAACCGAAAAGTTATGCAGTTTTGGAATTTCCTTCCCATCCCCCAGCCCGTTTCTTATACTAAGCTAGCTTTCGTATTGGCAAACTTCAGTTTTAAAAATGCTTGACTGTTATCACATTGTGAATGATTTAAAAAGTGCTCCAGTGTTTGACAGATTTGAAAGTAACATGCTCCAAAGTGTTGCCCATGTTAAGTCTGCTGAATCGTGAAACAAGAAGTTTTATGCTGTCTTTAGTCTTAAGGGTTTTTCCAAGATTCACTGTCTGTTCTAAAGATGTTGCTTTTGGTTGTTTTAAGGGCTATGACCAGAAAGGATTTTCATGATTAGTTAAACTTTAGAAGCACAGTAGTTGGTAAATAAATACAATAGAACAATTTTTCAAAAAGAAAACAAAAGTACCGGTACTTTAAAAAAAACCCTTTATAAATAAACTTCAATAAAAGGCTCCGAATATATAAACATACTTCCATGCATGCTTGTTGTCTCATATATCAGAAGCACTGTATGGTCCTCAGTTGAATTACAGAGGGTGCCCATTTATCTTTCCAATGTTGCAGTATGAGTCTTTTGACAAAACTAAGTGCATGGAGACTCGATTTATGTCGATCAGTAGCTATTCTCTAGGAACCAGGTAAATATCTTAAGAGCAAATAAGCATCAATTAAGATCAAAGAGTGGTCCAATACAAAATTAACATGCATAATAACTTTCCACCCAAATGAGCCTGTAACTGGATATGACCATAGTATATATTTGACCATTTGCTTAGACTTTTCTTAATATGGTTTTGTTTCTTCTAGAATATCCTAAACATGATTTGTTGCAAAATAAGTCACAACTTGAGATTGTACTGGCTGTCCATTGCCCAACCTGAAAGCTGAAGTGAATTCACCTGTCCCAGTAACATTACATATAAACTATGTCTACATAGTTAAGCCATATACTTTCAATCTTGTCAAATTTAACCTCACAATCAGCTCTGCTAACTCTCTCTCTCTCTCTCTCTCTCTCTCTCTCTCTCTCTCTCTCTCTCTCTCTTTCTCTCCTAATGTGACATGAAGTTGAAGTGCTCTGGCAACATTCACCAGAGAAACAAAAGAAATTGCATTCATCATGCAAAATGTAGACTGGGCTGAAGGACCTGTCTGTAATCAAAATTTCTTCAGAAAGCTACAGTACTTCATAATGTTTTGAAAAATGATAATACTTATATATAAAAGACATTATGTCTGTGTGCACATGTGCATTTGTACACATGTGCATAGCCACAATTAAAGCTAGTTAATTCAGTGTTCTGCTGATATTTTAACACAAGCTTTGCAATATATAGCCAATTTTATGTGGTTTCTTAATATTTATAATCATTTATAAATTGCTACAATCCTTTTGGGTTATCCTTACTATATTTGAAATTTGAAATATTTATGTGTGCTTCAACTACTGTCATTTATCTACTTAATGTGAGGACGAAATCCTGTTGCAATAAATTTAGGTTTGTGGATGTTGATGACATCATCAGTTGGCATCAGAACAAAGTGAGGAGCCTTTAAATCATCCAAGATCATTGCTAGATCACCTCTGCCAGGAGGAGGACCATTGATGGAAATCCAGCTCCAATTTTGGCAATTAAAATCTTCCCTATTCATATGATTCCCAGAAAGAATCCCTAAATTCAGATCCCAGTTTAGCCATGGAAGCAAACTGATTGCACGTGTTTACATATCTTTATTCAGAAATCAGACGTTGTGCAGTGGGATATAGGGTACTTCCAGGCCATGGTTATATTGCAGAATCACTCTCATTTATGACCCTCAGCCTTTGAGCTATGGTGCTGGAGGAGAGTCTTGAGAGTCCCTGGACTGCAAGGAGATCAAACCTATCCATCCTGAAAGAAATCAACCCCAAATATTCACTGGAAGGACAGATTTTGAAGCTGAGGATCCAGTACTTTGGCCACCTCATGAGGAGAGAGGACTCCTTGGAAAAGTCCCTGGTGTTGGGAAAGACTGAAGGCAAAAGGAAAAGAGGACGGCAGAGAATGAGATAGTTGGACGGTGTCATCGATGCAACCAATATGGATTTGACCAAACTCTGGGAGGCAGTGGAAGACAGGAAGGCCTGGCGAGCTCTAGTCCATGGGGTCACGAAGAGTCGGACACGACTGAACAACTGAGCAACAAAGGGGAAACAATCTCTGAAGAAAGGAAAGGTGGGATTGAAGTAGCTGCTCAATGTCCATTGGTAGTGCTAAACAATCCCCATCTGGAAATAGCAGGTATTGTCCAATTTTATTATATGTTATTTCCCCTTTTACTTGCAAAGCATGCTTGCAACAAGAAATTCAAGAGCCCTATACAGAAAACACATGGCTCCCTCTACTGGGAAACAAAATGATTTTTAGGACAATGCTAATTTCTTTATGGGGACTAGTTTCAGAGATAACATGTTTCTCACGTGGGCAGTGGCTTTTATACATGGCAGAATAGATAATTGTATAATTTTCATGTGACTGTGTGCAACAATAATATAAAGCTGTAAGAAACAGTCCAGTTATCAATTAATGCTTCAACATTAAATTTTTTTAGCTCATGTCGAAAGAATAATTGGTATATTCCACCGGCTGTTTAATCTGCCTATTAATTTGGTGATTGCAACAGGAAAAATCTGACAAATGGCAGAGATAGCACTGTTGAAATAGCTTGCTTCTGGGGAAAAATAATCTAAGTATCTTAATATTTTAATTTGTTTTTAATTTTCCCTGTATTTCATATACAGTACAACCAAAATTTTAGATATAAAAAAGAAAGAAAAGATGAGAGGGAACAGTGCAGAAATTGCACTGACTGCAGATAGAAGGTATAATTAAAGTTTGTTTTAAATTAGGTACCTGTAGAAGTATCTCCTTTTAATAACTATTCCTTGCATGTATTATTGCCTTGACATATTTTGTTTTATTTTTGAAAATATTAATATAATTAATGTAATATGTCCCATTTTAATGATATAAATGTTAACACTAAAAGCACACATTAAATAGTAAAATTCTGATTAAACACATGGTTCCTTTAGTGAGAGATTTTTGAGACACATTTCAGTGGCCAACAGATATAGCCACTGCAATTTATTTCACACAAATTCTGCATAAACACTGAACTTGGAAGGTAATCATGCATTACAACATATGGCCATTCAGGTTTAACATGTCCAGACTGTATACACACGTTGGGTTTATTCATGTAGAACTCTGCCAGCGGCATCTGTGCCCCTGTAAAATCTGTGGGTCCAGTTATGCAGTGAGAGCCCTGTGCAAATTGTACTTGTGCTGGAGATTCCCACTTCACTTAGGGCTACTAGGTAATTCTGGTTCCGGGTGGTTGTGACTAACAGTGTTTCACGCCCGGAGCATTCCTCGTCTCTCCCTTTTAAATTATCTACTTTTTTCAAAGTACAGTAATCCTTGCCTAGTTTCTTTTAACCTATACCGGTAATCTTGCTCAGAAGTTCTCTCTCACTCAAAGTTAAAAGTGTTCAAACATAAAAATGTCTGGAGGAGTTATAACTCTCAGGACCCAGTTTTCCACCTACTGCTCCTGCTCCTGCTAATTCCCACAGCCTTCTACTGTGATTTGGCAGAAAAGATTGGGAAGTGCTTTGTGAGTGAGAGAGGAAGCTGGAAGCTGCAAGGTATAGGAGATCCAAAGAATTTGCCCATATAATCCCCAGTCAGCCCAAGAGAAATAAAAGACCATATTGCCCATTTAAAAACAGGATAGGCGCCAGGATCTGATGGGATCCCACCCGAAGTCCCCAAAGAAAATGCTGATTGGTGGGCACATTATCTAGCAAAGTTATTCACATATATAGATCAATCCATCCGGATTCCCAACCAATGGGGCAATGGCCATTGTGGTCCCAATTAATAAGAAGGGTGATAAGAGAGACCCAGTAAACAATAGACGTAGCAGCCTTCTAAATATTATAAGTTATACACTAGACATCTTCTAGAAAAACTAGAATCACGGCTTGAGCAAGAAAGAATGCATTATATTAGAACAAGCAGGCTTCAGGGAAAGAAGAGTGAAAATGGAAAAACACTGTTTGGTACTCCAACTATTAACTGAAAAAAATATGCCTCCAAAGTGGCCTTAGACTCTATATCAAGGCAAAGGTTACGGTAAAAGTTTTTGTGGGCACGTCCACTTCTTCAGACATATGGTAATATATATGTTCTGCTACTATATGTCTGAAGAAGTAGCTGTATCCATGAAAGCTTACATTAAAATACAGTATAATAGTCTTTAAGGTGCCACATGCTTTTGTCTTTTTGTTTGTTTGTTTATTCGATTTTTGCCTGGAATTCTTGCACAGACTATGGCTACCTCTCGCAAAACTACAACTATGAAGTGGATTAAGAGCTTTTCAGACCAAAAAAGTCCTCCTCCCTATAATTATCCAAGAACCTTTTCAACCTGGATGGATATGAACTCTAAAAAGACATTTAGAATCTATGGGACTTTCGATAGATGACCTTTTGGTTCAGAGTACCATACAGACCAAAGTGGTTATTAAACAAAGGCTTCAAGATATTGGGCGCCAACAAGATATAGCACAATCTCCTTTGTTTAGAGCCTCTATGGAGATCAGATATGTTATGATAATGGTCAACTCTCTCTCACAGCTTGACGATCCTGCTTATCAGAATGCTTTTAATCTGCCCACAGTTCAGTTATCCCTTCAATGGTTTTTAAAGGGATGTACAGAGGGGACTTCTACAGACAAAAGCATGGTTGTGCCATGGGTTCCCCAGTGTCACCAATTGTTGCGAACCTATACATGGAAGAAGTGGAGAAGAAGGCACTCAACACCTTCCCAGGGACAACACCATCCCATTGGTTCAGGTATGTAGATGATACCTGGGTGAAAATCAAGACTCAGGAAGTACAGGCCTTTACAGACCTCATCAATGTGGTGGAACCTAATATTAGGTTCACTAGGGAAGACATCCAAGACAACAGGCTGGCTTTCCTGGATTGTACAGTCATCATCAGACCTGACTGTGGCCTGGGAGTAGTTTACAGGAAACCCACTCACACAGACCAGTACTTACTGTTTGACTCCCACCATCCATTACAACACTCTTTCAAAGATGAGGATGTACACATATTAGACAAAGAAGATAGGTGGTTTGAGAGAGGAGTAAGGGAAGCCATTCATGTGAGCATCAAAACCCCCTCCCTCAACAGAGGTGGTGGTCTCAGGCATAGTCTATCTGCTACTTATCAGGGTGTGCTTTCCAAAGTACCCAGACAAATCAAAAAGCCTTCACCACCAAGGCTATAGCTAACGACCCATTCTTTATAGGTTTCAGCACCTTAGGCCATTGTTCACCTTAAGGCTATGGATACTATTGTCTCCCTAACGAGCCTATTCAGGCCATTGTTCATCTTATGAGCCTAATTCATACCAGGGTGACAAGAGGTCAAAGCTGACTGACTATAAGATGGAGGACTCACACTAGCTGTATTCAGACTGATGAAGCTGTTTGGATGAGCAGCGAAACGTTTCTATCTCTCTCTCAAAAAAAAAGTCCAGTAGCCATGACTCAACTTCCAGATTTTTAAAGGGAGATATAAGAATATTCCCTATGAAGACAGACGTTGCACATGCTCCCAAATGTAGGTGGAATCAATGGCACATATGCTTTATCATTGTCCCCTTCACCACCTTCATAGAAAGAGATACATTCACCCATGTTTAGATTGACTAACAGTAGAAACAAACAATGTGGGTTTGGAAAGACTTTTAAATGATGAAAACTCTTATATTATGAACGAAATAGCTAAATTTTGTTTGTATGTGATTAAATTCCACACTAAGAAGATGGGGTAGATTTTACCTTGAAAATTCTCTATTCTTTTCTTGGTTTTATTTGTCCAATTTGCAAAATATTGGTCTCCTAGCATTGGTGCTTTATAATACCTTTTGCTTGCTTCTTTTGATGTGTTTCCTGTAAAAACAGAACATATGCCCCCAAGCTTTTGAATCATTTTCATAACCCCGATACCTTTTAACTGGCGAGCCTAGTCAATTTGTGTTATACAATAAAATACTGACATTATCTAACATTACATACTTGGATTACAGTCACCTCCCACTATATAGCGGGATCGCAGTACCTGCACCTCGGGCTGTGCGTGGGGGGCAATTGCATTGCCCCGCACCACCACCCCACTCCTGCGAGAAGCCTCAGGGCCGCTGGGCTGGCGGTGGGGGGTGATCGCATTGCCATGCGCTGCCCCCCCACTCCTCCAAGAAGCCTCGGGGGTGCGGCGGGGGGCTCCTCCGAGAAGCCTCGGGCTGTGCAGGGTGCTGTCGGGGGGGTGATGTGATCGCCCACCCCTTCCTCCCGCGTGGCCCAAGGCTTCTAGGAAAAGTGCTGGACTATGGCGTTGGGCGCTGCCCCACAATCTCCATTGAAATGCATTGAGCCAATGTTTTCTAATGGTGAAATTTTTCTCCATTGAAATGCATTGAGCCAATGCATTTCAATGGAGAAGGCCCCGGACAAGAAGTCTCGGGGCAGGGCAGGGTGCAGCGGCGGGAGGTCAGATCCCCCTGTCGCCGCCACCTCATGCCACCCCAAGACTTGGACCGGTGCACGCCGGCGGCGGCAGGGGGATCTGATTGCCCCCCCCGCCCCGCTTACGCATAGCGTGGATTTTCAGGCATCGGGGGTCGGGTGAGTCTCTAACCCCTGTGATAGGCAGGGGGTTACTGTATATAAACTGCAATGGTAATCAATTTAATCTTTTGAGATATTTTACTCTTTGCCTTATAATTACACACATCTTTGTCTAAATTGAATTGTCTTGCTAAATTCTCCCTTATTCCCTCCCTCTCCCCCTCCCTCTTCCCTGACTTCCCCCCTCCCCTCCCCAGTGTAGGCTATGAGATTAAACCTCCAGCTCATGATAGTCTGAGCTGAGCCTAATGGGGTATTTGGAGCCAGGAGTTGGGGGGGGAAAAACCCTGAGGGAAGATCTCTCTGCCTCGCAGCCCACCCCTGTCCTATTAATTATAACAATATATTAAGTATAACATTCTCTTAACTCATAGATGTACTATTCATATCCGTATTCTATAATATTCAATATTCACTTATTATTTTTAATCAACTACTTACACACTTAAACACTACTTATTTATTTCTTAATCTTATTTATGCACAAACTATTAACTATTATTACAATGTATTTTCTATTCATTACTAATAAACCTGTTTACGTAGTTTCTGGGTGTTTGTTTAACAAACAGCAGCTGTTTCATGTTGGCAATTATCATCCCTTCCAGATAACAACTCTTACACTGTCCTTGAGAAGTTCAGTTGCTCAGTCCAGTCTATGTTCCACCAGTATCCTTCAAGAGGTCCCCCCCCTTCTGTTTTTCTCCAGCGAAGCTGCATTCTCTCTAGCTGATCTGCCTCATCTCTGTCGAATGAGTCTCAGGGACGGGAATCTTCTTTTGCTGTTGAAGCAATAGTCTTTGATGTGTTTCCGTACCATATAATTAGTTTGAAGGGAAAACCCCACCTGTATTTCATTTTCCTCTCCTGCAGGATTCTCGTATATAATCACCATTGCTTACGTCTTTCCACTATGTCTCGTGCGAAATCTTGATACAGTTCCACTTTCTGTCCTTCAAATGCCAATTCTTTAATGTTATTCAAAGCAGGAAACACATCTTCTTTCACTGCATATGAAACAAATCTCACAATTATATCTCTTATCCTTGGTTGTTGGTTAGGTCCAATTCAATGTACACGGTCCACATCTCTATTTGTTATCTCAATACTGGGACAGAGGTCTCGGATCCAGTTCAAGACTATTTGTTTCAGATCACTGTCTTTCTCATTTTCCTTCAAAAATCTCAGATGAATGTTCTGACGTCTTTTGTCTATTTTTCTGATTCACAACTGTCCCTTAACTGCTTCAACTTTTTCCAATTCGTCATTTCTAGATTGCAACAAGTCAACCCATGTGCCATTTCGAAAACAGCATCAGTAGTTTGTTCTACTTTTTAATGCTTTCTTTGACCTCCGTAAGGGTTTGTTTTAAGGGCGCAATAAGACTTTTCTCATATCATTCTGTAAGTCTTTTCTTAAGTCTCATCTGATCACTAGGTGCATCAGTTTTTTTCCTGCCCTCTCCCCTTTTTATTCTTACCAGACATATCTGCTTCGCTCTCAGACTCATCTGATGTCCCGGTCAGATCTCTTTGATCCTCCTCATCAAAGTTGACTCTTGGCTTATTTTCTTCTGGTGTTTTCCTTGGCTTTCCCATAACTATGTAGTTCAAAGTGGTTCTATTATCTTTTTTTATGAGCATCCACACTTATTTTGACTAATATATTCAGGCATAGAGTGGAGCTAATCTTCTATGCTGCCATTTTCCACAACAGCAAAACCACGCCCGCCTTTCCTCTTCTTGGCACTGCTCCAGTCTTTCTGGAAACAAACCTTGACAGCCCTGATAGATGCTGATTCAGCAGCCTCTTTACTTACACGTGAGTCTGAACTATAAACTGTACTTGCTCCCCCTACATGTCAGATCAATCAAATCTGAAACATTGAGTTGTCAGCTATTAAAGCTATTTGATTGTTATAAACATGTTCTGATAAGTGATAATCAGCTCAAGGCCACCATCTGAGGTTGGCAACTTGATTCCTTACTATGATTTTTGTCCAATTACAGCCATGGAAGTTTTGTCCAGAAATGGTTAATCAATAGCTTACATAGTGCATTATTTCAGTTCTATGAAGCGGATAGGTGATCTTTCTGAATATAAAGAGCAGTCCTTTGACATCTTCTCAGTCAGCCTCAGGCTTGCACATAAACCATCACTTGATACCTAACATTTCATTATATTTGTCTGAAGTGATGGTGTTGCTTTTGACACTGGGGACCATACTGTTTTTTCTGTGCTGCAGTCTGTTGTTTGCTTTAGGAGTAAGGAGGAGGTAAGGAAGGCTATTTTCATAACTGTTTACTCAGTCTATAAATTTTCTCTTTCAAACCACAATAATTGCATCAATTTAAAAGTGTGGTATGCTTAGCTACAATTATTTAATTATTAGATACTGTACATATGATCATTCACTTTCCAAATATATATATTGTGTGTAGCAAAAAGTATCTGGGATCACCATATCATTTAATTTTGCTCAACAGTTGTCCCAAATTCTTATGAAGAAGGTGAGTATAAGAAAATAATAATGAGGAGGAGGGCATATGTAGGATGTATCTTATGTCCTCTGCATTATCTTTCTATTTTAGGTTTTATTTTGTCCTGAACCATCCAATTTTTTAAAAGTGGATTAATTTTTTTAAAATGTGTAATTTCTATGTAATGTTCCTGGCTCCAGATATCCAAATGAAGAGGTATATAGAAAGATATGATAGCTATGTTTGAATATTTGAAAGGATGTCATATTGAAGAGGGAACAGGTTTGTTTTCCATGGCTTCAGAGACTAGGACTCGGGGCAGTGGTTTCAAACTACAGGAAAAGAGATTCCATTTGAATATTAGGAAGAACTTCATGACAGTTAGAGCTGTTCGGCAGTGGAATAGGCTGCCACGGAGGGTGGTGGAGGGTCCTTCTTTGGAGGTTTTTAAGCAGAGGCTGGATGGCCATCTGTTGGAAATATTGTGATGGGGTTCCTGCATGGCAGGGGGTTGGACTAGATGGCCCTTGAGGTCTCTTCCAACTCTGTGATTCTATGATTCTAAGATATCCGGCTTATTATGTTTGTGCCCCCAGATGACACTGGGAAGTGACAACCTTGAATCAAAGCCATTGACAATAATCAATGTATTCTTCTTTGATGTGTGTATATTAGTCAACACTTCAATAAGTTGTTGCATGGATGGTTGAAATGGTATTAATTTGGTCATAAAAATGTATCTAGGCAAACATATTTGCTGTGAATTATTTCTATTTAAAATGGATAAACCATAACAGTCAAGTGTAAACAAGGGTGAAAGTAATATGTTTAAAAAGAAAGGTAGATATCATTGAGTTTAATTTACAGTATGTACCACCATTCTCACTACTGCAGTTATAACAAGCTTCTGTATTGTGCTCAAGTCATTATTTGCTGGTTATCTACTGCCTTCGTAGTGGATTTATTGCTCAGAGGAGGGCAATTCCTCCTAGCAATCAGGGAAGATCTGAGTTATAAATAGGCGCCTGAACAGCAAATGGTGAAGGTCAAAACTTAATTTAAAATCCTAATCCACCCTGTGTATATACTGTTTTCTGCAGACGTCCAAGGGAACCACCTTTGGAGAACGGGATGCTGCCATACCTTGGCTGTGCTCTGCAGTTTGGCTCCAATCCTCTCCAGTTCCTTACACAAAGACAAAAGAAATATGGGTCCATTTTCACTTGCCGATTGGCTGGGAAATATGTTCATTTTCTCACAGATTCCTTTTCATACGATGCAGTGACGCAACAAAACAAACACCTGGACTGGAAAAAGTTCAACTTTGCAACTGCTTCAAAGGTAGCAACTTGAAACAAATATTTTCACTCATCATCATCATCATTATCAAATGAAATAGAGATTTATTTTATCAATGCCAGGAACTGATCCACAACAATGCTTATATTTTATTTTAAATTGTTTACTGTATTTTAACAACGGTAGCACTGGATGAAAGAATACATAGTTCTTCTTACTAAATTACCAGTACCACTATGTATACTTCAGAAGTGGAGGTGCGCTTGTTTTGGGTTGCAACCCTATGAATACGTATTCCCCCATATAGTGAGATTTACACTTGAGTATAAAGATACATACAGTTGTGCTGTCAGTATGTTTGTTTCAAATTAAATATGCTTGCCTTACTGCTTTAGTGTGCAAGCTTTATCTTTTTCTTACTGTGGAATTTGCACCACAGCTGTAAAGAACTAGAGTTTCTAATATGTCTCTTAGGGATGCTTGGTTTAGGATAGGTATCAAGTAAGTAGTCAAATAATTGGTTTCACTGTCCTTTGGCTCTATTTAAAATAGGGCCTTTGTCAGAGAGACAGTGATTCAGATGATGGACCGTGATTTGGAAAAAGGCTTTAGGAATACTTTCAAATTCAGGACTTAATACCATTTTCTCATTCCTTCATAAAATCAGAGCTGACTGTAGCTGCTGTTGGAGTCTATTAAGAAATCCCTTTAACTTTAATGAATACGAGCCCTAAGTGATCATGCTTTATCTGTCTACATCTATCAGTAGGCTATATGTTTAACAATTCATTTTCTTTTCTTGTTGGATTCTTGTTTTAAATTATAGAGAATGTAATTTACCTCTGGTTTCTCTTGTGCATTATTATACACTTGGGCCAAGACCCTAAGTACTACTTCTGAGATGTAGTGTTATATCCAACTGTGTACTAGCAGAAAAAGGACAAGAGATGACTACTGTTTGTGCAACCACTAGTGCAACAATCAGTACAACTGACCCTTAGTCGTAATGGACAGGACCCTGTTGATTTTTAGCTGAGTGCCAAGTTCTACTCTCCTAATAATGTGGAAACACATGCTTGTGTGATCTTGCGTTGATACAGTGGTGCTAATTTCCATTTAGCAGAAGCCCTTTGACTGCAGGAATTATTTGTAGAATGTCTTCCGGAATGGTTTACCCTAGCAGAATCAAAGTAATCAACTTGATGTTTTTCACAAATATGGAACTTGGATTTCCACAAGCAGTAGCTTTGTGCTTGTGATGGCATCATTGGATACAATTGACAGCACAAGAATATCACAGCCTTCAAGTAAAAAATGACCTTCAAACAAGATGCTACAGTATGTCTGAATAGAAGCAGAGCCATTTTCTGCTTAGATATGATAAGAAAATGGCACGGAAGAAATGGCTGGATGATGGGTAGGTGAATGGGTAGGACAGATGGGTGGATAGATTGATAGATAATGGTTACAATTTCCTATACAGTCATACCTTGTATAAAGGAATTAATTCATTACAAATGAAATTCTGTTAAGCAAATTTTCCATAGGAATGCATTGAAAACTAAGTAATCCCTAATCGCGACCATTTTTATGTTGTACTGATTCGCCCCATAGACGATTCTGTTAAGCAAATTTCCCCTATCTCTGGAATTTTTTATGTTGTACAGATTTTATGTTATACAAACCGTGTGTTATACGAGGGTCTACTGTATTTGGTTACAGGCATTTGGACATGGCAGTATCGATCCAAATGATGGAAACACCACTGAGAATATGCAACAGACCTTCATTAGAACTCTGCAGGGTAATGCTTTACCGTTGCTTATTGAAGCTATGATGGAGAATTTGCACTATGTCATGGTGGAACCCATCGCATCAAAAATGAACCACTGTAAGTGGGTCACTGACAAGCTTTATAAATTCTGCTGCCGTGTGATGTTTGAATCTGGGTTTTTAACCTTTTTTGGGACAGAATTTAATGCAGACCAAAATAAGATCCTTTCTTCAAGCAAAACAACCCAGAGAGCACATATCCTTAATGCCTTAAATAATTTCAAGGAATTTGACCAAATCTTTCCAGCTCTTGTAGCAGGTATACCCATCTATTTATTCAGAAGAGCCCACAGAGCACGGGAGAATTTGATTGAGGCACTGCTCCAGGAGAACCTTAAAAGAAGAGAGAATATTTCAGAACTTATTTCTCTCCGCATGTTCCTAAATGATACTCTCTCCACTTTTGATGATAAGGAAAAAGCAAAAACCCATCTCGCAATCCTATGGGCTTCACAAGCTAATACAATACCGGCTACCTTTTGGACTTTATTCTATCTTATTAAGTAAGTAGCTATATTGAATATACTGCCAGAAGATACATTTATTCTTCTATTTTGTGTGCTTTTTTTTTACTGTCATTTCTTTGGGAAATAATTACTGTGATGTTAGTTTATGGTTTATGAAACCGTACATTATCCTGCTTTTCTGGCCTTTGTTTTACCTTCCTTCCCATTGCTGCAGATTTCAGTCCAAATCCAGAGAAGATGCAAAAATAGGACAAGCCATGTGGGGAACAATAACCAACAAAAAACACTGTCTAATCCAGCATTCCAGTTGCTCACTGGTCAATCAGCTACCCAATGGGATTTCTAATGCGACATCATGCTACTACTCAAGCTTTCGCAATCGCAATAGCTAATATGCAGAGTCATTCCTGTCTGTGATCCAGGAGAGATCTAGCTTTCCTCCTGACAGAGAGGCCCGTCAGTCATAAATTTGTCTAGTAATATTTTGTGGAAAAGGTCATGCCTGGATTTCAGTTTAAATATGATTTTTGTGCGTGTTTAACATAAGTTCATCCAACATTTCTAGCCCTAACAGTTATGTAGAACCTCCTTTTTCAGATGTGGTACATGTCTTCCTAGAGATAAAGAAACAATAGAACTGGACTGTTTTGTTCCTGGTATATAAATGGTATCTGGGACTTGGAATATTTAGTTTAGCTAATGCACAGGTAAAAATGGATGTGCAGCCATCTAATACAAGGAACAAGGTCTGACTGCAACTCCCTTGCACTTCAGGGGTTGCTCTTGCTATAAGCAGAGATGGAGGCTCAACACTAGATACTAGGAGTTTGTTGTTTTCTGTGATTAATCTCTTTCCCTCCACAACAGTTTCTCCAGAAATGTAAGCTCAGCAACCAGATTCAAGATTAAGTCCATGTTTCCTTTCCAGTAATTAATAACAAAGCAACACTTGCTAAATTTAAAATACATTGTTGAGGGAAATCATTGCTGTAATAAGCAGACAGCTTGCTTGTATTAACTCACTTCACAATAATCACCTGACAATAAGCAGTTCTCTGCCTCAGACAAAATTATGCTTTATGGACAAAGCATATTTTCTAGTCTTGTGCTAATCTATAGGCTTTTGTTTATCCTCACTATATGACCTAGATTTGATGGCTTGTATTTCTGTTGCAATTTAAGTGTGCATTTTAATTTTAGGAATCCAGAAGCAATGAAAGCAGCTACCGAAGAGATCCAAAGAGTGTTAGAAAAGGCTGGCATCATAATCAGCTCAAATAGGAAACACATTTCTTTGAATCGCAAACAGCTGGACAGTATGCCTGTACTTGGTATGTTGGTTTTGATCTATATTGCAGTAGCACCAATTTCCTCCATTGCAATGGAAGTATCAATATTTGGGGATAATTAATTGCTAGAGCAGTTTAGCTACAATATTATGAGTCACCAGTCACTTTCAATCTAGCTGCAATAGCCTTTTGATCCAGGAAATTTTGTTCAGTGTATCACATTATTTTGTTTCAAAAATTGCACTCCATGCCTCTAGGTTAAATGTTCTCTCTTTTCCCCACCCAAACAGATAGCATTATCAAGGAAACATTACGGCTCTCCAGTGCATCTATGACAGTCCGAGTTGCCAAGGAAGATTTTGTTTTGCAATTAGGAAGCGGTTGCTATAATATCCGCAAAGATGACATCATAGCACTTTATCCACAGCTGTTGCATTTTGATCCAGAAATCTATTCTGATCCTCTGGTGAGTAATCTACAGCTTCAGGGCGAAAACTGCACACATCAGCAGAAGGTGGTTTATTGCTAATAATAAAAATATTTCATCATTGCGGTCACACCGTGACATACAAAACACTGAGGAGAGCTGAGAGCTTTCAGGTAGGGAGGGATTAATCTGGTGTTCTGGGTACCAGAAAAGAAATAGCACCAGTAGGCAGACCCCTAAAAACTGTAGCCTTTCTAAAAACTAACATTAAAGCAGATCCTTATGTTTAAGTGGGAAATAAGGTAGTATACTTTCTTTGCAGACAAGCACAGAAAGGCTGTGTTCTGTGATCTGTCATGAACTTCCTCAACATACATGGATATCTATGGATTCCTTATCAAGTGATATAGGCAAAATGTCCATGGTCCAGATATGCCTGTGCTTGGGCCCAAGTATCACTCGAATAAGAAAAGGAAAATTAAATATTCCCCATCCTTTTTATAACCTCTGTGCCAGTTTGCAATGGTACAGTTCAGTGAATACTTAAATCAGGAGTTTTTTCTGGCTCCTGATTTTCTTCAACATCTCACCACCACCACCACCAGAAGATAGTAATTGTGAAATGTCACTCCTAGAAGCCTCCAGTTGTTAGTAATTTGATTTATAATTGGATTGCAGAACCCCATCACATCACACAACTTTCCATAAGCTCACATACTTCAAAAAGGGAAGAAGACATGTAGTCACCTTTTTATGTTTCATTTTGCTTAGCTTTTTGCTATTGTTTGCTGTTTGCTATGCCTTTCAAGAGGGTCCTACAGGTTTGGGTGGTTCCTAGACCTGCCAATGTTGCCCACTCTAGCTTACTGAGTCAAAGAACTGGGTGTTTTGATTGGAAGAGAAGAGGAACTGGTGGATAGAGGTTGGGATTTTGGTTCCTCACTATGCCTCCTTGACAGTGCGGGACTCGATCCATAGGGCTGCTTCTAGCTCTGCTGTTCTAAGAATGATGACGGCATCAGCTGCCCCCAAATCCCACTTTCTTGTTCACACTAAGCTTAACTTTGGTTTGCAGGCTAGCTGGGGGAAGATAAATTTTCATACAAAGCTATCAAGCACACAAACCATCCAATTCTAATAGAAAACTGAAGTTTGTTGAGGAACTTTGTATAAATTTAAGTATTCAGGAAGAGAAACTCATGTTTCATTTTCTATAATGAAATATTTTTACTGTTGCATTAATGATGCTGATTTTAACTTGGTACATATTTTTTTCTTTTATTATAGACATTCAAGTATGACCGTTTTCTTGAGGAAAGTGGAGACGAAAAGAGGACGTTCTACCGCAATGGTCAAAAATTAAAATATTATTATATGCCATTTGGAACAGGACTTGCAAAATGCCCTGGACGGTTGTTTGCAGTTCATGAAATTAAACAATTTTTGATTTTGCTACTTTCCTATTTTGAAGTAGAGCTCATTGACAAGAATGTGAAATGCCCATCTTTAGACCAGTCACGAGCAGGGCTAGGTATTTTACAACCGACAACTGATATTGATTTCAAGTACAGACTGAAAGTTTTATGAACACGTAAAGCAAAGCTCCCAAAAGGAAAAAAAAGATTTTTTCAAGAGAGAACTTGGAAAAATTGTGATATTGCTGAAAACAGATTGTGTGGAAAACATTTGCTGTTAATCTGATTTCAGGGCATGTCTGAGCAGCATTGTAGCAATAAGAGACGGTCCAGCCAACTTGCATTCATACACTATCTTGCCGAAGAAAAAGTCCCAGTGAATTCAATGAACCTTCTAGGCATATGGGTTTTTGCTATAAACATGCTATTCCTGTGTATTCAGTTTAGTTATTCAGTCACAAAAAGGATCAAATATGTGAGAAAGGTGTGTATCTGACCATCTGCAAACCTGAGAGGTTGGGTGTAAAGAGAATGACATCATTTTCAATAGAAACCCCACTGCATCATTTGTAAACAAAGTCTACAGAGGAACAAGAGGCTTGATTTAGTTCATCGGGACAGTTTTTAGCATGCTAACAGTGATTTCTGGAAGTGGATGGAAAACTGGTAGAGCCAAGGGTTAGGGTTAGGGCATCTAATGCTCGCATTCAGGATTGTTGAATACGAATATATCAGCATTTCAAATATAGCATTTTCTTAAATGAAGTGTTGGACGTTTGTGTTGTTTATAACTGTTCAATGTTACTTTATACTTTTCCATGTTGCTGCGTGTAATTTAATTTTCTTCTATAAAATATCTCTGTTGCTTTTATTTGTGAGTAAATAAATAAAGAGGCCTTTCTTTGTAACTGTACCCTTGTGGAAATCTTTGTAAAAAGAAGTCTGCCTGGGTTCATCCTTCTTGGTCATCTGACAGATAGGTGATATTATTATTCAACCTAGCATTAATTTTTAAAAACTCTTTCTAATTGGCTTGTAAGACTATTTTTGACTGCTTTCTAATCAGTTTCAATGAAAAAACACATACCAGAGCAAGCAGGGTCCTAGCTAGTAAATTTGGTACAAGAGAGAAAATGACTCTTGCTGGATGCTTCATTTGGCAGTCCCGGGCAGAGCTAGGAAATACTTCTTCTTCAATCTAGAGAGCTTCCAGAAGCCATAGCCAGCTTTGGCTTCTGGGAATTGTCTCAAAAATGTAACTCTTCCAAAGAGGAAGTTTCAGGAAAGTTCGAGGGGCTTGAATTATGCCAAATGGAGAGAGCCACCAATTGCCTTGCTAAGTCCAAATCTCACCACACAACTAAATCTCTGCCAGGCACTTCCTAGCACTTTTCACACTTCCTGGTTCAACAGCATGGGATGGAGAATTGTTGGGAGGCCCCCCCCCCCCCGCTTTGCTGGTCCTCCTTCAGTCTTGATTCTGTTCCTGCCATTTAACTGCACAGTTCTCCCAAGGTGGAACGAGTCAGCCAGTCTTTCCAGAAGCATCTTACAATGTCCACAGTGTTTTCTTGCTCCATTGTCAATGTGGCAGGCAGTCATGCCAGTCAGCCAACACACTTGTTTGGTTCTTTCCCCTGTTCTCTGCATTATATTTTTATGCATCCTCTAACATTGATTATCTGGGGTCAAAGCTGTTCCTCTCCACCCCCCTCTCGCACATACATTTGTGGCTCTGGGAACAAGGTACATCCTTTAACAAACTACAAATGGTAAACAAAAAAGTAAAGGAAAACGCACAAACTAAATTAGTAAGGGCCTGTCAAATAAGTACATTTTGATTAACAGATTTTTATTTTGCAAAACTAGCCAACATAAGAACCTCAGTGAAAATGTACAGTATTATTTTTTAATGAATGATAATAAAATACCTAAAATATTGTTGTGCACATTTATTTGTTCACTATCTGGAACACAAGCTTCATGTTTTTAAGGCTAAAATTGCCTTACATTTGCTAAATTTATTTCATTGATTTATTTTTATAGGATTTAATACACTACACATTTTAACTGATGATACATGCTTCAGTGTTGTTACATGTGAAGCTGTCTTATACAAAGCTTTGTGAGCTCTTCTGGTGGGAAGAAAAGCAATTAAGAGAATTATGGTGAATATAAATTAACTGATTAATAACAAAGACAGTATCAATATGCATAGGGTGAAGGGAGATTCCTTATACCATGTCCTTGGAAATATTCAGTCTTCTCCATGAATTTTCTACCCCATTTTCACAGGCCTTTGGTAGACAAAAAATAAAAGATGCTGTGAACATGCAAAGTAAATTTACTTAATTTTCTAAAGAATACTAAGAAACTACAAGTTTGAGTCAAAAGTATATAGGAAGGTGGGCAGTTCTGCTGATAATGGTGGTTTAATTAATCAATTAACTAAATTAATCCCATGGGACCTAACTCTTTGTTTGGACCTTGTCACTGACATCCAGACAAAACTATGGGAGTTTTCCTTGTCTACGTAACTGATCCTAGCGTGCCCCATTATTTGCCTACCCTATAATGCATTGAGGTTACAAAGATCGTTTGTCCATATTAACGAACAGATACATATTTTATATGGCTCATCTAGATGGATGTTAGATGGATTGTTACACATCACTGCCTGGAATGAATTTCTACATTCCTAACTACTGTTGCTCATCTACATTGATGGCTGTTCCATAAGGATAAAAATTGAAATTCAAACACTGTATGTCATTTGTTTCTGTATCTGTTTTGTAGCATGAGATTGTCATGTGTCCAGTGATATAAGAGGGATTGTCTTATCACACTTTAAATCCCTTCTACATTTCAGTGCACAACTATACACATAATTGACACTCACTTGAAGACAAATGTTAATTTGGCTAAGGAGCCACTGGGGAATTCTCACTACAGTGGTACCTTGTATAAAGGAATTAATTCGTTCCAAATGAAATTATGTTAAGCAAATTTTCCTTTATACAAATCCCCATAGGAATGCATTGAAAACAGAGTAATCCCATTTTTATGTTGTACAGATTTTCCCGATAGGCGATTATGTTAAGCAAATTTCCCCTATCTCCAGAATTTTTATGTTGTACAAATTTTATGTTATACAAGCTGTATGTTATGCAAGGGTCCACTGTACTGGCAACTTCGTAAGAGTACCGGCAATGCTTACACAGCCCAAACTGGCATTATTGGAGTATAGGTTTCCTAGATGTAGGTCCGAGAGTCGCTATGCTTTCCCAGCTCTCCAGGCCAGTGGCTCCCAACTTTGGGTCCCCCAATGTTCTTGGATTACAAGTTCCAGAGGCATTTGCTTTCATGTGTGTTGTTCTTTTGAGCCTTCTGCCAGACCAAAAGTGTTTTTGTGGCACTCGTGCTCGTACCTGCGTCCAACCTTTAAGAGTACTACAACAGCAACTCATGAGATTCTTTGTGGCATGCACAAGCTGTGGCAGCAGTGTAGGTCCTGGGAAAATTATTTCCAACATGTGTGCCGCAAGATGCAACTCAAGTGCGAATGGCAGCAACCACTGCAGCTGATAGGTATATTTTGCTCCCAAACAAGCCATCAGGAGGGGAAAATGCCTGTGGGTTATCATACTAGTGTACGTGGTTTAAGCAGCTTTTACACAGATTCAGTTTCCTAACTTAGCTGGCCAAGAAAGACAGTTCCAACCCCACTATCACCACTAATGTCTGTCCAAAACCTGTGGCTTGACATGGTTGTAACCCTGTAACTGCAAATGGATTCACTTCTGGTCTCAGTTTTAACCCTAAACTTCAGAACAGCAGACCTTGCTGAGTTGACAAACCCATGAAAGCACAAGAGAAAAACTGTCAGCAGATTTTATCAAACAGCAAGATCCGTAGGAGCACAAATAATCTAGTCTTGTCTCTAAAATGCAGATAAGGTTCTTAAGGAAAGGATAAAACAGACTGTGTGCTTATGCAGAGCACTGAAGTATGTTGCCACTATAAATCTGCTGGAATTGGGTCAAGAGGCAGCCTTCCAAAAGGCTTTGCACTGGCTCTTGTCCTGCTATGCCTGGAGATGAAATATGTGATTGAAAAGCCACAGGATGAAGGAGGCTCCTGTGGGGCTGGCTCACCTTAAAATTTAAGGACAACAGAAGCAGAAACAAGAGCATGCCTGGTGAACAATCAAATGAACAAGGAGGCATGGTAAGTTGCATTTGGGAGCAGTAGGTATGAGAATACTGAAAACGGAAGACAGACATTTAGAAATATAAAGAAGGAGGAAAGGAGGGAATAAAGAATACTGTATTGGTGAAGATATGCAAGACAACATTCTTTAAAAAGCAGGATATGGGCTTGCGATGTGGTGAGATGTAAAGGACTCTCTCCATCAGGTAGTGAGCCCAGGCATGCAATTGATTGTATGACCCAGGAAAATGTGACACTATGTGTAGCCTGCAAAATTAAATTGTAAACAGCCCAGAGTGCTTGAAGGACTATGGGGTGATATATATAAACAGTATACTTTTTTTTTTTTTTTTTGCTTTTTAGATAGCTGCAAGACTGCGCACATAATCTGCTAATCTGATCCCCACAGGACAAAGTAATTTTGAAATATAAAGCAGAATATCCCAAAACCACCTCTTTCCCTCTTTGGCAGTAAACATTCAATAATAACAACCAACAATGGCTGCCTTTTCACTAAACCTAAGCTTTTTTCTGAGGTCACCACACACCCTGCACCATCGTAGGGCTGGCTCTATTCTCCTTGCCTGTAGCGTATCCCATTCAGCCCCATTTCCTCTGCACTGTTCTGGCAACTGGATTCACTTCTGGGATTCAAATGAGATAAGATGCACACAAGATCACCTGCTATTTTCTCAACACTCCTGCGTTCTATGAGATGGGCAGATTACATTTAAATGTACTGACCTGCCATGTCACCAGCAGTTTGAGCCTCAGGCTATATCCATGGCCTCATAGAAATACGCATTTTTTACAATGTGCCAGATAAGGCATCCTTATTTGATAAGCACCCGCCCTTGAGCATTCAGCCTTGAGTATAGCCTTGAATATTCAGTAGTCAAGGACATTTAGCAGTACTCCAGATATCTTTAATCACCAATACAGCAAATCACACTATCAATTACCCTTGAACCTTTTCCAAGGGATAATAGTAAATGTATTTTTCTTACAAGTGAAACTGATATGATGAAGTGAGTGGATGTGATAATGCAAACATTTAGTGGAGATTCAACTATATCTGGCAATTAAATATTTATTTCAAAGGCCTCATGCCTCAGGTCACAGATGGGAAAGCTCTGCTGTTCCAGACATTTTGTACCACAGCTCCCATGATCCCACAGTTTGCTTGGCAGGCAAATTGTGTAGATTCACTTCACATGCAAAAGGGGTGCCTACATTCTGTTTAAACTGAACCATAGAAAAAAATCATGTTTTAATACAAGCAGAATATACAATAATTGGATTTTATCTTCATTAAAAAATGAACTCTCAGTGTGGTGTAGTGGATAGAGTGATGGACTAGGATTCTGGAGAACAGGGTTTGGAATTCTCACTTGGCCTTGAAAACTCAATGAGGAAGTGGAAATGGTAAAACCAATCCTTAAATATCTCTTACCTTGAAAGCCCTAATAGGGTCCTTACAAATTGCTTCTAACTAGACAGCACTTGACAGCACAGAAAACACATACTCTAAGAAAAAATGTGCCACTCAACAAAAAAAAAAAGGAACTGATCTAACAAGGCATTTCCTGCTTCAGTGACTCTATTTCCTTAGGACAGCTTTCTATGATTATTTAAAAAAATAAGCAGGAGCCAACTTCTAATCCTTGGCACTGCAAGCAATGAACTATGCAATTTCAATGTACGGTATCTTTGTTTATTCAGAAAATAAATGCATTTAACTGCATTGGATTTCCCCACTTCAAGGGGCACAGTAATTAAACCGATTAGATTCTGTCCTTTTTGTGTGTGCCCATCTCATGTGTACTACAGTGAGTGTGTCAGGTTCCTGTGTGAATAATTTCCTACTTGTATGGAAAAAAGCATGATGGGACATGGCGTGAGTTGTTAAGCTGAATATTAAGTGCACATTTTGGGCTTGTATTAGACCTTATCTAAGGTATGTAGAAAAATAGTCATAACAAGCTAGCAGCGTGGGGCATGGTTAGCTACCATTAGTCAGTTATGTCACGTGATATCTGGAAGCTTCAAGCAAGAAGACGAGAGGACAAACAGAAGCCATGATTATGCTTAGGATCACATTGAGCAATGCAGCTCACCTCAGTTAGGAAGAGTAGGAAAAGTTAGTTTAGGAGAAATCTTGAATGTAATCAGTCAGGATGACTTACATTTGTTATTTTTAGGGAAATAAAACTTTGACTGAGGTCTGCTAAGATCTGTTAAAGTTTTGATTTTTTTTTTATTCTAACTTGTGCATCTTAGAATAGAAAATGATATACAATAACATATAACATGACCTCTTGTATTGAAAGAACCCAAAAGTAAAACAGGAGAAGATATTTTGAAGTGTTTTTGTCTCAGAGAAAAGGAATTCTCTTTACTTTTGAACTCTGCCAGTCCCTTATGTCCCTTTTGATTTACTGCACACTACTCACATCAAAAGATGGGCTGTGTTCACAACCATTTGCTTACAGACATACTTTTTATGTTCAAGATGAACGAATGGAATTATGTTTTTTGTGAATGGCCATCAAGACACTTTCTGTCCTTTCCAACTCATTTCACTTAGTAACACATGATTTATATCTAAATGCTTATGAAAGTGTTTTAATTAAAATATGTATTTTATTTACTACGGCAAAATGAACATTTGAGATTGTGTTAAACCATGCAGACATACAAAATCCTCCTTTCAGTTATAATAAATATTTCAAAGTATTAAAAACAATACTTCTGAAGAATGTACATGTGTGTCAGGTTGAAGGCAGCAACCTAAAATTAAATTGATGAGAAAAACCTCAAATACTGCTCAGGAAAAAAATGGGCAGTCAGTTTTTCTCCATACTCCTAAAGGATGTCCAGTTCTCTCTGAACACATTTTCACTCCTAATTTTCATCCCCCAAATACCACAACCAACTATAATATAAAATAAATTCTTTACAATTTTTAAAAAACAGGAAATCCCAGCATCTCATAGCCTCCATTAGCTTCCTGAAATGACCTTCCTATGCAATTTCTCAGCACTTAAAGGTAGGCAACACTTCACACATTCAAAATAAGTTATGTTGGTTATACACACTGGCCATATATTCACAAACAATAACCAAAATACAAAGTGTGAAAAGTCAAGCAGAGCCAACAGCATCCCACTGCATGCTGTCAATTCCCAAAACAGAGGGCAAGTGCATAGCAATAGTTATTGTGAACACTCTAAGTGGCTGTCTGTGCATAGGTCCAAGAGTCCTCACTTTCTGGATGCCTGAGTAGCCAACTGTTACTTATGATTACCACTTTCCTTTCATTTTTAATGGGGATTGCTTTCATTTTTGTGGGGGGGGGGGGGGAGATTACTACCTGATGGGCCCCTTTCCCTTTCACAGATTGCTTTTAAGAAGCTGCAAAACCCTAAGCATGCATGTTATTTGTCACTGTCAACTAAATTTGTGTAATCATGCATGGGTCGCTATAGAAATGCCAAGCTGATTTCTACAAACACCATAGCCATGTTTAAGCCTTAGAACCAAACTCATGGAGGGCTGTAACTGTGGTAGGAATACACATAACCCCAGTACACAAAAGTCAAAGAGATCTTTGTATGTTTAGCGTGAAGGTCTACAGAAGAGCCTACAAGCTTAAAAACTCCCTAAGGATATATGCTTACAGGCAGCTTTGTAAACATTCTTCCTGATAAAACACTGGAGGTATGCCCAGCCTCCTTATGGGATAGAGTTTATGTTGTATACCACTTCCATGGCCACTTTTTAAGCCCTCAATGATTTTAGATCCTTCATCACTATTACATTAGCCACAAGCTGGAATTTCACTAAAAAAAAATCTTAAACCTCATTGGATGAATCTTACTGGTATTCATTGATGGCTAGTGTAAATAAATTATCACATTTAATTGCAGCTAATTGATACACTGCTTGGGTGTGTCTTAGTCACATGCCATGTTATGTGACAGACTGTGTAATCAAGATGCATCTTGAGCATTTGATCAATTATTTTGGATTTACCCACATCAAATCTTATACAAATCTTAAACACCAGAAAGATTCCAGCCAATAGATCAGATGTTTGCCAATTCATGATTGCTGCTCATGAGCAACAATTCAATAGTTTTGCTATACCTAGGAAATAAATGGCACCGTGATGAAATAGCAGCTAGGCACAAGCCAACTCCCCTATCCAGATGTTTTGTGTTTTCCCATTAACACACACAGAACTACTTCATGGTTTTAGAGGCAATAAAAGAAGCAAATTCTTATGTGGTTTATCTTTATGAACAACGTTCAATATGAACATTGATAATATTGTCTCCAACTATGTGGGAACTAGACATCTAGTGCAGTTTTTATACAATCAGTTTGGCAAAGTGGTAGCGTGTATCAAGTCCACTAAAACTATAGTACAATTGTTCGTTAAGCTGCAAAAAATCTGAAGAATGTAGATGATTGTCAGGCCCAGGCAAGGAACTCTACTAGTATACTACTTTTATCTGCAATTGTTACATTGGATTTGGGTCACTGTGTAATTTGAGTGCCTCTACTGAAAAAACTAGATCAAGAACATTGTATTTTATCTACATACAATGAATGGCTCTGAATATTTAAAAGTTTGTAGTAATTAACTTTAAATTAAACCTTTACTTTAACATAATCGTAATTATCTCACTTAAACCTAACATTTATTTTACATGCTCTGTTTTTCTTCTGTTATAAAACTAAGGTTCATAACAGGAAGCTCAAAGATCTCAAAACAGAATTGGGATCATAATATTTTATATCTGTTCAGAAACCAGTTTTACATTTAAAATATTATTAGTATAATTGATATTTTTAAAATACTAATAAAATTAGCGAAACATCTCACTAGCACATTACTGAATGTGTTAAAACCATGCAAGGTATATGGAAGATAGCAACACAATATTTCCAGTTCACCCAATGGACATAAATGTACCTTAACTAATAAACAAACTATTAACAGCTTTTAGCTGATGCAGCCTAAAATTCTTCCATGGTTCAACTCCTGCAAGTCTGCAGAAAAAGAACTCCTCTTTATGCAAAAAAAAAAAAAAAAAAAACCCTCTTATCTGGCTTTAATAGTCAATCCTACTCCAATGAATTCACACCGCTTTGTACATGACACTTAGTTTTAGAAGGATATAAAATAAATTAAAATTTGTTAACAAATCTTTCTGAATTCTTATTAAGAAGAAGTTATCACTGGAAGACAGAACTGTATTAAATGCCAGCAGACCTATATAAGCCAGAAACCTGGTTTCTTTTGCTCCTTTCCTTTTGGAAACATTGTTGTAGAATAATACAGATCATCATCCATTCACCAAAGCTCTATTATATGGATAGGCTCAAAATTTACTTCAGCTGCTGAAGAATTACAGTATTCAGTATATCCGATTCCTGCAGTGTTAAGCTTTCATCTGTAAGCTCTTTATGTGGGAATGTAGTCAGCAGAACAAAGTCAGTAGTGGCGAGCCAAGGACGAGACCAGATAATGAAGTTTCGAATATCTATAATCCTGTTGACAAGAACGTAATGTTTTTAAATTTTGGGATAACTAGACAACACTTTTAAAAAAAATTGGACTGACTTTAATAACTGTATGTCGTCAAGTTGACTTATAGCAATCCTTTCCAGGGTTTTCGAGATAGGAAGTACTCAGAAACGGTGTACTGTTCATTTCTTCTCAAGGTGCCCTGGACTATGCAACTTACCCATAGCTTTTCTCCAAGGTGACACACTAGTGAATTGACTCCCCACCTCTAGCTCCATAGCCAGATACCTGAAACACTGAGCTACCCTGTTTCCCCGAAAATAAGACCTCCCCAAAAAATAAGCCCTAGCAGGATTTCTATGCATTTGTTAAATATAAGCCCTACCCTGAAAATAAGACCTAGTGATGGGCGTGGTTATGGTTGTGTGCAAGGCTGACATTCAGGCATATTATACTTAATAAAAGTAAGACATCCCCTGAAAATAAGTCCTAGAGTGTCTTCCTGAGAAAAAATTAATATAAGACAGTGTCTTATTTTCGGGGAAACACGGTATCCGGCTAGCTCTGAACTGACTTTAGCTAACAATAACTTCAAAATGACAAGAAGCTATGTTATCTTGAATCAAGATCCTGTAGATCATTGAACTGCTGAGCTTACCTGTGTGTTTGATTGAATCTTTGTATTAAGCGACTTCCATCTGCTAGCCTAATTTGAATTTTAGTTGTTGGCATTGAGTCATCTATCACAACAGGTGCATCAAGAAAAGATTTATCCTCTTCTTCTGGGGAAGAAGGTGTACTGACAATTTCAGGAGTAAGGCTAAAGCAAAGGAAAAATATAATTTAAATACTGGGAGGACACTTGAAAGTGCCAATCTAAGGACCTTACTGTATATTGTACAGTATATATTTTTCTGCACACATGAAATTACTGAACTAAACAATTATATTCAATAAAACTGGAACAAAATGAGCTCCCCCCAAGAGCTGATATTCACTGACACAGTGATAACATGCTCAATAAATACCGGGATTAGCACACTACTAGTGTTTCAGAATTGTTGACAGATTCAACCACAGTAAGAAAAGCATAGAAACTATTGTAAGCAAGCAATCATGCAAGCAAAACTACACATAAACAAAGATATCAAAGGGTTTATATGATCATGGTATTTCCAGACATCTAAATATAGATTAAAATATTGTAAAAGTTGGAGAAGCAGCTGTGCTTTAAGGTCTATTACTGTACAATAAATACAGTTCTGTCATCTAATTTGAAAGGTTCACTACAGAAGGAACAAAGCAATGCTATTATTGAAAAAGAAACATTAAGTGCCAACCATTTTCTAGGAAATATTCTTTTTCCTGCCTTCTTTTATAAGATGTTTTCTGAATGCATTCTTTAGAGCACATCTGAAAAAATGTGCTACATTTCATGAAAACATAAGCCCAATAGTACTTTTCACCTTTAAGGTGCCACAAAACGCTTTGCTACTTGAGGGGGGGGGGTACTGTAACCCTTTGTACTTTCCTGGGAGTACAAACACATAGGGTAATGCTAATTATTCTTTCTTTAATATCACATCTTTCAAAGTGTCTACACAAAGAGTGTTTGAGCAGTCTTTCTTCAAAATGGAACAAACAACATGATGATCTATACTGTAGTTTTAAACTATAACTCTCATATTCCTTGAACATTGACCATGTTGGCTTATGGAACAGTTACTCTGCAAGATGTAGAAGGCTCTAGATTGCCAACTACTGACATAAAGGAAATATATTTAATTATCAATGACATGTAAATTCATCATTTATAGCTATTCAGAATTCAAGCTTTTGTAAGATTACCATTTCAAAACCTCTTATTAAATAGAGAACATGGATTAAAAATTGCTGAGAGAAAGTTGAGAATTTACCATGCACCATACAGATGACCGATAAATAACTTACAGTGGTACCCCGACTTAAGAGAAGCTCTACTTAAGAGCAATTCGACTTATAAGTGGAAAACTGTCAGCGTTTTAACTGCCGCCTTACAAATTTTAGATATGGTTTGCTCGACTTACAATTTTTTCCATGTTTTTTATTTTTAACTTATTTTTTCAATTTATTAGATAGGTACCCCGATTTAAGAGTAGTTCAACTTAAGAACATGTATTCGGAATGGATTAAATTCGTAAGTTGAGGTACCACTGTACTAGTATTATAATTTAGTACGTGTAAAGTACAGAGGGATCATGAACAACAGAATTTTGTGTTGTTATTCTATAACGCAAGTATGTTAGTCTATAATTCTTTAAGAGAAAACAAATAACAGCACTGCAAATAATTTTAAAAAGCAAGGAGATTTTGAAAATTAACCTGCCAAGTTTCTGTCCTTCTCCACTGAATGCTTTGAATTTCAATCTAGGCCTTTCATATTCCTGTTCCTGGTGATCCTCCATGTCCAAATTAATATGGCCTCCATGTACCAATCTCTGGAGTTCTGCAGGAATCTCTCTGAATAACAGAAACAGTTTGAAAAGCCAATGTTACAGTGGAATGTATACAAACAAGCTGAACAAGGAAACCATTTGTTTGGATCATGTCAACTCCTTAGCATGTAAGCTCAACAGGTTCAATACATAAACCATTTGTTTGGATCATGTCAACTCCTTAGCATATAAGCTCAACAGGTTCAATACATAAACTGAAGGAGATAGAACAGACATACACGTAGTGATGTGCTGTCATATCAACTTCAACTTATTGCAAGTTGCAACACTAGGAACAAGCAATCTCCAAAATGTACTGTCCTCAACAGCTGTACTCAGTTCTGGCTAACTTAAGCCTATGACTCCATTTAAGGAGCCAATTCATCTGGTATTTGGACTTCTTTTGGCTGCTGCCTTCAGCCTTTCCTAGTATTACAGTCTTTTTCCAAATAATCTTATCATTATGCACCCAAAGCCCCAATTTCAACATTTTCTGCTGCCTCCAATATTTCGTAGCATTGTCTTTTCCAAAGAATCTTGCCTTCACATGATGTACCCAAAATCTCCATTTCAACATTTTTGCCACCACATAGTTCAGGTCTGATCTTATGTAGGACCCCTTGTTTGTCTTTCTGGCAGTCGAGTTTCTGAAAAACCCTCATCCATCAGCGCATTTCAAGGAAATTATTATTATTATTATCTGGTGAACACATCTGCCAGGTGTTAAGCTGGAGTTGGCCTTCTCCAATGATCAAGCTCTTTCCAACAGCCTAGGATGTCTGGAGATATCTCCGTAAAATATATGCTGTTCCTAATAATATTGCCATTTGTAGTTGACTGATGTTGATCTTGTCAATCTTGTTGATCCAGGTCTTTGGGGCACCTATTATTATTATTGGTATTGTTCTTGCAAGTCTTTCTTTTTTTACTTCCACTAAAAGTCACTTCAAGTAATTGCTGTTTTCTGCCAGTAAGATATACAGCATGCACATTTTAAATTATTGATATTTTGTACATAAATTTTCACTCCACCTTCTGAATCTAATCTGGCTTTCTGTACTATATGTTCTGTGTACTCAGCAAATAGATAAGGGGATAAAGTGCACAACTGTCTAACAACTTTGACTATAAGAAACCATTTGTGTTACTCCGTATTTGTTAAGGAGTTTATTTCCAATCATGCTTACGGCTAACCTTGCTTAGTATAAGTAGTGCCATTTTATATTAGCTCATCATGTCGGATATTAAGAAACCTACAAGTATCAAGCTGCTGTCTTTACTTATACCAAGAAAGGAATGTGTTGTTAAAATAATCCAGGAAAACATGAATGGGGTGATACGGAAAAGTTTACAGACGAAACAACAAAGAAAGAAGCCATCGCACAGGATAGAGGACAGAAGTCAGTTGTACCAGCCAGATGAGGAATGCAGATAAGGTCAGTGATATGTGACTAGCGGGGTATATACATGTTAATGTACCCCTGTACATTCAGAGAAACACTGTTTGGCATTGTGCGCTTCTTATTCTGCAGAATAAATAAATAAATAAATTCTTTCATAGTTGGTGTTCCCTTTTTTTCGAACTTTGTAGATAATTGGAAATGTTTGAATGGTTATTTTGTTTTCAACATATTCTGTCCTAATGGTAGCTTCTTGTCCACTATATTGTTTCTTAATTGGAAGCAGGAAATAAAGAAGCTATATTGCACAGTACAATTTGTCCAACAGGACAATCAAATGCTGAGTCCACCAATTTCTTTCAGAATAACCCATGGTTTCCTATAGCGTTATGCAATTGAATAACCGAGTAAATTATGTAGGATAAATGAGATCTTCACAAACATACCAGATAACAGAGAAGATAGCTTGTTTCATCATTATATATTACAAATTCCACAGGGATAGTCTTAGGATGGAAAGAGGAAGAAAGTGGGGAAAAAAATCTACATTTTACCTCTTAGCCATATGCTGAATTCACAGACAAGGAATTATTTAAAAGGTATTATAGAACTTCATATTCAGTGTTACTGCATGGCTCTAATATTCCCTTATGATACAAATGTATCCATTTGATGCCTGAACTCAGATAGCACATCTTAATCCACTGTAAAGCAAAGTTTTTCTCAGAAAATCACATATGCAGTTTTATAAACACATCTGCTTGCATGTTAGTTCTGGCATACAAGGAATTATCCTATAATGACCTAACATACCATTTGGGCTACAGGATAATTTATTTTGGATACCAACATATTGAAAATGCATGTTCCATTCTTTAAAAAGCCCCTCCCAATACTACAGCATTTATCAATAACAACCTCCAAATTCTTTATCTGGCTCATTTGGAGAGAACAAAATAGAGACGAGAGCTCCTAAACTAACTTGGTTACAGGATATATGGAGAACTGTATCTCCTCATATCAACCCCTCTGGTTTTTAAAGAGGAAGCCTTTCTCTTGGTCCTACCTGCTGCAAAAACACACTTTGTACAGAAACAAAAGGTGGCCTTTATGGTGGCTGCTCCCATGCTGTGGAACTCACTTCCACAAAAAACGATTTATCCCTCCTTGCAGATAGACTTTTCTTCTTGCGGAGGATTTTAATAAGTAAGGAAGGGGTTTTAAAGGAATGGCTTTTTATCTTTTTAAAGGTGTGTTTTTAAATTGATGTACAGAGGACTTTGCAATGATATGTACTGTATATTCAACTTTTAAAAACATTGTTATTTATTGCACTTTTAATGGTAACACGGTTTATTGTTTCTATATCTTCTTGGGTTCCTCTACCGAGAAAAGATTGGGAAATAAGTCAAACAAATTACAAATGCATCTAATGGAAATGTGATTTTATAATCACAATGCTATAAACTTACCCTCTTTTAACACATTCAAGAAACTGAGCATTTGCTGGATCTGTGTATGGCCTCAGTTCTCCATCATCTAAGCTGAAACCATTTCTCCAGAGTTTAAGTAATATTTGCACCTATCAAATAAATCAAATGCATTTTGAAAATTTAGTTATTCAAAAAACAAAAAAATAGAAGTTCAATCATTATATTCATACAGTGGTACCTTGGTTTACAAGCATAATCTGTTCCAGAAGCAAGCTTGAAAATCAAAATACTTGTACATCAAAATACTTGTACATCAAATGGAAACTTAGATTATTTGTTCTGGGGTCCGACCTTCCATTATTTCCTATAGGGAAATTTGCTTTACTATATGGGAGCTGGCGGGTGCAGTGGCCAGGATCCAAAGTGAGGGTTGGAGGCCTGACGCGGGCCCAATGCGCAGACCGGAAGCCACTGCTGGGCACCACTGGGCCTGTGATGAGGCCTGGAGGCCTGGTGCTGGCCCAATATGCATGCCGCAAGCTGCCGGACCTGCTATGAGATCCAATAACATCAGGATGTAGACTCCATCATCCACACCCTATTCCCTATTAAAATGAATAAAAGCATATCCATCTAACCCAGTGGTTCTCAACCTGTGGGTCCCCAGATGTTCTTGGACTGCAACTCCCAGAAGCCTCCACCATTCACTGTGATGGAAGAGATTTCTGGGAGTTGCAGTTCAGGAACATCTGGAGACCCACATGTTGAAAACCAATGAACCCAACAGTCTGTATGTGAAACATAGGCTGATACTTCACGTCCCTCTCGCTGCAGTTTGCGGCCTTGCTGGAGACCGGTTCGAAGGAATGTAACCTCCCGTCCTTGTGGGGTCAATCCGAGTTCGAAGGGACGTAACCTCACATCCTGGTGGGGTCAATCTGAGTTCACCCCGACCACCCCCCCTGAACTGCGCTCCAAGCGGGGTGAGAGATTCCTGTCCTGGAGCTTGGGAATCTTTTCAATCCACTTCTCGATCCGTGTTGAAAACCGATTTCAACACGGAGGCAAGTTCACCTCGGCTCAAGGAAGGACGTGAAGTAACCACCATAGAGAAGTACTCTCCACCCCCTTGACAGGAAGAAGTAGACATGTAAAGGAGGTAGTCACTAACTATCAATTTTGGACATGGCAGGACAACACTTAGTCCATGGAAAATATGAGTCAATTTAATTTTATGGTCCTTGGACTTTGCCACACTTCCCAATATTTTCATTTTGTTGAAATACAGAGATTTGTCCTCCAGGAATAATAATCCCCCTTTAAACAAGATACATGTCTTCAATATGTAAAGTTTTGGTTTTTAAAGATGAAAAGAGTTTTAAGACCAGAATAGGATTTTTAGCTATTTCAGTGGGAAGAGCTGATGCAGGAGGCAGTGGGTCAAGATGATACAAAATTGATCTGAGTTTACTCCTTACTCCTGGTTTAGGACCTATGAGATCAAGTACAATATATAATGTTTCCTTATTAATGGAATAAAAAAACATTCTGCTGTTTATAATAATGGCCAGGATATAGCCCTGTTAGTCATCTCAACATGCTGGCAAAATTAACGAGGAAAAGAAAAAATAAAGGGGGGGGAGGAATAAGTCAAAATATTGTAGTGCTTTAAAGACTGACAAATTTATTTCAGCATGACCATTCATGATTCAAGGTGGGTTTTTCTCTGGCAAAGCTTATACTGAAATATATCTGTCTATAAAGTGCTCTAATATTCTGTCTTTCCCCCCTTATTTATCATTTTTATTTTTTAATTCTGCCAATATTACCCCCTTTACCTTTTTCTTGTGTGATATTGCAAACAACTTTTACTGTCAAGCATCAACTGTATAGAACAGGAAAATATGTTCACATTAATTTTACTTACATCTTGACCATATTGATTATCTTCATATATATATTCTGAGCGCTTCCAAGTTGAGTCTCCCAATCTGTATCCACCACCAGAAAATGACTAATAAAAAGTTTAAATTATGACTGTCTTAGAAAGCAAAACTGGACATATATTCATTTAAATTTAACTATTTATGAACTTTATGAATGACATTACACATTTCAACCTACTGACAAATTTAGATCTACTGACATTCCAGTGCAGTTAATAAAGTCAAATGCCCATTTTATATAATTTTTAATTAGCAAATTAGTATATAGTAAAGCACTGCCCTCCCAGTATTGTTGTATGGCATCTCTCATTAGTAGGGATGGGCATTTCATTTCTGAAACAGTAGTTAAGAAATGAACCATGTGAGCCCAGGTGGTCCTTGGAACCAGCTGATACATGCAGATCCAATTGGTTTAGCTTTTTCTGTCTTGCGCAAGGTTAAAATCCAACGAAGAAGCATGCTGCAATGTCATCTGTGGTAGATCTGTGATGCTGGCCAATCAGGAGCTGTGCAGGGGCAGCCATCATCCCACCTCCCTCTGATTGGCCAGCAGCACGAAGCAGGAAATATGATGTCGCAGCGGGCTTCCTCGATGGATTTTAACCCTGCATGAGACAGAGGAAGGTAAAGCAATTGGATCTGTGTGCATCAGCCGGTTCCAAGGACTACCTGGGCTTGCATGGTTCGTTTCATAACCTACTGGTTCCGAAATGAAATGCCCATCCCTAGGCCTATTCATTATAGTTGATACTGAGAGATAATGTGAACAATACTGAAGACTGCACCTTCCTTACTCATATTGTAGCTAAATAACACTGAGAGAACAGTATGTTTCTCATTCCTGCCATAGGAGCAGGAGGTAATCTGGTAGGCTGTAGTGATTATGCATTGCATCAAGAGAAGTGACAGACCTCTGTCAAATACTTAACCCCCCTCTACCCCAATAACAGGATACTAGCATCTTTAAGTGCTAATTCCAGTTTGGCAAAAAAAAAAAAAGTAGTTGTACGTATTTGCATATGATTCAGCCTTCTGCTTCCTACATTCAGCACATGTTTTAGAACAAAAATATTTACATGCAATTGTTAATAACATGGAATTAAGTACTAAAGTTTTAAAATAAAGCATTTCATATTGAAATAATTTTTCCTAAGAAAATAATTGCATGTACGCACTTTAGCTTTATGACAATCTCCAGAGGCTCTTGATACTTCATCTAAAGGGACTGCCCCATGTTCTTTTGCTTCTTTGAAAACGTCATCAACAATTTTGCTGGGAGTTATGTTTTTAGGTGTTCCAACAATTCTGTAATCTGAATCACCTGAGTAAAATCTTTTTAAAGAAAAGCAACACCATTAATGAACCCCACTGCAGCTAAAATGCTGTTATAACATTGAAATAAAGGGATTTTGCAATAAGAAACTCCAATGGAGTCCTAAATTCAAGACTGGCACTGCAGCACCAACACGCTGGAACTTCTTTCCCTTTCTTACTGCCCTGCAGCCCTTACACCTGAAACCAGTTCCAAAATGCTTTCCCTCCTGCTTGAGCAGATTTCTGGGTATAACGGGGTGGGGGTGAGAAGAGGCTGCAGTGGGAAGTGAGGGGGGTTGTCTCATCTAACTTCGACAGGATTTCACAAGCCATTAATTAAGACATTCGACCTTTGCATATAGAAAGCTGTAGAAAATTTCTGGAGTTAGTTAAACTTCCTTATAATTGGTATATGTCTGTGAAGATTCGCAGTCATCCAGGTGAGTTTATCCGGAAGTTGAGATGGCAACTGGACTTCTTTCTTGGGAGACTGAAACATTTCACTGCTCATCCAAGTAATTTTGTCAGACTGATGAATCTACTTGGATGAGTAGTGAAATATTTTGTCTGACAAAACTAGTTGGCTGAGTAGTGGCCTTTTCTTAAGACCACTTGCCATGACTCAACAATTGAGAAGAGTACAGAAATCACTGCTGGGGTGTCGCTATCAGCAAGTAAAATGGATTCAATATACCATTTACTGACATGCAGTCATGATTTTGACACAGCCATTAATATTGTTGTTGTTCAGTCATTAAGTCATGCCCGACTCTTTGTGATTCCATTGACCAGAGCATGCCAGGCTCTCCTGTCTTCCACTGCCTCTCAGAGTTTGGTCAAATCCATGCTGGCTGCATTGATTACACTGTCCAACCATCTCATTCTCTGCTGTCTGCTTTCCCTTTTGCCTTCAATCTTTCCCAACATCAAGGACTTTTCCACGGAGTCAAAAACTCAAAAACTGCCAATATCCTCTTGCTTAGTACAGTAAATCATACTAGAGTAGGCCCTCTGAATCAATGGGGATTTAATTAACCATTTTCTTTATTAAGTTCCATTGGTTCAAATGGGCCTACTCTAACTTTAACATAAATAGCTGCAGAATAAGCCCAGTTGAACTGACTGCACTTACAGAGGAGTTGACTCACAAAATCTTGAATGATTTGGTGGTTCTATTCTAGTGCTATTTACTATGCTAAGAAAAAGGATCTAGGCCACTAAGGAAAGGGGATTGATTTTTTTTAAAAAAGATCCTGCCTTAAACTAACTTCCAACCTGAGATGCAACTTATAAACACTGGAAATACAGAACAAAAAAAAGTAAAAAGAAGAGTCTTCAATCCATTCTATTCTTTTTTTCAACAAAAGAAACTAGCACTTAAGTCATGTGTAAATGGAACATAAGTATAAATGGCACAAAGTGCAACAAAGTGCTTTGAGCCAAATCACAAGTGTGGCAACAAAGGTGCCATGCTTACCCCCCCCCAATGGCTCGGAGGCCCACTCAATTTTGTCAGCATGCCACCAAGGCCTTCCTTCACTGGTAGCACAAGTCTGGAAATGAGATCAGGCTGCCCTTCTTTGCCTCTTTAGGCAGCTGGCAAGTTGTCAGCTCATCAGGGATTTTCCATAGGCTGCCTCCTATTTGGACTGGCTACCCACCTGAAAAGGTGGGAAGGACAACCTGAGCTTCTACCCATATTTGTGTGCCACTGGTGGAGGAGGACCTCAGTGGAGCACTGACTACACTGAGTGGGTTTCCTGGTTGTGGGGCGGGGGGGGGGAATTAAGTATGGCACCTGTGGTGCTCTGCTAGAGATTCAGCACAAAGTGCTTCATTGAGCTTTGTGTCCATTTCTAAACATAAGTACTATTATGACAGCTTGAAACTAAATTAATTGCTTAAGAACAAGTTTAAGAAAAGGAAAGGAATACAGCTATTTACAGTACCTTTGGTTGTCTTTGTCATCACTCATACTTCTTTCGGGCTTTTTCAAGCTCCTGAAGAATTCAACCAACAAATATGCACTTAAATTTTCAATTATTTTATTTCCCCATGAATATTGATCATACAAAGTGTTTTGAAATATCTAAACTTTTGTACAATCTGTAATATACAATAGTTTGTGATGTGTGTTTTTTGCAAAAGGCAGAACTAGAGAACTTTCCGGAAAATACTCCAGAACATATGTAAATGACGATACCTGGTTTAACAAGCCTGCTGGACTCATTTTTACTCCCAACATACATTCTCCCTAAATTCTCCTTCATAGTTTCATAACGAAAAGCAATACAGTAATACCTCAGATAACAAATGCCTTGGATAACAAATGGGTGTAGGGTTGCCTCAGATAGCGAATGTTCCCTATGGGCTGCCTCGGATAACGGATTTTCCAGCACGCATAGTGAAAAAAAGAGTGTATCCAGGCTGCATCGTGGCCCCACTCTTTGTGGGTTGCATGAGGTGAGGAGTGAGAAGGTGTATGGTAGACAGTGTTGTTTTTTGTAGCTTATTTTTTAGTGGTTTGGAGTGGATTTTGCAGCTTTCCCCCCAATTTTTATTTTTTCTTCTCTTCTTAGAGCATTCCGTAGGAAAGGTAGGTTGCTTGGAGTTATTTGCATGCTTTTTACTATGTTCCATGGGTTGGGGTGGGTTCATTTAGCGGTTTGGGTTTGTTTGTTTGTTTGTTGGGAATTTTTTATTTTTTATTTTATTTTAGAGTATTTTGACCCCCACCTTTCTCCTTGGAAAAAGAACCCAAGGCGGCTTACAGAATGAGGGATAACATACAGTCCAGTACAATTAAGACATGTTCAAGTATCGAGAACAAGGAATTGAGGGACATCTTACAGCATTAATAGACAACATTACATTAAAGCTACAAGAGAACATGAGCAGTTAAAGGGGAGTAAAGTTCCATGTAAAGTTATGAGTGATGGAAACTAAAATTGAAAACATAGTGTCTATGTAAACCCATTAAGTTTTAAGTAATTATTAAACACAAAGTCAATGTGGTCCTGCAGATTCATATAAAAGGCACATAATAGGTAGACCATCATTCAGGTAAAGTTTGTCTGGGTTGCTTGAATGTTTTTAAAATTGTTTTCAATTGTTTTAATTAAAAAATTGCAATGGTTTTTCACTGTTATTGCTGTCTCGGTATTTTTTGATTGCATGTTGTGGGTTTTTTAATTGTTTTAATTTTTAAAATGCCATGGTTTTTCACTGTTATTGTTGCCTGGGTATTTTTTGATTGTACGTGTGTGGGGGGACTTTGTGTGGTTCATGTGTGCTTTCATAGTGGTGTGGTTCATTTTTTAATGCCTGGCTGTTTTTAATTGCTTGGTGTGGTTTACTGGAGCCTTTACAGTATATGATTTAATTTTATTTTTCCTTTTCTGCTCACTTAGTAGTTGGTGTCATGGAACCAAAGAAGCCATCAGATTCTGGGAAGAGGGAGATGATCCTGCTTGAGGTTAAGCAGGAAATCATCAGGAAACATGAAGGAGGAATGAGGGTGATTGACTTGCCAGGGAGTATGGTAAGAGTCCATCCACCATTGCCAACATCCTTAAAAACAAGGAAAAAATCACTGGGAGAGAGCTGGCAAAAGAAGCAATGAGGGCAAGCAACGCCCTCCTGTTCTGGAGCAGGTCAAGAAGTTGCTCCTCATATGGGTACAAAAGAAGCAGCATGCAGGGGACACGGTGTCTGAGGCAATGATTTGCGCCAAAGCAAAGGCATTGCACATGGACCTTCTCGACCAGCAGCCGGAAACATCTGGACCTGCGGAGGAGTTCAAGGTGAGCAGGGGATGGTTTGAGAAGTTCAAGAGCAGATCTGGCATCCACAGTGTGGTGAGGCCACCATTTCTGGTCTTCCTGCCACCAAGGACTATGGAACCGAGTCCCTGGAGACCATGACTGCTGAGGGCTACCTTCCACAGCTGGTCTTCAACAGTGATGAGATTGACCTCTTCTGGAAGAGGATGCAGAAGAAGACCTACATCACAGAGAAGACCAGATTGCCCAGGCACAAGCCTATGAAGAATTGTCTAACCCTCCTGTTCTGTGCTAACACCAGTGGGGACCAAACCTCTGCTAGTATCAAACCTCTGCTGGTTTACTACGTTAAACCCACGGGCGTTTAAAAAGCACAAGGTGGAAAAGGAGCAGTTGGGAGTTTTCTGGAGATCAAACAGCAAATCTTGTGTTTGGCCCTGCCATCCAATGGTACATGCTGGACAAGAACCTCCCAATCAAGGCCTTGCTGGTCATGGACAATGTGCTAACTCATCCTTCGGGGCTTGAGGAAGTCCTTCTATATGAGGCCAACACACACCCCCATTGCAGCCAATGGACCAGCAGGGTATCTCCAATTTCAAGAAACTCTACACCAGGGAGCTGTTCTGTTGGTGCTTTGAGAGGACCGATGAAGAACCCTCACCCTGTGTGAGTACTGGAGAGACCACTTTGACATTGTCAGCTGCGCATAGCTGATAAATATCGCCTGGGACAGGATCAGCCAGCACGATTTGAATGCTGCTTGGCATAACCTGTGGTCAGGCTGTGTTGTGCCAACAGAATCTTTGGCACCTCCACAGGAGTCTGCAGTTGTGAAGGAAATTGTTTCTTTGGGGAGAAGCATGGGTCTTGAGGTGAATGAGGAGGGCAAGGAGACATGTGTAAAAAGTGTGTTTGGTGCTGTCCTGTAAGTTTGAACTGCAAATGCACTGCACATGAGGTTTGGGATGTGTAAAAAGTTTGGCATGTGTAAAAAGTGTGTTTGGTGCTGTTCTGTAGGTTTGAACTGTCAATGTACTGATATAAACATGAAGTCTGTCATGTGTAAAAGAAGTATAAAAGTATCACTGAAGCTGTACTGTATTGTACCCCATTTGAAAAATTATTTTGTGATGTTTCAAATGCTTGTTCTTGATGAAAAATGTCTTTGTATACTATCTGTACCTTTAAAGTACACTTTATAAAGAGTTTTGAGCAAAAAACCAAGTGTCTGTGTCTTTTTCCTAGGCTCTGGAATGGATTAATCGGTTTCCCATTCATTCCTATGGGAAACCGTGTTTCGGATAACGAATGTTTCGGATAACGAATTACCTCAGAGAATGAATTAAATTCATTATCCGAGGTACCACTGTATTATAGTACAACTTTGTGTTCGTCTACTCAGAAATAAGTCTCACTCTTTCCAATGGAATATATCTGAAATATACAATGGGATCTGGAAGTTGAGTCATAGCAACTGGACTTTTTCTTAAGAGATTGAAAAATTCCACTGCTCATCCAAACAGCTTCATCAATGGGATATAAATTATATGTACAGCCTCAATAATATGAAACATTGCACTACTGCACTGAGAAATCATATTTAGATACACAATTCCTCCATTTGGGGATCTCTGAGATCCTCATTTAGAGGAACTGCCAACAGGAATATTATTCTATAGAGTTTAGTATAAAATTAATAACAATACTTTCTTTACCTTTGCACTGGTAATCTTGGCCGGCTGGCTACTCCAGCTGCTGATTTTTCAGAATGAGTTGGCTGTCTCTTCATTTCATCTTCATACAATCCAGCCAAGGCCAGCTATAAAAAAAACACTGGGTGTTTTAGTCAGTGTCTCTTGGCAGTAAAATACTATACAAGTCAAATAAACTATACAGTACAAGTTATATCCAGCCTATACTGATATATTATATCAAACTCCTATTTCTCAATCATACATTAATGTGTATATGACGGTTTCCTTATGAAAAGTATCGTGATTTAGGATGCAGTACGAAATCCAGGATTCTACATTCACCTCCTTGAACCTCAAAGGATGCCCCAAACCCACTGCCCCAATGTTTTTCTTACTAAAGGAAAAGTTACCTTAAAAATATTTTTGGTGGTATACTGAACAGGGATCCTGGGCCCCCACAAAACATGATAAGGATGTCCTCATACTCCATGAAAAGTACTTTTTTGGGGCCCAACCTTTATACTATGTTCTAAACTGGGATATATGTGCTGGGAAAGGCCATTTAGCAAATGAAAGTGGTAAAAAATATATCATCATCCACAACTTGATCGTGCTCAGCAAGTGAGCTTCGGGGGGGGGGGGGTGATTTGTCATCTCCCTGGACTCTTTCTTGTGAGGTGCCTCAGGGGTCAGCATTCTCCCCCAAGCTCTTTAATATCTATATGAGGCCATTGGTTGAGGTCATCTGGAGTTTTTGAGCTTGCTGACATCAGTATGCTGATGACACACAGCTCTATCTTTCCTTTTCCACCTCTGCAGTGGAGGCTGTCCAGCCCCTTGATCACTGCCTGGTTGCGGTACTGGAGTGGACCAAGAGGCTCAAGCTCAACCCCGAGAATACTGAGGTTCTGTTCTTCAGGGGTGCCCTGGATGGGTACAGTGGCCCTCTTCCCAGTCTGGGTGGGTTCGCCCTCCAGCTGGCTGAAAGGGTGAGGAGTCTGGGCATCGTCCTGGATCTGGATCTGTCCCTGGAAGCCCAGGTGGCAACCATGACCAAGTCAGCCTTCTACCATCTTAGGCTCATCGCCCAGATTCACGTACCTTGATGGGAAAACTCTGAGGATGGTTGTACAGGCACTGGTCATGTTGAGGATAGATTATTGCAACACTTTCTACATGGGGTTCCCCTTGACCCTTGTCCGGCGACAGCAATGTTTGCAGAATCCAGCAGCTAGATGGGTGGTTGGTATGGGCAGGTTCGATCACATCACCCCAATTCTGGCTCGCCCGCACTGGCTGCCCATTGCTTCCCGAATAAGGTTCAACGTGTTGGTTTTGGTTTACAAAACCCTCCATGGCTTGGGACCGGAATATCTGGCAGAGTGTATCTCCCAAAAATCAGAACTGACCCTACCCACCAGAGCCTCCATGGCATTCTCGCTCCGGGTGGCCACCCGAGAGAGGCCTGTAAGGTTGCAACATGCAATCAGACCTTCTTGGTGGCTGGCCTGGTGGCATGTAATAAATTGGCAAGCGAGATTCGCCTGGCTCCATCCCTGGCATCCTTTAAAAAGGCTGTGAAGATCTGGGTGTTCAAGGATGCCTTTGGCAATTGCTAGGAGTGTTGTATTTTCCTTGTGTTCGTTATTTCTTTGTTTGATTATTAGTATTATTTTTATTATTTATGTTCCCTCTTGCCAGGTATTTGTTGTCTTGTTGTTATTCTGTGCTTTATGTACTATTGGGTTTTTTCTTTTTTCTTTCTAGTTTATTACTATTATTATGATGTTTGGTTGTTTGATAAGTCATTGTTCTTAACCGCCCAGAGTTCCCATTTGAGGAAAATTGGATTGTAGTATAAATAAATAAATAAATAAATAAATAAATAAATAAATAAATAAATAAGACAAATATTTATTAGCTATTCTCCTTAACACCTATAAAATCTTTCCTTGTAAGGCTGCCTATCATTTGTTTCAATATAATACTACAGTAAGGCAATGTAATGAAATGAACAAAAAGGGGAAACTTATAAGAAGTATTATCTTCCGTAGAACAGTTGTTCCCATTCTTGGATCCACATACGGTGTTGGTTTACAACTCTAACAATCCCAGATTACTGACCATTCTAGAGATGAAACTCGAAAAATTAGAATTTCATGCAAATGTTCATTTATTTCAGTCAGTCAACTCAAAAGGTGAAACTAGTGTATGAGTTAGACTCATTACATGCTAAGCAAGATATGTCAAGCCTTACTTTGGTATAACTGTGATGATTATGGCATACAGCTTATGAAAACCCCAAATTCACAATCTCAGAAAATTAGAATATTACATGACATCAATATGTACAAGGATTGGAAATAGAACATTATCGGACCTCTGAAAAATCTAAGCATGCATCTGTACTCAGCATCCCCATATAGTTTGTCTGTGGAAGGAAGCATGAAGTGCTCCAAAATCTCCTGGTAGACGGCTATGTTGACCCTGGACTTAATGAAGCACAGTGGACCAACACCAGCTGATCACATGGCTCCCGAAATCAACACAAGACTGTGGAAACTTCACACTGGACTTCAAGCATTGTGCACTGTATTTTAATTACAGTATGCAGCCCTCCAGCAAGGTGGGTACTCATTTTACCGACCTCGGAAAGATGGAAGGCTGAGTCAACCATGAGCCCCAGTTCGTGAGCACAGTTTTACAAGCAGTACAGGCATTTAACCACTGTGCCATGGGGCTAACAACATGCTGGGTAAAATATATATTTTCTTTTGTCTGTTCTCACTCTCCCAACCCTCAATTTGAGTGGATGTCCCTAGTTCTGGTATTCTATGTGTGAGAGAAGAGTGTCCCTCTATCCATTTCATTCATGCCCTGCATAATTTTGTACATCTCAATCATATCTCCCTTCAGGCACCTCTTTTCCAGACTAAAGAGCCCCAAATGTTTTAGCCTTTCCTCATAAGGAAGGTCCCCCAGCCCAGTAATTTATTTATTTATTTATTTTCAAACTTATATACCGCACCTATTTCCCCAAGGGGACTCAGGGCGGTTTACACAATACCATAGCAAATAAACAGATAAAACAATAAAACAATCAACAGCGCTGTCCAGGACGGCAAGCCAGTGTAGGAAGGGCAGCGAATGGAGGAGGGAAAAAAAGGTTATCCCTGGAAGTTACCAAAGGCGTCCTTAAATAGCCATGTTTTTAAGACTCTCTTGAAGGATGCCAGCGATGGAGCTTGCCGCAACTCGACTGGCAAGGCATTCCAAACAGATGGGCCAACCACCGAGAAAGCCCGGTTATCATTTAGTCGCCCTCTTTTGCACCATTTCCAGTTGCACTATGTCTTTTTTGAGATGCGGTGACCAGAATTGTACACAATACTTCAGGTGCGGCCTTACTATCGTTTTGTACAATGGCATTATGTTTTTATTTTCAACCCCTTTTTGATAATCCCTAACATGGAATTGGCCTTCTTCACAGCTGCCATACACTGGATAGACACTTTCATTGAGCTGTCCACCAACACACCAAGATCTCTTTCCTGATCTGTCACAGAAAGTTCAGAGCCCATTAGTTGATAAAGTTTTGATTTTTTTGCCTCAATATGCATTACTTTACATTTTGCTACATTGAAACGCATTTGCCATTTCGCAGCCCATTTCCCCCAGTTTGGAGAGATCCTTCTGGAGCTCTTCACAATCTTCTCTGGTTTTTACCACACGGACAAGTTTCGTATCATCCACAAACTTGGCCACCTCACTGCTTATCCCTGTCTCCAGGTCATTCATGAACAGACTGAAAAGCACCGGACCCAGGACAGATCCCTGGGGACACCGCTTTTCACCTCTCTCCATTGATTACCCTTTGACACCTACTCTTTGTTTCCTGGATCTCAACCAGTTCTCAATCCATAAGAGGACCTGCCTCCATATATGTGTGGGCAGGCAATATCTGAAGGACCCAATACATCTTGGTATATCCATCAAGAAATATTCTCCCCAATACTGGGATGATCTATTTGAAGGTGCAAATACTACAATAAATCAAAGCAATCCCAGAGCGATCAGGGAAAACACCTCTGTGTGGGCAAGCCCTAACTGAGGTGGTTCTCAATGCTAGAGCACAAGTTTCTCTCATTTCTGGGACTATGCAAATTACGATGCTTTATTTGGTGATTGGTCTTCATCATTAAATGGAATGATTTCAATGTCTAAATTCACAAATACAGAAGGTCGACCTGTAATGTTGCACTACAGTTTCTGGCCGAAAGACTAAAAGCTTGGTAGTAAAATGTATCAAGCTATCAAGCGAAGATGAAGACAGCAATTTTATGCCGTTTACTTGGGAATAAACCCCTTTTGTAAGTCAAAAGGGTATTGTACCTCTATTGATATGTGTAGAATAGCTTACTCTTTCAATTAAAGGAAAATGTTGATTTATGCGTAGGATTATGCTGTTACTGCACTTTTTATTATTGATTTTATTTTGATATAAAGCTTGGGATAAATCTGAAATAACACTAAAAATAATCTTTAGGAGGGTGTTCCAATTTTCACAAGGATGTAAATGCCTTCCTTAAAACGTTGAAAAGGGTATTCCCTAGAGTCTAGAGACAAAGTCGTGCCATCGTCAAATGCATTTCGGTAAGATCTGGGGCAAGAAAAAGAGGAAAGTGGGGCGGGGGACGGCAGGTCGTTCCCAAACATTGAACCCTCGTGGAAAACGGACAGCTCCTATTTTACTCTCGGCCACCAGCGTGGCTCCCTAACGCCACCTTCCGCCCCAGACCTGAGGAAGGGCAACCCCCACTGATCCCGCGGAGAGCACGGACCGCCTGGAGCTTCCGAGGCAGGGCGACTCTTAAGAACAGGAGGCGGCGGCGGCGGTGGGTCTTCGGCCACCGCCCCTCTTCCCTGGCTTTCGTACCTGTAGGTCCCGAACGGTGGGAGGCCGGCCACTCGCACGGGGTCCTTTCTCTCGACGCAGCGCGTCCGTGCTAGCCGCCGCCGCCGCCGCCTCCTCCTCCTCCTCCTCCTCCTCCTCCTCCTCCTCCTCCTCTTCCCCGTCGTCCGCCATTTTCAGCACCAATGGCGGGGCCCCTCCTCAGGAGTCCGAGCTTTGCGCTCCCCGCTCCGGCGAGGTTCGGGAAGATGGGCGGGCGCGCGGAGGAGTTCTTCCGGCAGCAAGCGTTGGCATGGTAACGGGACCGCCGCCGCGCCGCCGGACCACGTCGGTTCGGGCGGCCCTGGAACTTCTCTCGTGACGCGCCGTGTGCCGTCCGCGCGTGCGCACTTCGCAGTGGTTACCCCCGCCCGTTTCCGTCAGGCAAGCGGGAGAACTCCAGTCGGCCCTTGGCAGAGGTGTCATGCCTTCAAGTTAAATCATAATTACGGCTAATGTGCAGAAGGGAATGGAAGCAAAAGAAAGAGGCATTCCACCCGGGGCAAAACTCAAAACGCGCCTCCGCTTGCTTTTCAGTTCGCTGACAATAACGCTTGGGCTGGAGAATTTGATGGAAATTTTATGCCCGTTGACAGCGAATTAAAAAAAGGTTAGGTAAAAAGAAACGTTGCTCAATGTTCAGGAATTGAGTTGACCCGAATAGGAGGTCTGCATTAAAGGAAACCGAAATCCTGCGGCCACTCAGGAGTGTCAAAGAGAGATAAGACAAAAGGCTTCTTCATAGCATTTTGATGTACGATTTGCAGTTTTCAAAGGAGCAATTGCCCTTTGCGTCTTAACCTTTTTTGTTTTGTTACTGTCAACTCAAGAGCTGTTCTCATTTAATGGAAGCAGCAGGTTCTGCTTTACGGTACTAGATTCTGTAACAATCATGGCAGGTTCTATTGAAAAAAATAGTATGTACCGAAGAAGTCTGTCAAAGCCAACGAGTTTCAAATGTTTCATAATTAAGACTAATCAATAAATTGAAGGTTTTAAAAATAAAAAGAAGCAACATTGTAAGTAAATGGTGCTCAAGGCGAATGGCAGCGAATACAAGAAAAAAACAATAAACAATGAAATGCAGAGGTCAAAAAGACCATGTTTTATTGCTTAATCTGTATTTTTAAGGAAATTGTTTTAATTTATTTTATTTTACTTTGTTTACAATTTAATAATGGCTCATAGTGGTTTTACATACAGGTATATGTTTTTAATGAAGTTGTGAATCAGCTTAATACTGTATTGTGAAAAGAAGGGGAATATAAATAAAATAAAAAATAAAAAGCTGAGTATTACAGTATTTTTGTGTTACATTTACTCTTTTTTAGAAATGGCAGCTTTTGAAGACTAAATCAAGAGGGACATAAGTTTTAATTCATCTTGAAATTCTGAGTCCAGGTGGTGCATTATATTGTTTGAGGGTTTTATAAAATATGCTTAATCTAAGCATTTTTAAAAATTGCAGTGGGAAAAAAGTTATTATAGATGGTCATTAACTGGGTGGTAGTCACAGAAATGATATTTGAATATTGCATTAATAAAGACTAGAATTCACATTCATTTTGTGTTGTGATGGTACTGTATTGTAAACATTCCTACAGTTACTGCTATCTATAGCAATGTTTGGCTTCTAGTTCTCACAGTATGAAAAAGAAAGCACTTGGTTAATAAATCCTCGGGATCACCCAACTAATATGGCAATGGCTGGCTATGATTTGTGGGAGATGTGGTCCCCAAAAAATAACTTTTCTAAGCTCACACTGTGTATACACTTGAAAAAGTTAGTTCTGAGTCCATGAAAGTTTTGCTGCTATAAGTATATTACTGAGGCCACAAACCTGCTTATTACTCTGGTGCAGTTCAGTTACTTCTATGAAACACTGTGCAGCAAGAAAAACAGAACTTACTGATTTTGGGAAGATGAAAAGATGTCCCCCTTTCCCTTTCTTTGAACAGTACTAAAGTTTAATCCGAAACAATTCAGTTCAAAACAGCTAGAATCCACTTTGCCACGAGGTGGTGCTGCAATAATATTTAAGGCAATTCGTAAAGTTAATTCCATTGAAATAAAGGAGAATCATGTGGTCAATACAAAGTTGATACTTGATAGACCACTTAAAAACCATCACTCAGCATATGAACTTTTGTGGATTATAACTGCTTTTTCAGGCATGTGCCTGTATGAAGAACTTAAAGTCCAAAAGTTCATGGCAAGATAAATTTTGCCAGGCACAGCTTTAGTAGGTGTAAGTAAGGAAAGATGCAAGGTGCATTTGTGGTGTTTTATGCTGTAGGCGCCTGGAGTAGGAACTGGCAAACAGCTCCAGTATTCCTGCCAAGAAAACTCCATGGACATGGAGTCACGAAGAGTCGGTCACGACTATAACAACAGAACACACACAGATAGTTACAGCTGAGGCATCTGGGGTTTGGATATGACACCCAAGTTCTTCAAACAATGAGGCACAGGTCATGCACACCCACCCACACAGCCACCCACACACCATTCCCATTTAGCCTTTATTTGAAACAGACATGTCTGTTTCAAACTCACAACAGCTCCCTTATCCTGGCCATGAAAGCCTTCAAGAATACAGACATATCTGTGCTTGGCTGGGATGAGTGGGCTAGAAAACCGAGTTACCCATCATGTATACAGCATCCCTCAGCACATTGGATTCCAGGGCAATGTACAATTTAAATTTGTCAACAGTATGTACAGTTATATTATAGTTATATTAAAAGTTATATTAATATCCCTAAATGTTTTTCAAAATCCTTCACTTCTCTAAAAATTCCATAATCTATAAAGTAACAGGAACTGAACTCAATACATGTGTTACAGTCTGTCCTTTGTTTAAAATGTAAAAATGTGATTAGTTAGGATAGCTAAAATAGTGAATGAACCACACAAGAACATGAATCCCATTTCCATGTGGAAAGACAATGTATAAAACAATGTAAATGCATTTCTCTGTGGTCTATGAATGGTAAACTAAGCTAATGCTGTACTGTATTTGAACTGAATGTTTTATGTATAGTGGCAGTTCAAACAACGAATAAGTCAAACAGGTCAGATTTCATCCATTAGGTCTGCATACATCTGAGAACAAAAACATATGGCACCTTAAAAATTAACTTTCATATTTTAATGTAACATTTTGTGGACATGCCCACTTCTTCAGACATATAGAAGCAGAATGAGGTGTGCAATATAATATGTAATGGAATATATGTTTCATAGCAAATATTCATTGACTGTTGTATGTAGGTGTATTTGCATGCAAGCCTGGTCGTAAATTCCCATAGAGAATTACATCTGAGATGTAAAGGGCAAAAGTAAAATCTACAGATAGTATGACAATATAAATTAAAGAATTCAATATCAATGTGATTATGCTCAGACCGTGCCACGTCAAAATTACCCTGAATTGCAGAAAGGGCGGAGGGGTGGGGGGTGGGGGGACAATGCCAAACTTGTATATTGGGTAATGATGAATTAAACTGTGCCTCAGAGCTGAGTCCTGAATGATGCTTGAGATATTCATGAGGTATTCACTGAGCTGGCAGGCTTGCATTAGCATGTCCAATACTGAATTGCGCTATCAAAGAAACCATTTTCTTAGAAACAATGTAACAAGGGATTTACTGTGATGGCTGGATTATAGAGTCTAACTACTGTACTCATCTAGGTTATTTGGATTTTGTACAATGCTTGAGTAACACCGAAGGCCTCTCTCTCTCTCTCTCCCTGTGTGTGTGCGTGTGTGCGCGCGTCTGTGCGAAGCCTCCAGAAGTCCAGCTGTCATTTGAACATTATGAATCAAGTGAGCCAGGCACTGACTGAACTTGAAAATAAGAGATCAATTTACATCTGAATTTTGATGCTCCAAATAATTTCAGATTTTTTCCTCTGTATTTTCACTCTTGATCATGCTTCTACTTAGAATTCATTCTTTCACACATTCAGAAATGTATTTCCACTTTTTTAGGGATCAGCACTCAGGGTGAGGCTAACATTATTCCCTCTCTATTAGGGCTGATGATTATTTCATACCTTTCACTTTTAGGAAATCACAGGAGATAAGCTACTTTTGTTTGTTGGAGCACAACCTATACAAAGTCTTATAAAAATATAATTTGGCATAAATTTAAGTGGATTACTCCCAACTTTATTACTTAAATAGATATAAAACCAGTCTAATCATGTTTGTGATGAAAATCAGTTTATCTCTGATTTTATATACGTACTATACTGCTTATGGAGATCAGGGTACCCAGTGTGGTTTAGTGGGTAGAGAATGGCCTAGGACTTAGGAGACCTGGGTTCAGTTCCCTGGTTCTGCCATGGAAACTGTGTGTGGACCTGATCAATCCATTCTTTAAATATCTCACCTTAAAAACTCAATTTGGGTTGCTGCAAGTAATTTCTTACTTGAGAGCACAGAACAGCAGCAGCAGCAGCAACAACAGCAACATCAAAATAATGAGACCACAGGGTAAAAGAAAAGTTATACAGTAATCCCCCACCTATTGTGGGGGTTAGGGACCTGACCTGCGATAATGGAAAATCCACAATATGTGAATGCTGGGTCAGGTTGGGACTGGGGGGGTGCTATCTGGCGCCTCCTACATTTACCTGAGGCCTGGTGCTGCCCCGAACGGGCCTCCTACAGACTTCCCAAGCCTGTTGGAGGCCCCAGAAGTGGTTTCCGGTGATCCAGAAGTCACCTCGTTTTCCAGGTTAAGTCATTTCTGGTTTGCCAGAAACCACTTCTAGAGCCTCTGACAGGCCTGGGGAGCCTGTCAGAGGCCCCAGAAGTGGTTTTGGGCAGTCCGGAAGGCACTTCCAGTTTTCTGGAAGTGACTTCCAGTTCGTTGCAAACCACTTCTGTGGCCTAAGACAGGCCCGGGAAGCCTGTCAGAGGCCCGTTCAAGGCAGCACCAGGCCTGGGACAAATGCAGGAGGCCTCAAACAGGTCCATGCAGCTTGCCCCAGGAGCCCTTTGTTTCATATACTGCGGTCCCGTGATATACTGGGATTACACTATATGAACCGTGAAATGGCGGGGGATGACAGTAATGCAAGACCACTTACTATAATTTCCGTGTATAAAACAAGATTTTTGTCTAAAATCATTAGATCATATTGAGCGTCATCTTATACAGGGAAATAAGTCAAAGAGGGAACTGCGTGGTTGTGAAACCACTCATACCTTAACTCTGCAAGCAGGCTTCTAGTCACAAGCCTTATGTAACTGCTGTCAGCTGATGATGAGCAACTAACTGGAACACATCCCGCTGGACTCTGGTTCACACATTAAGATGCACAGGAAACAATCTCTTGGGCCCTTCCATGTACAGTAGGATCCCCTTATCTATTCAATGATTCATTTATGCATGGGTTGAAAATATTAAATATATTTTTAAAAAAGCAAAAAAAAAATCCCTCTATTGTCACATGTATTACCAGTACCAGTCACTAGAAGGAGGGGGAGATGCTTGTTAGTGAAGAATACAGAGAATGGTCTCTGGCACCCTTTAGCAGCCAGTTCTGATAGTGCATGTATACATATTTTTGTTTTTCCTCCTTTTACCATTATATAGTATATATAAACCAATCCCCAGCAGATATAGGGGTCCTACTGTATCTACAAAAGCAGTTGGAGTAAACCTAGTATTTGGGGGAAAATATGAAGTAAGTGAAATTAAGAAAGGAAGTTCTTCTTGATTCTTTCCTCTTAAATATTCATATCCTCATTTACCAAAGGAAGATATATATATACAGTAATATATTCTGCTCTGTTCCAAGAATGTGTCAGGGAGTTTTATACTGAACAGGCACACTTGCCGCTGAGCAACCTCTGCTGAGATGAGGGTAAAAAACGTTATCATTAGTTCTGTTGGGCAAACATTATCAGCAGACAGAAAACACTTGGTGGAAGCCAGGATGATGAAGTCACTACTTGCTAGTTTCAATCACATGGCCCAGTGTCTCCAAAAATATCAATAAATGTTGATGAAGACAGAGTCAAACCAGGAGCACAGCCAAAATACAGACAGGAAAAACCTGGTGATTTTCTGTTTTCTCTCAGTAAGTTGAAGGGCTTACGTAATTGACTTCACTGGCTTTTCCTCAAGCAGCTAGCATGTATTGATCTGAAATATATTAGAGTGCATTCAGTCACATCTTTTCATACCAACAGAGCTCAGAATTTTTACTGTATATTTATCCTTAAGACACAATGTTAACGAGACAGAAAAGCATATATTGGACCAGAATGTTATCTGTGGTGAAAGCTTGGGGAGTGGGGAGAGACTTGTGCAAACTTGCTGTGGGTCTCCTATTAGCAACAGAATGAACATAATGCAGTGGCCTGGATTTAGGCTGTGGCCGTGAAATCTCGGGGGTGGGGTGGGGTGGGGTGGGAGAATAATTCTAGATTCAGGGATTCCTGTTCATGACATGCTCTGAAAATGTTTATTACCTTGCCTCCTCTCGAGTTCTCTTCTTTTCACTATGTCAGAATCCTCAGTGAGAGATCTCCTGACAAAGGATACTTTTAGAAATTTTAATACTATGGACTACAGCTTGCAAATATTTCCAAGCAGATCCTGGAAGAAAAACTCATATAGTTCTGCTTCACTGATCTTTAAGTTAAGCGTGATGTTTCTCTACTTTTTGTTTGCCTCACACGTCATTTTGCAAATATTGCTGAAGGCTCTGCCACATGACATCATAAAACCCTGTGGTTTCAGGATTTGGCCCTGAAACCACAGAGAATGGGAACGAGCTGACTTGACAACGTATTGCTAGAGTACAGCACACTAGATATCTTATGTGAACTTCATAGACTTGTTAACAAGTACTGTATGTGCTAAATGTACTTTAGTTTTACAGCCAAGACATTTCATGAAACGCTGCACTTAAAACAAAGAAGCAGCTATGTAGGCCAGATTCCACTCTCTTTCCCAATTGTCTTCTTACCAATTCCCCATAATTCCTTTCAATTGTGCCTGACCTAATTTGATCATGGCCCCATCTTAGCAAGTTGCAGAAGCCAGGACTGTACTTCTAAGAGATATCATATAGTCTGGATAAAACATTTCCCTCCCCCCCAAAAGAAAGCAGGCATCTTGATCCATAGGAAAACAAACTCCAAAAACTGAACAGAAACCACATTTTTATTTCTATTCTTTTTTCAATATCTACTGGGTTTGTTTTTTTTTAAAAAAACTTGCCTGATGAGGAGTTCTGAGCACTTAATGTTTTGTATATTCTGTGAATTTAAAGGTGGTTAAAAACCTTCTCCAGCTTTGAATTGTGTACTCCAGTGGGTTGGAGAAAGGGCAGGCATGACTTTTTTTCCACTAAAGATGTACTGAGCTAGTCCTTTTGAGATAAGACTGGCCATTTTCTGCACAGGATTGCAACACAGAATATGATGCCACTGACAAAAAGAAACTGCCTTGTATTGTGTTCTGCATTAAAAATATATATTAAAACAGGATGTCTCCATGGCATAAACAGAAATCTGAATTTCTTTGCCAGGGAAGCATGCTTTATGGTTGGAAAACAATGTAAAATAATAATAATAATACATTTACTAAGCAACAGTGTTTTAGCACACATATGAACCCCTGGGGTTTTTCACTGATTTCTCCATATCTAAACACCCGTGTCACTGCAAATTGCATCTTTGAGTAACCAGCAAAGTGGCGGGAGAGTTGGCAGCAGAAACAAGAGCCACGGGAGGGGGTAAGGAAATGTGAGATAAAGTGGTGGATGCAGCCAGTCCACTTCAGGGTTGAAGAAGCAAACAGCAAAAAAAGGAACAGAAGCACAGATCCTCGGGGAGCCACATGCTTTTAATGGAGGATCATGCCCCACAAAATATTAGTCATAGGCACCATCTTTGCCCAAAGATTGGACACTGATTGGGAAATTTTTCCATGTTAAAATCTCATGGATCCATGCTTGGGTCAGTGTTTTTGGCCCACTGCAAAGCCAGATGCCCTTCATTTCTCTGGTATGTTCTGTGGGTACAAATACAAACAGCTGGAGCATTCTTTAAAGGGATAGAACCATCCAATCTTTCCAAAGAAACAAGCATCTTTGCCCTGTTTCCCCCTTCCTCACTGCACCACAGTCCCAGGGTAAGTGGCCAGCATGAGGAAAATGTGGGCAAGCCCCAAATAAAACAATTTTAAATGCCAGTACGTTCCCCTCAACCAAGATACAACACAGCTTTAAAATGCATTAAAAGTTTTCCCAAGAGTGTGCACACATTGACACAAATACTGGTACCACTGATTTTTAAATCAATTCTATTTAGGATGGTGCCTATTGCAAGTCAAATGTAAATGTAGATTAGGGCACAGCTTCCCCCACAACAAATCCAAGAGAGGAAAGGGGTAAAATCCTGCCTGCTTTATATGTGATGGAAACTAAATCCTCCAGAAAAACTCGGAATAAATTGCAGTGACTCCTGCAGCTGCACATGATGCAAGGCCCACAGCACCCAACCTATATTTTTAAAAATTGCAGTAGGGCTTTTGTAGCTTTTTGGCAATTGTTTATCTGGATGCAGGTGAGTTTAACGTTGAGGCACCTTAGCCCCAGATTGGCAGGGAGAGCAAGTGAATGTGTGGGACATTAAGGGAAGGGAGGGAGCCTGCGTTGCAACAATATTGCTGCTCCTCTTTTCTTTCTCAAATCTTCAACATACTAACATCTCTTCCACCACCTGGCTGTTATGGGGGCTCCATTTTTGCAGCATGGCAAACAGGTGAGGATTCTCAGCTGCTGCCCTGACCCTGGTGCTGTCAGCAGTTGGGAAACCTTCCACCACTGGCTAGCTGGCAACAGCTTGTTTTATTGTAAATAATTGTGTTAAAATAGGACGTGTGTTGAAAGTGGGTTTATGCCTCTTTGCGGCTAACCCACAGGAAAAAAGGTTTGTTTTAAGTTAATTGCAAAGTATTGTTCCAGTGTAGGTGTGCTTGCGTACTTGAAGTGGAATTGTCAAGTGGTATCAGAGAGCTGCTTGGAGCAGCAAAAACCAACCAAGAAACCAAACAAACCCAGAAAACAAAAATATGAAGGAAATTTTTAAAAAAAAATGTGTTGAGACTAGCAAAATTAGTCTGCTGAAACCGACTAACATAGCTCTAACTTGGAGCTAATTAATGAAATGCAAAGATCAGCTTAACGTAGGAGAGAAAGTAGAAAAGACAGCGCCCTTTGCTAGATCCTATTTAAATCTTTGCACCTACCAGAGGACTCGGAGGGAAGGAGAAACCGACCCTGCCTCCAAATTAAACGTACGGGCTAAGCAAAGTTGCCCCTTATTAATTAAGAGGGCCACTATGTTGCCCCCCATTGAATCTCTCAAGTGTCAGTTACAACTTCCAACAGCTCTAAAAAGTTTTCTTTGCCAAGCTCCATTTATTTTATTGGATATATTCTGATTTAGGGGGTCTGCTCAGGATATAGCACCCCTTTTCTTTAAACAAATTAGCTCCAAACATTGGAAGTTTTCATCATAGGAGAGCCGATCACTCACTTAATCATTTTGTCAGGTTTTTGTCAGGCCTATTGTACCCTTTCAAGTGACTAGAACAGCACACAGTACAGTCTTCCAAATGTGGTCCTAGCATAGAGATATCCTCCTTGCGGGAGGATATACGGTATGTTAATTCCTTCAGGAATGTTCCACTGAAGAGCGCTTATTATTCAAGGTATCAGTTTTCAATCCCTGTGTATCCTAGCTGTTCTGCACAACACAATTAGCATTCCGTGATGCTATGCTTGGCAGTCTAAAGGTTTCTAATGGCAGAAACGTTTTCCTCTGTTTCAAAATGCCTATCTTTCATTTATTGTGCCGGCTATTCTTTCATACTGAGGTCTGCCATTTAGAAAAACAACATTTAAACAACCTAGTTAAGTCTTCTTGGCTAAAACAAAACTTATTTCAGTCAAGATGACTAGTCTGGATAAGAGTCTATGATGAGATCATAGCATGACTTTGCTACATGGTGCTGGGAAGCAGTACAAAGAAAATACTGCCTTATTTAAGACAGGCCTCTCCTAGCCATAGATTCAAAGGGAACCCAGACAGCTTTCAAAGGTTCCTATGATAACATTTCTTTGTGGTGGGTCAGAGGCCATGATACATAAATCGTTTTAGTACTAGTTTGGAGACAGCAGAAGAAAAGCATATTCAGTATAATGGAGATTGACTACAGCAGTTCTTATAATATCATATCTTTGTCCATAGAACTTCTTTTGCAGCTTTTGAATTTAAATCTGATGAAGGTCAATGTATTGCGTGTTCTCTTGTAAAGAAAATAGCCAGAAAGTGAGAAATGCACATGGATGAATACAGATTTTAAGTTTTCTAATGCTCTATGAGCCATTTCTTCTGCCACCCACCTTTTTACCTGTCAAATGGGGATTCATTCAAGCAGTCCCATAAATGTATACCCATTGAAGAGCAAATTTCCTAGGCAATTGCAATACTGTTCGGAAGTAATATATCAGATTATAATGCCTTGAAATACAAATCTTGGCCTGAAGATGAAGAAACAAATCTTCTGTGTGTGTGTGTGTGTGTGTGTGTGTCTGTCTGTCTGTCTGTCTGTCTGTCTGTCTGTCTGTCTGTCTGTCTGTCTGTGTTTTCTGCTGTAAAGCTTGGACCAGATTATAGCAACCCTAATAGGGCTTCCAAGGTGAATGATATTTAAGGAGCGTTTTTACAGGTTTCAGTCCCTGTGAGTTTCCATGATCAAGTGAACCTTTGAACTCTGCTCTCCAGAGTCTTAGTCCATCACTTTGCCCACTATATCACACTATATCACACTTGCCTAGAGGCAAAAACTAGTAATCCTCTTCTCACTATCTCTGTATAGGGAATCTATGGTGAACTCATATTTAGGACACTATTGTTGTTGTTGTTGTTTGTGGAGTTTTTCAGTCATCCAGGTGAGGTTATCCAGGTGTTAAGTCATGGCAACTGGACATCTTTTCTTTTGGGATAGCGAAACGTATTGATCCCACAACAAAAGAAATCCAGTTGCTGTGACTCAGTTCCTGGATATTATTGTTGTTTTGACTTATATACTGTCCTATAGCGCTACAGCACTCTTTGGCCAATTTACAACATAATTATGCAAGGAACACATTGTCCCTCATCAAACTGGGTACACATTTTGCCAACCCTAGAAGGATGGGAGGCTGAGTCAGCCTTGAGCTAGCTACCTAAACCCATTGAGAATGAACTCAGTTCATGAGCAAAGGCTTGAATGTAGTGCAGTGGTATCTTGTATAAAGGAATTAATTCGTTCTAAATGAAATTCTGTTAAACAAATTTTCCTTTGTACAAATTTCCCATAGGAATGCATTGAAAACAAATTAATCCCTAATCATAACCATTTTTCTGTTGTATAGATTCACCCCATAGGCTGTTAAAGCGATTTCCCCCATCTCCAGAATTTTTTTCCTTTAAGAGGATTTTCTGTTAAACAAAACGCTTGTTATACAAGAGTCCACCGCACTGCAGGTTAACCACTACACCATGGGGCTTGCTTCGTTGAATAAATAAAGATATTAAAAGTGGCCTTAAATATTGCTGACAATAGGCATTTGTTTTCAATATAATTTTCATTTTGCAGGAAATGCAATTAGGCATCTCATAAATGCAATCAAAATACAGCAGAATGAAAATATTTGCATATTTATTGGTTCTGTGCCATTGTAACTGAAGGATTCATTTCATAGATATTCCAACATTCCTCAAAAATGGCTCTTTATTACTGAATTCAATTGTTCCTTGGGAATGTGGAATGAGAGAAGGTGATGGTGGGTTATGGAGGCATAAAATCAGATATGCCTAATGGCTGAAATTTTGTTGCAGAGCTCTGTGAATGCTATAGCGGTGATTTCATCATCAATGGCAAATCACCGCAGATGAAAAGCAAAGTTCTGCTGATTAAAAGTTATTTCCAAGTCCACACAACTCACACACAAAGTCACATGCACCACAAAATCCCCAGAGACAGACTTTAAGTAGTATCTTCTACTGGAAGAAATATCCAAAATAAACCTTGGGAACTTTCCAGAAAAATCTCTGTTCTGGTCCAAAGCTATCCTTGCATGTTTGGATATCCCTCCTATCAGAAAAAAACTGGTGCAAAAGCTCAGATATTCCTGATATTGGGGGGGGGGAGAGAACTGCTGAAAAAACAAATATAACCATTTTACCCACATCCCTTTTCACTCTTTCTTTTCTTCTCGTGTTCATTTATTTTCTCTTGCTCATCTTCTCTTAATCATACTCAAGGGGCAAAACTATACTGTGCTAAAAAGTATTACTTGCATCTTGAGCCATGCAGGAAATAATGGGTAGAAATTGTGTCATGTTTGCTTCCAAATTTATTTGCACCTTTATCCTCTGCTCAGTAACATAATTAGAATGCACAAATATTGTTAAACCAATCTAAATTACATTCCTGCTGCCTGACTTCAAGATCTCCAAATCCCTTATGCATGTAATGACAACCAATTTTTTTATCTCCAAAGTTTTTCAGTTAGCCCCCAGAGACAGATAATATATTTGGGCTTGTCATTGTGACGGGGCAAATGATCTAATCACATGGTCCCAGGGGAATGTGCAATACACAATAATGGGGACTTTGATAGCTTGATCAGATGTGCATCAAAAGATTTGCTTTCAGAAGAGGAGCAGATCCTATCTCTTTAAAACGAATCCTTAGGAACCAAGGAAGTTAAAAGATAAAACAGAGGCAAAATTCTATTGCTTTTCTGATGAAGAATAAGAAATCTTTGTGACAGATCTTTAATGTTTAAATAAACTTTTATTGTACCGTCACCCTAATTTCAATAGCTGCAATGGAAGTTAACATTATACACAGACTGCCAACTTGATCCAACTGCATTAGGCTATTTTTAGTATGTTTTGTTGTTCCTAACAGGAAAAGACCCAACCAGACTTGGGAAAAATGTTGTTCCTACCTTGAGTGAGAACCCAGTAATTTTGAGAAATTAGGTCATTTAGAAGAAAATAGCATGGCCATAAATGACTACAAAGAAGAAAAGCAGGGAAATACTAAGAAATTTTGTAAAAGGTAAAGGTAAAGGTTTCCCCCGCACATGTGTGCTAATCATGTCCGACTCTAGGGGCGGTGCTCATCTCTGTATTCAAGCCGAACAGCCAGTGTTGTGCAAGTCCATGACCATGTGGCCGGCATGGCTGCAAGGAAACACTGTTTTACCTTCCCACTTTTTACAGCGGTACCTATTTATCTACTTGCATTTACATTCTTTCGAACTGCTAGGTTGGCAGGAGCTGGGGTTATCAGCGGGAGCTCGCTCCGCTGCGTGGCACCAGGAATTCAAATCGCTGAGCTGCTGACTTTGCAGTTGACAGTTTGGGGAGCCTTAGTCCACTGAGCCACCACGCCCCTTCAAGAAATTATGAGCACTGATGATAACTTCAGTGGTGATAATGAGGGAACTAAAACATTGGCTTGGTTAGCAATCAAAATGGACAATGCAACCAAGAAATCAGAAGATGGCAATTTTGGATGGTGACTATGAAGGAACAAGTAAAGACTCCTATGGGTAAGGGTGAATCATTGGATGTCAAAGCCAAGATTATCCTGGCTATGGTATTGCTAGGAACAGATGTGCATGATGGACAGTGAAATAAATTTACAAGGAAAAAAAAACATCTGAAGTAAGATGTTGGACAAGAACTTTACCAATAGCATGGCCTTCCACAAATAAGTGGTTGCTAGATAAAATTTAGCTGGAACATTTTTGAAGAAGCAAATACGCTAAATTTCAGACTCATATTTTGGCCACATCATTGGTAAGACAAGGCTTGGTGGAAAAGACAATAATGCTAGGAAAAGTTGAAGGCCCCAAGAAAAACTAACCATGGCAAGTGCCAGCATTGGAAACATAAGTGAGAGCTGGCCGATAAATCTAATTGTGACTGTGGGGGTCATCAATCTTTTTTTCACATATACTAGTAGGATAGCCCTCTATTATACTAGTAGATTTTGCCCATTTTCAAACTGAGATAAATTATATTACGATCTTACTCTGAACATTATTGGATTATTAGATGATTCATCGTGGAAAGTTTTTGAACCATCCATGTTTAAGAGTAAACATAAAATATTTGTATTTATTCAGAATGATGTAGAAGAAAATTTTAAACATCAATTATATAATTACTACAAACCATAGATAATACCACAAATATGTAAATAAATAAATAAATAAATACCAAGACTGGCAGCGATAACCATTCTGAATAACAGATTACAATACTCTCCTCCACCACTATCTACAGTCCTAACTGTGGAGAACCTCTCTAAAGGTTTCTGTGCCAATTAAAAGCAAATTAAAACACATGGCTGATGCAAACATTTGCAATAAATGGTTTTGTTCTCTTAATTTTTAACAGGAAAATAAAAGTTGCCATTCAGAATATGGTGCAGGTCAGAGTCGGAGAATGAGATGAGATGTGCTACCATATCACCTAGGCTTTCATTCAGCCAGACTGAAAGAGTTTCACAGATGAAATTGCTTCTGTAACCTTAGTACTCCTTTTTTATGCTATACAGTCTGTTAAGACCTCAATATTAAAGTGTCACCAGGATAGTAGCTGTAACGAATATGTTCATTCAGACTTATTTTAAAAGATACTAAAGATACTTTCTAAGGGAAAACAGATCTGTGAGAAAATTAAAGACGACTCAACAAATAGCTGTAGAAATGGAGGTTTAAAATGTATAGAAATGAATAGATCCACTCTGGAAAGCTATATCTTTTTAGTTTGAATGTACAAGTTCCAGTTTAGATCCACAACCGGATGAATATTTCAAAGGAAAACGAGTCCCACAGAGGAAGGACAATTGTCCTAGGCTGCACGTAACTGGCGACTTATTATTGGAAAGGGTCTGAGGTTAGAGTCACAGCAAATCCAAGTAAAACTCAACAATATGTAAAATTAATGCTGATTAAAGAATCATAATCCACTGAGAATGTTACAGCATCCTTTCTTTTCCCTCAAGATAAGGTTGACTAGTCAAACAGCCTACTTCTTCCTGTCCAAGTTGTCAGTTGTAGCCCAAGATATGTTGCTGCCTGAAGGAGAGACCAAAAATGCATCTGTGCTACATCACAATGCAAGTTGTGCTACACAGCTGACACAGCTTGGTTTCATCCTATGGATTCATGGGTTTTATAGTTTAGCTAGATAAGTAGAATTCTCTCCGAGAAGACTATAGTAGTACGATTTACTGGTTTGCACTACCTTGTTCACTATTCTTTAAATATCTCACCAAACTACAAATCCCAAGAGGGATTAGGGTGGAAGCATGATAGTACCATAACATTGCCATAACTGCGTAGAGTTGGTGCATTGCTTTGTCAACAGCACCTCTCTTCTCTGGAACGGCCAGCCTTCTACAGAGTCTTGCTGCACCAATCAGGCACCATTTACCTCCTTCTTCCATGCTTTCCCCCTGAGAATATCCCTCAGAAACAGTTTACTTCATTGAGCTGCATATAGCAGGACTAACTCTAAGTATTTAGAAAAAAATGGTTTACTTAAAAAAACAATTGAGTTACAATGTATTGTTGGCCAGTTTATGAGACAAATGAATAGCACCCATCCCTGCTTCACAGAATTTGTTCATATACATTGTATGGCTGACTTCCTCTTTACTGAGCAAAAGATGTCTTCCTTGCAGAAATCATGATGGCTTATTTGTCATTGCTGAAGAAAGAAAAACTCCTCTGTGGTTAAACACTTAGGTCATCAAATTCCACCTTTTCTTTTAATGTAATTTCAGCTCCCACAGGGATATGTTTGCCATGAACTGGGGAGTGAAAAGATTAATTAAGATAACAAAGAGACTCCCCTTCACATTTTATTTGTTTTAAAGGCAACCTTGTATGAAAAATGAAGCTGAATAATGGAAATCTAGATGAAAGTACCCTATTTTTCATTTTTAAGAAATTCAGCTCAGTAACTAAATGTGTGTTTCACACTTCTGTATGTTTTATTAATCAGTGAATTTAGAAAGATACATGATGGATAAATATCTACAGATTTGGAAAGAGTTATGTTTGTTTTATAGACAGGAGACAACAAGAGAAATTTTAATTATTCCAATATATGTTGGCAGTCTAACTCAGCTAAGAACACAAAGTCCAGAAAATTCCTTACTGACCTTGCAGACAATTTCATGGTCCAGAAGGCGGAGGGGGCAACAAGAAGAACAGCTATTTTAGAGCTGATCTTAACCAATATGGAAGACCTTGTAAATGGGGTCAAAGTGGTGGGATCTTTAGACAGAAATGTCCATACTCTTTTGGAATTTGTTATACAGTGGGAAGGGGAAGCTAAGTATAGCCAGGCAAGTATCCTGGACGTTAAGAAAGCCACTTTTTGTAAACGTAGGGAATTATTGGCTATGATTCCATGGATCAAGAAACTGAAAGAGAAGGGAATCCAAGATGGATGGGAATTCCTTAAAAGTGAGATATCAAAGGCACAATCCACAATGTTTCCAACAAGAATAAAAAATTACACCCAAGAATATTAAAAGAACTGGCAGAAGTAATTTGAGAATCATTGGCAATAATCTTTGATATTTTCTGGAGAACAGAGAAGTCCCCATAGATTGGAGGAGAGCAAATGTCGCCTTCTTCAAAAAAAAAGGGGGGGATGAGTTACTGTCTAGTCAGCTTGATATCAATTCCTGGAAAGATTCTAGAGCATATTATTAACCAGATAGTATGTAATCATTTAACAAGCAATGATGTCACTACGAGAAGCCAACATAGGTTTCTTAAAAACAAGCCACACCAAGCTCATTTGATCTCTTTCTTTGATCAAGTTACAGGCCTGGTGGAAGAAGGGAATGCTGTGGATGTTGCTTATCTTGATTTCAATAAGGCCTTTGATAAGGTTCCTCATGGTATACTTGCAAAGAAGTTAGTAGAAGGTGGGATAGTGCTGCTGTTAGGTGGATTGGTAATTGGTTGACTGATCGTACTCAAAGGCTGATCAGAAATGGCTTCTCTTCAGCATGAAGAAAGGTGACTAGTGGGGTGGCCCAGGGTTCTGTTCTGGGTCCAGTGCTGTTCACCATCTTTATTAATGACTTGGAGGAAGGAATAGAGAGTAGGCTGATTAAATTTGCAGATGATACCAAATTGGGAGGGGTGTCTAATTCCCTGGAGGATATCTGGAAGTTGAGTCATGGCAACTGGACTTCTTTTCTTGAGAAACTGAAACCTTTCACTGCTCATCCAAACAGCTTCATTAGTCTGAGAAAAGCTAGTTGGCAAGTCCTCCATTTTAAAGTTCACTTTGACTTCATGTCACCCTGGTCTGAAATAGGCTCATAAGATGAACAATAGGCTGAATAGGCTTGTTAGGTGGACAATAATCTCCATTAGGGCATTAGGTGAACAATGGCCTAAAGTGCTGAAAGTGGTGGAAGTGTGAAGTATTTTTGATTTGTCTGGGTATTGTTGAAATCACTGCCTGATAAGTAGCAGACAGACTGTGCCTGAGCCTCCCACCTCTGTTGAGAGAGAGATTTTCAATACTTACATAAATAGCTTCCCTGACCCATCTCTCAAACCACCTATCTTCTCTGTCTAATATGTGTACATCCTCATCTTTGAGTATATGCCCTTTGTCCTTCAAGTGGAGGTGTACTGCTGATTCTGGTCCTGAGCTGTTGCCCCTCCTATGTTGGCCCAGCCTCCTGTTTAATGGCTGTTTAGTTTCTCCAATGAAGAGGTCTGCACACTCTTCACTGCATTGGACTGCCTATACTAACTATATAGCAACTTTTGTATTTTGGTCTCAGGTCCTTTGGGTGGACGAGTTTCTGCCTTAGTGTGTAGGTGGGTTTGAAATAAATAGGGATGTGGTGTTTGCCAAAAATCCTTTTAAGCCTAACGACTCATACTTTATGGGTTTCAGAAATGAGATTGATATAATTTGGCACTTATGGGTTGTTCAAACTTATGGCCCTATGGAGACTATTGTCCACTTAACAAGCCTATTTGGGCCAGGGTGACAAGAGGTCAAAGTGAACTATAAAATGTAGGACTCACAACTAGCTTTCTTCAGACTGACAAAGCTGTTTAGATGAGCAGTGAAACGTTTCAATCTTTCAAGAAAAGAAGTCCAATTGCCATGACTGAACTTACAGATAAACTCACCTGGATGACTGAGGATCTTCACAGACATATCCCTAGAGCAGGCCTGTCCAACAGATAGACCGTGGGCTACTGGTAGCCCACGAAGGGTTCAAAAGTAGCCTGCCAGCCATCAATAAAAAAGTGAGGGGATATGTTCTCCAGCCCCCCCTGTCTCAGCCGAGAGGGGCAGTTCAAGGGCCATGGTGCATTAAAATCTGTTCCCTCCAGAACAGATTAATTGGTTTTCAGTGCATTCCTATGGGAAACTGCTGCTCTACTTACAAAAGTTTTTACTTATGAGCATGTGCTCAGAATGGATAAAATCCGTAAGTAGAGATTTTAGTGTAGTAGCTCTCAGGTACTTTGGGCCAGAAAAGTAGACCTTGGCCTGTTCAAAGTTGAACAGCCCTGCCCTAGAGGATAGGATAAAAATCCAAAATGACCTTGACAGATTAGAATGCTGGGCAAAGGCTAACACAATGAGTTTCAACAGAGAGAAATATAGACTTCTACACCTGGGCACAAAAATGAATAGGAGGTGAGACACCTGGCTGGAGAATAGTACATGTGAAAGGGATCTGGGAGTTTGGGAGGACCACAAATTGAACATCAGATAGCAGTGTGATGTGGCAGCCAAGAAAGCTGATGCAATTCTTGGTGCATCAACAGAAGCATGGTGCCTAGATCAAGGGAAGTGATAGTATCACTCTATTCTGCTCTGGTCAGACCCTACCTGGATTACTATGTTAGTTTTGCACACCTCAATTTAAAAAGGATGTTGACAACCTCGAACAACTCCAGAGGAGGTTGACCAGGATGGTTAAAAGTTTGGAAGAAATGTCTTATGAGGAGCGACTTAGGGAGCTGGGAGTCTTTAGCCTTACAAAAAGAAGGTAGAAAGGAGATATGATAGCCAAGTTTAAATATTTGAAAGTGTGTATATTGAAAGGGGGACAGATTTGTTTTCAATGGCTACAGAGACTAGGATTTGGAGCAATGATTCCAAACCACAAATGGAAAAGATATTCCATTTGAACATTAGGAAGAACTCCCTGACTGTTAGTCAGGGTTCTGGCAGATGTTCGGCAGTGGAATATGCTGCCATAGAGTGTGGTGGAGTCTCCTTCTTTGGAGGTTTTTAAGCAGAGGTTGGATGACCATCTGTTGAGAGTACTTTGATAGGGGTTTCTGCATGGCAGAGGGTTGGATTGGATGGCCCTTGACGTCTCTTCCAACTCTATGATTCTATGATTTTAGGCACATTTCTTGATTCTTTCATTACACTGTCCTCAGGATCTCAATAACTTTCTTCCTTTGGGTCTACATTCCTTCCAAGTCAAATAAACCGGAGGTAAACACACATTAAGTTTTAAAAATCCAAATCATACCCAGAAAGGTTTTTCCATGATTAAAGAGTGTCTGTGAGGACCATACATTATAAAATATTGACTGAATGGAGCTTTCATTCTTACACACAATGACAATTGGGCATCTTTCTGTAATCAAAATGGCACCATGACACAGAAGGACGATATTGGGGGGTACCCCAAGATTTGCCAAAGTACAAGAAGAAAGCTTCTCTCTCTCTCTCTCTCTCTCTCTCTCTCTCTCTCTCTCAGAACACTTGCAATACACTGTCATTCTAAATTCTACAACTGCCCATCTTGTGAACAGCATATTTTTACCAGAGCAACTGAACTGCACACACCCCATAGAAATTTCCTCCACCTTTAGATTATTCTCCACCTTTAGATTATTCTCAAGTTTGAAATAAGATGGAATCAGGGATGAGGACTTGCTGTCAAGTCAGACTTAAGTCTCATCAGTGACTTGATTTAGATACGACTCCTGTTCCTCTTCCCTCAGTAATTCAGACTCAACCCACAGCTCAGAACCCACCTGCCCCTCCTTTTTTTCTGGGAGAAAAATATTGTTTTTAATAGGGACTTGGACTTGGGAATTGAGGTTCTGGACTTGGTTCCAAAGACCTGGACTTGGACTTGGGACTTGGACCTGAAAACTTGTCAGCATTCCTGGAAGCAACAAGGCAAACAAAGAATAACAGGTATCTCTTGGAGCTGGCTTGTTCCCTCCCCTAGGACTTGGGAGGGTTATCATTTATTAGAGTAGAACTCCCAGAATTCCTTATGCATTGTATATAGTCAACAGCCATGCTGTTTGGGGGATTCTGTGAGTTTTAATCTTAAACATAACTTTCTTAAAGTTTTTTCAGTCCCATGATTCATTTTCCTTTGTTTCCACCAATTGCCTTCTAGAGAGATTGTTTTCAATTTTTGTTTTTGTTTTTTCTACTGTTGTGCTTATTATTGTATTTGGAAGGATTGATATTCTTAAAAATGGATTAATAGAGATGGGCACAAAATGGCATTTTGTTTCATTTTTCATTTCTTATCCCTATTTTGTTTTGTTTATTACAAAATGATTTTTAAATGATTTTTTTTAAACAAATTCATATTTTGTTTTGTTTCATTTTTCATTTTTCATTTTTCATTTTATTAATATTTTTTACATTGTTGGGGTCGGGTCGGTTGGCTGCATTTTCTTTTTTGACTCCTGCCAACCAGCTGACCCACGGGGAGGCTGGTTGGTAGGTTTTTTCCCCACACGTCAGCTGATTGGTGCTTATTTTAATTATTTATTTTGGCAATCACCAAGATCGGTGCTTGTCAAAATAAATAATAATAATAAAAAGAAACAGAACAAAATGAAAATTTCCATTTCATTTTGTTTCATGAGGAAATGAAATGAAAAATAAAAAATGAAACAAAAAAAATCATGTTGTGCCCATCTCTAATTATTAATACTGTGAAGGCAAGCTTTGCACAAAGGAAGAACTGCAGCCTTATTGGTTGGGCTTCCAAAGAATAAAGAAAATGGCACATTCTATTCATTAAATACATTCTTCTAAGATGTATACCATTCCTCAAACCCAATTAATCCTGGGATGACAAAGGAGGGCTGAGGGAAAAGTCTGCTTCTGATAGTGCTAAGTAAATGGTTTTTGAATGTGGTAAATACAATCTGTTTTCACTTGCAAAGAAATTAACTGTTGTGTTGTCTCCCTTTGCTATGAGGGCCAGTTCAGTGTTTCTAAAAGCAATGCTACCAGAAAGTTGGGCCTGTGTCATTTTTCAACCCAGCCACCTCAACTGCATCTCATCTGGGATAATCATATTTTCTTTCATCTGCCTTTCACAATGCTGGCCCAGGACTATGCTTCGAAGCATTAAAACACACTCGTGATTCAAGCTGACAGAGGAAATGCTGCTACCCAAGCACAGACAACCCCAAAAGCTGCTGTATTAAGCGATGACATTTCTGACAATGGGTCTGTTGGCCTGAACTGGAAATAATGGTATTTAATTATAGGAGGAATTAGCACACACGACAGGTGATTACATGCTGGAATGCTTCCAGGACCAGCTGGTGTTGATTTGCATTGTTTGTGACCTCAACAATTGCAGCTTTTAAGAAACAGTTATTTAGAACTGGGGGAAATTAGAATGAGGTAGTGGTAGTGAGGAGAAGTGTGTGTGAGGGGAAAACCTCCCACTTTTGTTTAGTAGATTTGTCAAACTCATAAATGACATTGACAAGCTTCTTTTACAACTGCCATAGCTGCAAATTTCCTATTTAAAAACAAAGTAAAGAAACATCAGCACTGAGGTAATCAGAATCGCAGTCTTTTCATCCTTTCTTACAGGCCAAATATACAGCCTGCTTTCGTAGTAAGGGAAAAGGCATTTATTCCCCAAAGGTTTTGGAAAGAGAGTCTCTTATGAAATATTAACATTACTAAGCATCTCCCTTCTTGGAAATACAGCTTTAGATGTACTTTTGAAATAATCTGCAGTCTCTTTTTAACTGGACTATTCTCAGCAGGGCCATACTTCAAATTTGCTGCCAACCCATGGGTCCCAGTCCCAAGAGGGGTGGGGCTAAAGATGTAGGGCATGTCCAAAAGGGCTAATTTGCATATTTTCTGGATTTAAAAAAATGAAATGCAATGGTCATGTGCTGTAAAGTTTGCTATAACGCTTTTTTGTTTAACTGAAAAAATGAATGTAGCTTTAAAAACCTTGCTTTTACTGCCCAAATACTTTCCAACATCAGAAGCGATGGGAGGCTCCAGCAGTGGTGTGGGGGAAAACTACTCCCTCCCAGAATTGTCCACCACACCCTCAGAGAAAATCAGAGGGCTCCTTAAGCAATGCTTTTTATTTTATCTTTTTTTAAAGGATGTGTGTGGTGACTGTGTGGAGCAGGAATGTTGGGGTTCTGCAGTAATGGCCTTTGGGGCCACATTTGGCTCATAGTCTGTATGTTGCCCACCCTGCATTAACAGGTATTAGCATTCTACATATGCTTGTGGGGCAACAAGATAACAGGGTCCCCTAGCACCTTTAATATTAAGTTTTCTACTTGCTCAGATGCACAAAATCGATAGAGGTTATTGTAGATATGAGCAATTGTACTCATATTGTGGATATGAGTATGATATTGATTGGATCACACAAAATGTTAGCTGAACTGCAAAGGTCAGTTCTCCTGCTATAAAATATCTACACACCAAAATCACACTTCCCTTAGAAGTCAATGCAAAAGCAATGTCAATCATCATGTTTAATTAGTATGTGTTTTCCACTGTTTAACATCTAATCAACATACAACTTATTAAATCTTTAGATATTAATGATGTAAATTAATAAAATATGGGACTTAACTCTTGTGGTTAGGGAAATGACAAAATAATTAGTCAAAGGAAAACTAGTCTTTAGTAGATGTGCATGCACAGTAGAGTTCAGAAATCCCATGTTGACCATGTCGGTTTCTCCGAAGGAGAACCGGTGGAAACAAACAGGGCCCTGATGTATCATATAACCTCTCCATTATCTGCCTCTCTTGCCTTATGTCCAGAAAACCACTACAAAGGGAGTGAAAGGTACATAGGTACAGCAGATACTTCTAGCCTTCTATTTTCAGTTGCTAAGGTAACCACTTCACTCGGTAATCTGTATGATAAGCAAACTTAGGTACTTTCAGCTGATGTGTGCCATTGCCAAGCTGTTTCTGGATGGCTTCTTGCTTGTCTATGTAACATAGAAGCTATTTGTACGGCTCTTATCCCATATAATGATTTGAGTCAGATTTATGTGATCAACATCTTTCTAAATGAGTCAGGCTCCCTAAAGACTTGACATTTCAGAACATAGAGTTTAACTTCCAAAGCAATTTAAGTCTGTTGTCTGCTTTGAAAAAAGCTTTCTTTGGAATAGATAGACTCATATGCAAGTCTCAAACATTTCTGTTATGACTTCCTATCACCAGTTCAAGGAAACAAATAAAACTACAATCAAATCCTTGTGTTCAGAAGAGAGACTTGACCTTCCCCTTTCTCAGTATATTTACATTCTATAAAATTAGAGGCATCCACAGTGAATTCCACAAGAAAAAAGACCCTTGTAACATGTGCATTCTGTGGTGCAGTCAACACAAAAAAGGAACTCCTTGTGGAGCATGTGTGCAGTGAAAATATGGATAAAATGCTGCATCTTAGAAGACATGTGCAAAACTGATGACACTGTTGTTGAACATTTGGTCTGACCAATGAAAATATAGAGGTTTGATTCAAGAGGGAGATGCTGGCTAAATTCCTGCTGAGTATGTCACTGTAAAGGAGATGTCATGTAGCTTGGAGAATTGCTTCTAATTAGTAAGTTCCTCCTTAAATGTTAAGGTTCCATCATCACTCACACTGATGAAGCAGTGACTCTTTAATCAGCAGTAGAGATGGGCACGAATTTAAAAAATGGTGTTTCGGTTTTTCGTTTGTCATTGAGAGGTCCGTTTCGTTTCATTTCTGTTTTTCGTGAATTTTTGAAAAAAAAAATGTTTTTGTTTTTTTGTTTTTCATTTCTACCCGCTTTTTGCGCATTTTTTAAAGCATTCCCGTGCGTGGGCATCACCCAACGCCCCAGACCAGAGGGAAAACACTAAAAAAAATTGATGCTGGCAGAGACACAGTATAGACTAGGTACGCAGGGACGCTGAAAAGGCAGTGGCGGGCGTTGCCCAGAGTGCAAGGCAGCCGCAGAGTGGCATGGGAGGGTACTCACCGAGAGGTATGCACACACGCACACAGGGAGGCTGCAGGACTGAAGCTAGAGTCGCAGACACAGCAATCCCACCCTAACTCCGGGGACTGCAAGGAGGACGGAGGCTGCCAGAGTTTTTTATGCCCTCTGTGGCTGCCAGACCTGCCCAGTCTGCAACCTGGGCATGCTCTTGGTTGAAGTTGTCCAAGAATTTACATGATCCCATCACATGGCTTGCCTCCATGTTGTGGCTGGAGTGGCAACATCCATTTTGTCATCCTTAAAGGGAAAAGAAAAATACATGGGAGAAGACAAAAACAAACGTTTTAAGGACCCCAACCCCCTGGTAGGTAATAATTTCAAATAATTATTGCTTTATCGCTGCATTTTTATGGATGTCCAGGGCGTTTTAATACCCAATAAATCAATATTATGCATCTGGGAGCCATTTTGGATCGATGTCCCCTAACTCCCCTTAAAGGAAAAAAATACAGCAATCTGAGAAAAGACATAAATGCACGTTTTAAGGACCCCAACCCCCCGCTAGGTATTATCAGACAGTATAAATAATTATTGCTGCATTTTTATGGATGTCCAGGGCGTTTTTTAACATTTAAAACAGCTCATTTCATTGCACGTCACCATTAACGAAAACAAAATGTAACAAACACAATTTTCGTGGTTCTATTCTTTTCTTTCCATTTTATCACAATTTTCGTTAGTCGTTTCATTACGTAACGAAACGAATAATGAATAACGGAAACAAAAAAAATGTTCATTTTGTGCCCATCTCTAATCATCAGCAGTCTTCTGCTGTCACCAGCAGCAATGCTGCTTGGGGAATTCTGGGGTTGTTCAGAAATACAAACCTGCACACCTGTAGATAATAGCAACACATTAATTTTTCATTTTTTAACTTTGAAACTCTGACCCTAATCCTAATTTTAACCCTAAACCCTTTGAACTCCCTACCAATGTTGTAGCAGTAGGGCTAAATAACGTGTCCCTTTTCCTCTAGATGTCCCCAAAAGGTGTGGTTGGGAGCGACTTTTGGAGCTGGGTGACTATCAATTTATTCAGTGCTAACCAATTGTTTCCTCCCTTTTTCTGAATTCAAAGAGAGCCCCACCTCTCTGCTCAGAGCCTCCCTGCCACCTCTCCTTAAGGAGTGAGTCTGCTGAGACCTGTTATTGAGAGCAGTTATGTTTGTCAGTCTGCTGTTTGATCTATTGATCTGTAAGCAATAAAACTTTTACTTTTTTTTCTTCTGCTAATATTTCACAGTGAATTATTGAGACTATAAATGTCAGTTAATGAGAAAAGGGGTTTACTGTTCCAGGGAACTTGAAGCTGTTCTGCTCAGTGAATCCCTGCATTTTTGTTATGCAGCTAGAAGAATTTAATCATAAATTCAGAATTCTGTATCCCTGATGAACAGGAGCTTATTTATTTTGTTTATTTATTTTGAATATTTTTATCCCACTTTTCTCCTTGGAAAAGGACCCAAGGTGGATTACAATAATTCTAATCAGTGCTATGTGGTCAACAACCTATATCTCCCAAACTGAAATCCCAGAAATTGATCCTTGGTCCTGCATTTTAGATGGTGGTCTCTTGGCATTAAACAGAGTCCCTTAACTCTCAATTTTTTAAAGAAGCATTGTTCTTAGATGAATACATCTGCTAAAGGGAGGTGAATAGCTGATGTGCAAGCCGCGGTGATATTGGTTTCCCCAATTGGCAGTGCTCAAAACTGGCAATTCTTTTGGGGACATCCTAATGGGAGCATGGGCCCAGTTTGGCATTTGGGGACTTTCAATGAAACCATATCAAGAATCTGCTCAAATCTGGCACTGCCCCTGCTCCTGTTCACTCCAGTTCTTGAAGTTATTCAGAACGTTATATCCAGTGACCTGATGAAAACTAGGTGCTTACAACTCAAGTAAGAGTCAGTACAAAAATAATATATTTGTGCATATTTAGAAGATTCAGAATACGTTGCAGGGGATGATAGTGTGTCTCAGAACAAATATTCTTTTGTTATATGTTGGTTTATGATCATTTAAGTACTGTATACTGCAATCTTCTGTTGCTCATTAGTATAACCAAATTTTGTTTCAGAAAATAATTGTTTTGCTAGTAATGTGTTCAGATATGTTATTATATTTTCCAGCATGGCCTAGAAATTACTGTTTTTTTCTGTACACTTTCAATGATCAAAATCATGAAACCATAAAAACAGCGAAGATAAAATCACTGAAATGGCAAAAGAGTTGCAGAAATGATCTCCAGAACTGCAGCATTGTCTTTATCACCTTTATGAAAGAACCGGGAGGGTTTATTATCACTTTGAACTAAGTATTTGCATACTTAGAAGGAGCAAAAAGATTCTTAGTCTCATTAATTATTGACATTTACAGCATCAATGGGAGCATAATTCCGTAATTCATCAACTTCTGCAGTACATAAAAAGTCAGTTAGGTTTCAGGGGAAAATAAATCACCTTTGTTTCAATATTGCTAGCCAGTGAAGCCAGCAGTTAAAACAACTCCAGCACAATGGCTCTCTGCAGGACAGTCTGTCATTTGGAGGAATGGTTAAATTTAGAGATGCCAGCAAAGCTTCCTGGGCTCGAATTCAGACATACACTTTAGAGGCTTGTAACATTTGCCCCCATGAAGGGCAAGCATTGCATTCTACTCTGGCTATGATTAAAACCCCTTGGAGCACCAGAATCCCCAGATTACTCATTTTTCTATCCAGCCACCTCTAAATTCTTTGAAATGACAGCTTCTCTTGGCCAGCAGAAGCTTTGGCCGGACCCTCTGGGGCTGCAGAAAGCTGTCAAAGGAAGCTAGGAGAAGATCAACTCCGTACCCCTCCCTCCATCTGTGGATGCTTTAACATTCTGTATCTGGCAAACAAGAAACCCCAGGAGGCCTCTTCTGACCGGACAATGCTGTCCAATGCCCTCAACCCACAGACCTCCCATGACTGTTTGCTGGCCTGAGGGCTACACCTGCAAAAAACAGAGCTCAGGACGTTCCTTTCTTCGTAGAACAATTTCCAGAATCTAGAAGAGCTTTGTTAGCAAGGAGACTTACTGAGTTGTACTTTTTAAAAGTGACATTTCTTAGGCCATGGTTCTCACTAAAGTTTTATGCGCATCTTAATTTGATGCATAGTTTTTTGGTGGTGGTCACATGGTGTTTGATGCGGAGTCAGTGTCCTGTCGAATGGGTAGTATTTTACAGCTCGGTGCCTGTCTCGATTTGCTTACTGCACATCTTTTCCCCTTTTTCTGGGTCGATTTTCTAAGTCTCCATTGCATATAAAAATTTTTTTTGCCCCTGGTAAGCCGTCTTTCAGGAAATGGGGTATGAAGCTAATTACTGTGTATTTTCTGGGGTCACACATCGCTAGAGCAGCAAAGAACTGTGCATCTTTAAGGGAGGTTTTTTAAACCAACTCCTAGGGGTGGTTTAAAAAACTTCGATGAAAGTGCACATCTGGGGGCATGGTCAGTCGAGGCACCAAATTACTTCCCTTTGTGGTTAGGACGCGATCTTTTACTGCACAGTTCACTGCAGCAAAAATGCACAGAAAATGCTGGTAGAATGAGAATAAGGGAGGATCTCTCTAGACAAAGGACTTTTATCTCTTTAAAATGTACCTATTCATTATAATGAGCAGTAGCACTCCAGTAGATTGAGGAGGACAATTTAAAGAATCTGCCTGTGTGAGGGAAAAGGGAAGGCGAGTCCAAGGGAAGGAAGCATCTCCACAACAGTGTTTGTTTTTGTTTTTTGTTTTGCATGTTTGCTATCTGCCACCTGTTCGATTGCATGGAATCATTTCTGGTCCCATGAACTATTTACTTCACAATGTCAGATTCTTCTTCAGTGGCTAACATTGACTATAAAGTCAGGGGAAACTTGGAGCAGAACTGAGATAAGTTTTTTTTTTAATCATGTCATTGTCCTGTGCCGTTCACTGAATGTGATTTGGACTTCAGATGATGTTCTCCTCTACTTGTAACTCTCCCTTGTTTTACTGCCACATTCCGTTACTTTTAGTTTTTGATCTTTTTATGAGGGAAAGTCCCATTAAGGGGGATAAAGATAGCACCTTCTCATTTCTTTCAACCTGCCTTAGTTCTGATTAGATCAGCTGTTAAATCAAGCCATTCCCTAATTTGTTCTCAAATGGCCCATCTGAGGCAAGCCCTCGATGACCCATGTCTTGCTAGCTAAACTGAAATGCTAAGGTTCACAATAATCAGCATGTTGATTCTGTATGCAATGGTACCTTGGTTTCCAAATATGTTGCAAGACGAGAATTTTTTAAAATAAAATTTGTGAGTGATTACTTGCAAAATGAACACTCATTTTTCAGTCACACACCCCTCTACTGCATCTGCGTCCATTGCCATCAGCCCTCTACTGCCATCACCCTGGCAAGAGGATGATGGCAGTGCAGGCCAGGGGTGTCCCTTTTTCCCGCATGGCTTAGCTCTCCTCCTCCTCCTCCTCACTGTTGCCAGTGCCATCTTGGGATGGCACCCGGGTGCTGCCTGGAAGGCTCCCAAGATGGTGGCAGCAGAGGAGGAGGAAGAGCTGGGAGGGAGGGAGGGAGGGAGGAGAGGGACCCCCACACCCTGATGCCACTGCTGCTCAGGCCCTGGGCATATGCCCCAGGCCTGCAGGCTGGCAGCCCCTCATTCCCATGGTCGGCAGCCCTTCACCATGGCCATGGTCCCGGTGGCCTCTGGCCTAAGCTGTGGGCCCAGTGCTGCCTGGCAGCAACCTCAAGCCCTTGCCATGGGTCCCTGTTGCTGCAGCCACTGACTCCCAGTCAAAGCAAATTTCCCCATAGGAAATAATGGAAACTGGGGACCCAGAACAAATCATCTAAGTTCACATTATTTCTTATTGGGAAATTTGCTTTGATATGAGTATTTTGGTGTATGAACATGTTTCCAGAATGGTTTATGCTTGCAAACCAAGGTACTACTGTACTTTGTTATGGCCTTGCGCATGCGCACGTGTGTGTGCGCGCGCACACACACACACACACACACAGAGAGAGAGAGAGAGAGAGAGAGACCTTTAAAGAGGGTGAGATTAAGACTTTTGAGGAAAATCAGATTGTCTTAATTTGAGAACAGTAGATAAGATAGCGCACAACTGCATGCAGATGAAATCTGTAGCATATAATAGTGATGTACAATGAAGACTACTTCAAAAAGTGGTTATAGGAATCAAGCATGAGGGGTCTTAATGTGTGGTTTAAACAGACACAGAGAGAATGGGAGAAGGGAGGGAGAAAGGCAGAGGCAACACTTGGAAAACAGTTTGATTGGATGAATCCACTTTCATTGTTATTTGCTGATAGGGATACATTGTCGGCTTTGGAATTAAGCCAGCAGAGATTTCACCACAAAGCAATTGAATTACTTTAAATTTAGTAAGCCAGATGGTATTGACTCTAAACAGGACTATAAAAACAGTGTGGAGCAGCTACTATATAAGGAAAAATGAAAATTTAAGAGGTAGAGGAAAAAGTATGGGGAAAAATAATTTCTATTGAGAGTGCCTGAAGACTTCATCTCCTGTGATGCTTTTCAGCTACAATAGAGTGAAACAGCCATGCTTTGTTCATAGCAGTAACTCTTGACATTTACAGATGGATCTACTGAATTTTCTCTAATTGCATGCACAAGCAGCTGAAATTGACTTGGTGAAGCTGCCAACAAGGATGATGGCATTAGCTTTGGTCATGTCATGGCCTCTTTGGGGGCAATGCAAAGTTTCCTGTAGCCCCTCCCCAGTGGTTTTAGCAGTCTCTGGGGCCAGCACCCAGGAGCTGTGAAATGGGAGATGAAATTATTTAAACCCAGCAGAGTGCCACCTGGTCCTGGTGCTGGGACTGGTTATAGCTATTTCCCAGCTTTAAACAGTTGCCCCTCCTGTTTCATGGCTCCCAAAGTTATACCAGGAAAAAGAAACCTGGAGTTCCCCAGAAAGCTCTAGGAAGATTTTTATTTGCCTAAAACTACTAAGGTATGGTCACAGTGACTGCACTCCTACTTGTTGCACATAGACTACAACAGCTACTTGGATGAAATGTTACAGCTTTTGGATCTCATTAGCATAGGAAAAAGAAGGCATCATAGAACTGTATAATGCCTGAAATGTAGAAAACGAGGGTATAAAGAGTTTTCCAGAGTCTCCCACAAAACCAGAATACTTCTTCAGGCAGTTCATACTGTGGAATTCAGTATCACTAGTTAGGGTGTTATAATTGTGTTTCCTGCAGTGGCATGTTTCTGTGTGGAGGTGGGCCCCAACCTGGGTGGCTTTGAAGGGGCTTAGACACAACCATAGAAGATAAAGCTTTCTATGTCTACAAGTCACTGTGATTGTAGGTTATCCTCAATATCCAAGGCAACATGATCCTGCCAGCTGCTGTGGAACTCCAATGAGAGGGTGCTATTGTACTCATGTCCTCCTTATAGAAGTCACATAAGCATGCAGTTGCATACTGAGGGAAACAAAGTATGGCCAAGATAGGTTCTTGATCTGTTGAAGTGTGGTTCTTCCTTTGGCCTTATGCCTAAATAGAACAATGGCTAGGATTATATTACAAGATATTATTTGTATAGTGCTGGCCTTCTTTTATTATATACTGAAACTAGACAGAACACTGTTTAATTGTTTTCGGTTCCCAGAATTACTTTTGAGGAAAAATACAATTGAAAATACAAAGGGAACCGACAGTGAGGAAGCACAACAAAACAAAAGTCATTGCAGTGATTATTTAGGGTAAAAAAAAAGTGAACACACATTAAGTCTGTACAGTCATCTTTCTGCCATTTGAACTTCTGGGCTGCTGTCACAAAACGTTAAGGTGAAAGTTGTACTGTGGGGAAGGACATCGCCTGCAGGTTTCTTGATATTTATTTAAACCTAAGGTCCACCAGGTCAAAGGGGAATTCCCCCCCCAGGATGATATCATGGGGGACTTCAATTATCCCCACATTGACTGGGCCAATGCGAGCTCCAGGCAAGAAAGAGAAACTGGGTTTCTCGACTTGCTGAATGACTGTGCCTTAGAGCAACTTGTCATGGAGCCCACCCAAGAACAGGCAACTCTGGATCTAATACTGTGTGATACTCAGGACCTGGTCAGGGATGTGAATGTCACTGAGCCTCTGGAGAACAGTGACCATGCTGCAATCTCCTTTGCCATGCATGTTGGAGGAAGAGTGTCAAGCAAATCAGACATAAAAACCCTTGATTTTCGAAGGGCAAACTTCCCTCAGATGAGGAAACTAGTTAGAAAGAAATTGAAGAGGAAGGTTAGAAGAATCCAATCTCTTCAGAGTGCATGGAGCCTGTTTAAAACAACAGTAGTAGAGGCCTAGCACAAGTGCATACCACAAAGAAAGAAGAGCTCATTTAAGTCCAAGAGGGCACCAGCATGGTTAACGAGTGGAGTTAGAGAGGCTCTAAAGCGCAAGGAGAGGTCTTTCTGTAAATGGAAATCCTCCCCAAATGAGGAAAATAAAAAGGAACACAAACTCTAGCAAAAGAAATGTAAGAAGATTATAAGAGAGGCAGAAAACCTGCCAGAGAACCAGTTGGCCCTCTGGATGGTGAGGGAGGAAAAGGGGAGGTTAAGGAGGACTTGGAAATTGCAGAGAAATTAAATGAGTTCTTTGCATCTGTCTTCACGTCAGAAGACCTTGAGCAGATTCTGCTGCCTGAACAGCCCCTCTTGACTAAAGAATTAAATCAAATACAGGTTAAAAGAGAGGACTAATTGATAAATTGAAGATTAACAAGTCACCGGGCCCAGATGCATCCACCCAAGGGTTATTAGCAGAACACTTTATTAGGGAACTGAGAAATGAAATTGCAGATCTCTTAACGGTAATATGCAACTTGTCTCTTAAAACGGCCACAGTGCCAGAGGACTAGAGGATAGCAGATGTCACTACAATTTTGAAAGAAGGAAGGAGGGGGGACCCGGGAAACTACAGGCCAGTTAGCCTTACATCTGTCCCAGGGAAGATGGTGGAAAGCCTCATCCAAGAGAAAATCTTAAAACACGTAGAAGAACAAACCTTGCTGAGAGAAAACCAGCATGGCTTCTGTAAGGGTAAGTCTTGTCTGACAAATCTTTTAGAATTTTTTGAAAAGGTCAACAGGCATGTGGATTTGGGTGAACCGGTGGATATAGTTTATCTGGATTTCCAAAAGGTGTTTGACACAGTCCCTCACCAAAGGCTGCTGAGAAAATTGTACAGTCAGGGGATAAGAGGGCAGGTCCTTTTATGGATTGAGAACTGGTTGAGATCCAGGAAACAAAGAGTAGGTGTCAATGGGAAATTTTCACAATGGAGAGAAATGAAAAGCGGTGTGCCCCAGGGCTCTGTCCTGGGACCGGTGCTTTTCAATCTGTTCATAAATGACCTGGAGACAGGGATAAACAGTGAGGTGGCCAAGTTTGCAGATGACACAAAACTTTTCCGTGTGGTAAAAACCAGAGAAGATTGTGAAGAGCTCCAGAAGGATCTCTCAAACTGGGGGAATGGGCTGCGAAATGGCAAATGCGTTTTAATGTAGCCAAATGTAAAGTAATGCATATTGGGGCAAAAAAATCAAAACTTTATCTATCAACTCATGGGCTCTGAGTCATCCGTGACAGATCAGGAAAGAGATCTTGGTGTGTTGGTGGACAGCTCCATGAAGGTGTCTACCCAATGTGTGGCAGCGGTGAAGAAGGCCAATTCCATGCTAGGGATTATCAAAAAGGGGATTGAAAATAAAACAGCCAACATTATAATGCCATTATACAAACCAATAGTAAGGCCCCACCTGGAGTATTGTGTACAATTCTGATCACCGCATCTCAAGAAAGACATAGTGGAACTGGAAAAGGTGCAGAAGAGAGCGACTAAAATTATTACTGGTCTTATGAGGAAAGGCTAAAACATTTGGGGCTCTTTAGTCTGGAAAAAAGGTGCCTGAGGCGGGATATGATTGAGACGTACAAAATAATGCAGGGCATGAGTAAAGTGGATAGAGGGAAGCTCTTCTCCCTCTCACAAAATACCAGAACTAGGGGGACATACACTCAAATTGAGGGCTGGGAGAGTAAGAACAGACAAAAGAAAATATTTTTTCACCCAGTGCGTTGTTAATCTGTGGAACTCCTTGCCACAGGAGGTGGTGATGGCATCTGTCCTGGATGCCTTCAAAAGGGGATTGGACAGATTCCTGGAGGAAAAGTCCATCACTGGTTACAAACCATGATGGAGATATGCAATCGCCAGGCTTAGAACCGGGGTACTTCAAGGGCCAGATGCAGGGGAGTGGTATCAGGAGACAGATATCTAGTCTCATGCACTCCCAAATGCATCTGGTGGGGCCACTGTGAGATACAGGAAGCTGGACTAGATGGGCCTTTGGCCTGATCCAGCATGACTCTTCTTATGTTCTTATGTTCTATGCTCCTATGATATTTATTCAGAATTACACTGTTGAGCACAGCTAATTTTCCTCTTTGCCTAGCTTGCTCCCCATATGGTGCAATGCAGGTAGCTGCTGATTCTAAGTATAGTGACAGACATTACATTGTGCTGTGGTTCTCCTGTGGCATCTTTTGCTTTTATCCTTCCCAAGCACAAGGTTGCTATCGATTTATTTGCTTTTTACTGTGGAGTTGCTCTTAGTGGAAAGCAGTGACTCGGCAGATCTCACTGGAGGCAGATGCTCAGAAAGTGCCAGTGCTGGTGCTGAGTAGTTTGAAAAAGAAACAAACATCAAAGCCAATCCCTTTAATGTAGCCAGAGTAATAAAAGAGGGACCTTCTTCTGAAACTTTGCATACCTCACTTGAAGCAGGGTTGGCAAAGTTCCAGCCTTTGCTCTTTCCTTTTTCTCCAGTTGGATAAAATAAGGAAGACTTCCCATGCTTTCTACTCTTTTCTAATAGCAGACATTCATCTGCAGTTTGAGAAATTCCTTTTTAGTATGTTGACTATTCCCAACATTCATATAGCCCCTTTTAGAGAGGACTAGTCCTTCTACTGAAGGTTTGCCTTTTGAAAGTGTTCTCCATTTGAAGAAGTGTCCAGTTGAAATTTGATAAAGATCATCCAGGAGGGAGAGCATCAGCTTTGAAATTGTCCACCTACAGTAAGCAGTTGGAATTATCAAGCTTACAAATTTGCCAGCTCGCTCTCTTTTCCAGTTGAGTATGACACGGTGTAATTCTGTGTAAATGATATGAATCATACACACTTTTGCATCTGAACATCTAAATTGGCAGGTGCAATTTTATGCAAAACAGCACTCTGTTTTGGCTTCTCCTTTGGTGATTACCTAGTCAGTCAATCTCAACTTTATTTTGACCACAACCATTAACACAATATGATAGAAATATAGACTGAATTACAATTGTATAGGTTACATAATGAACCTTATAATGTGGCGTATGAAGAATTGTTTCCAATCTGTGGCTCCTTCAAATGTGCTAGGCCCCTCATGAGGCCATATGGCCCCTGCGGAGAACGGCTGATCTAAATCATAAAGAACAACAGGCAGAAAGCAGAAAGATCCATCTTACTGTGTTCTTGAGGGCATCTTCCAAAAAATAAAGATAACTCAGTGAGAACTTAGAAAACTGAAGAATAGGGGAAGAAGACTAGAAGGACACGGTTTCTAGGATGAATGGGCTTCCTGCCCCATAGCACTGTGTGTGGGCTGCTTGAAATCCAGGGAATGCCTCTTCACTCCTTACTAAATGACACATGTGGTCAGTAATTCAGCATGGCAATGCTGTATGTATGCTGTGCTTGTGCAATAATGTGGCACCAATAAAACCCCAAGCGCAAAGGGAGGGGACTGAGGATAGATCTGGAGGGTGCATGCAGTTGAGTCCATCATACTATTTGGAGAAAGGCAAAAAATAGACCACCAGCACTGCAACTTGTGACACTTATTTATTTTATGGCATCTGTTTATTTATTTCTTCCAGTAAAGGACCCCAGTAGCAACTTATGTTTCACGAGTGCCACCAGCAGCCCTTGCAAAGCCTGTGGGGGAGGGGTGAACTGCCTGTGGGTTCTCAAAGAGGTGGATGCCCAACCGCACTATAGGGTTGGGAAAAGCTCCCCGCATGCTGTGTGTGCTATAGATAAGAGTGCATGGGACGTGAGCTCTCATAGTAATGATGACACCAACAACTGCAGCTGCTCTGTGCACTTTGCAGCCTGCCCGCCCACCCAAAATGTATTTTACCAGCCTGTCCGTTACAATACTAGCTGTTTAGCTGGGTTTTGTTTGTATTCTGCATCAATGACCTAGGTTTTTGGGCCAATTTCCATAGCAAGGTGGCCCAGAGGCAGTTCCAATCCCCTTCTCAACTTAAATGAATGCCGAACTGTTCAAAAGCATTTGCACTTTCTTTCAAGGATTGCTTTTGCATTCAATTGAGTTATTCATTAGTCATGGCAGCATTACAGCCCTTTTGCAGTGGTGATAGAGTGGTGGTAGTGGGGGGGGGAGGAGTTGAGGCACAGTTGATGTAATTTTCTTAAAGCTTAGACATAAATATATTTGGCTGCTTTATCTTTAGAAGCACAGATTTTCTTGATCGCCTCTTCTGGTTTCCTCCCGCTCTTTCTTCTGAACACACTGCTGTTGAAGATGGCCCATGAGAAGAGAGAAGTTACACCAGCTGCTTGGTTTCTATGTCAGCCTCTCTAAATCAACCTACAACAGAAGGCCCAAAACAGTTGTTCATTTCATTTCATTTTTAAAAAATGTGGGAAGATTCCAGGATCAGCAATGGGAAATGACTATTTTGCTTTGGTTAGTTCCTCCCTTTTTGGCAATGAAAAGGGTTGCACTCATACAGACATGTGCACATAAGGCACACTTTTCCTCACTGAAAAATGTGCAATAATGTAACACAGAGGAAAGAACTGGTTGAAAGGCTTGCACTTGAAATGCTAGGATTTCCATATAAAATTAATCTCTCTCTCTCTCTCTCTCTCTCTCTCTCTCTCTCTCTCTCACACACACACACACACACACACACACACACACACACACACACACACACAGAGAGAGAGAGAGAGAGAGAGAGAGAGAGAGAGAGAGAGATTTGACTCTGACCTTTTCTTGCATAGAAAAGGTGCTAGAGTAGGGAGTAGGGATCAGAGAAAGTAAGGGACCAGGTGGTAGAAGCCCTTATAGCTCTATCATTGTTAAAAAAAACATAAGGTAAATTGTTCTGAGGGAGACTATTCCAAACAACATATTTCATCACATGCTACACTGTAGTTACGGAGATCTATCGAGAAACAAATGGGTGTTTGGGACAGTTCTGTATTCTCTTCAGCTACGTTCAGTTTGGGTAACTGGTTACTGTGAGTTTAGGGTGCAGACTGCAATATGAGATATGATAAGGAATAAAGCTGAAACTGGAAATAATTTTGAAACTTTTATTAAGTGAAGAGCTATTTTCCTATTAGGTCTTGCGGAAGATCTATCCTTAGTATATCAAAGGGAAATTTAGTAACCTGGGAAGTTGAGATGCTGTGCAGTACTTCTTATTGACAGAAACTGTAAATAGAGGAGATTCTCCTACCCAGCTAGAAAGTACCTCTTAAGTATTGAGTAGTACTAGCAGTTTGCTTCATAACTTCCCTTGGCTTGGAGCTGCTGGGACAAAATAGCCACATAAAGCATTTTCACCCCCTGTAATTCTATGTATCTAATTAGCTGCTGTTCTCTGCCAGCATAGAATATATTGTTAGGCTATCAGATTTTGGTTCCGCACACAGGCAATCTGAATTCACACTTCTTGCTTCTCAGAGAGCCCTGTGTAAACTGTGATACTAGAAGACAATGGTTTAAGCAAAATCTGTTTATTTTCTGTTGTATGAATGTCCTTTAAGAGACTCTCCAATTAGCCACAACATGATTCACAGGAGAACCTGGAGGACTTGCTTCCTAAAAATTACTCACTGTGGGAAAACTTATCATCATTTGTGATAAAAGTTGTGCTTCTGATATATACAACCTCACTTCAGATATTGACTCTCTGAGCTTAAGTTTCTTGTGCTCTTGATAGTTAAACACTTCCAGTGGATCAAGAAGTAGAATTTATCAAAACAATATACTTAAGCACACACAGAGAAAAATATTATTATCAGAAAGCTGTTGGCATACAAGAGGGAGAACAAGCTTTATTACGAGTCAAGCCATTTACTGAGGTGATTTAATAGACCAGAGAGCAAGAGTATGAGCAAACATGAAAGCAAAGGAGCAATTTAGAACAATAATTTAATGAATGAAATCAATTTGTATATTCTCTTGATTTTAGTTTATATTGTAGCTAATGCTATCATCGTCGTCGTCGTCGTCCTCCTCCTCATCAACAACACAAGTAGGATGTGTGGGCGTATTTACCATCAAGTTGGTACCAGCACTAATAACGATTTCAAGGTACATGAGATAATGAAGGAATGGCTTTACAATTTCCATCCCTCAATTAGTTTCCATAGCTGAGGGGGCATATGAACCCAGGCCTCCTGAGGACTAGTCTGTTACTTTATCTGTTACTTCACACTGGGCATCCACAAGTTAAACTTGTTATTAGACTGTGCTCTTGGGATGGCTGAGCATAACTGTAGTCTTACTTAACTCTGACAACTTATCTACTGAACAGCTGCTTACCAATCATCATTAGCAGGTCAAATTTCCATGCCACAAGTGGAGTAGTAAGGCAGACCCCTAGCAGCATCAGTGACTGTATGCATATCACCAGCAGTGTGGGAGAGAATCCTCAGAAAAAAAGGTGAGTTTTCCCCTACAATTCATTTGTACACCTGTTGTTTCACCCGTTAGTATCTGTTGCATGACAAGCTACAAGTGCTGAAATTTCCCCCTTTACCCAAGCTTTCAAGGTACAGGAACCCCTTTATTTCCAACTCATGTGGCCAGCTTACTATCTCTCCTCCCTTTCTTACAATAAGAGCAGAGTGGCCGGAATCCTTATGGGAATTTCCACTGGTACCATGGTGCAAGTGATTGTGTTTTTGCAGGGAATCAGGTAAGAATCCGAGAAATATTTATCTGAGTGGGCCTACACACGTGAAACATTGCATAAGCATTTATACGTTTTGAAAGGCCCTGCCCTGGCATTCAGGCTACGAATGAGAAGATGGCTACAGTACAATGCAACACATGTTAGGTGCTTCCACTGGGAAACCAGTTGTTCAACTTGTTGCTTGACAGTGCAGTCTTATATAACTCTGTGTATAGATGCTTACACTCCAAGTTTTCCTGACAAGATACTAGCCTGTATATTTAGTGGGATCAGTGAGAGGTACACAATATAAACATTTTAGAAGAAGAAATAAAAATGAGATTGATAGTTTTTTACCAACCACATTTATTTAATTTATTCATCCTTTATGTACAGTACTATGTAAACTACATTTTCAACAATTCTCTCAAACTGTCTTCCAACCTCATATTCTGTTGCAATATGAAAAGAGTACATTTATGCAAGAGATTTCAAGGAGGAAGAAAAAAGTCTCATTTAAAATTTTAAGAAAAACAAAAATACATGATGATCAAGAAGGTAATTAAAGAAAAATTTGAATATTTTTCTCTCTATAAGGGGATCAGAACGTCTCTAAATCCCAATTTAATTTTTCTTGCCATATGGGCAATCCAGCACACATTTTCAAACAGTTAAAATTACTAGCCCCTCTTCCTTTCTCTGTACATTTTCTATTGTCTTTCCTTTCAACCCTTTTCCTGTAAAAGGATGGCAATGAAGGAGAATAAAAGATTCTATGCCCTATTAGTTTTAAACCTCCTTCAAGTAATGAATTATGTTGCATGGAGATTAAATATAAAACAGCAATTAACTTTAGTATTAATGAAGCTGAAAATATAGTTTGTTGGAAAATCTAATGCTAATTTTGAAGGAACTCCCTCAGGACTTCCCTAACTCAAAGCACTGTTTTTGTCTTGTAAATGGTTGAATATATAGCCCAATGATTCTTGATTTTTGCTACTGTTTTTTCTGGAATTGGCCTAGTCTGCTATGAAATGTATTCTTTTCCTAAACATTAATATATTACAGTGCAATATCACACATCTGATCAGAAACGAGTCCCAGTGAGTATTTATGCACCCAGTTGCCTTACAATAAGCCGCATTCATCTCAGTGAGACATATTTTTGATAAAACATGTATGAGCTTTGAATGTACAAGTCCTGACCCTTTCATGTTTTTATTATCTCTGAAAACCTAGGCCCATGACGAACTCAATTTGTATTGAGATGGAGTTAAAGCATAATTAACCTAGCCTGAGCTCCACGTAACATCTCCAGATCTGAATACATGCTTAGGAAACTATTCCATGGCCGTTGTTAGAGGATCAAATTAACAAAGAAGCCACAGCCATGAGAAAATGGGCTGAATACTGAAACGGGAGCTGAATTCAAGTGCATACAACTACAGTATATGTTTGTCATAGCTGATGTGCCCTCATCATTATCATGTGCCATACATTCAGTTCTGATTCACAGCAACCCTTCTCAGGGTTTTTCAGATGAATAGTAAATAGTATTCAGAAATGGTTTACCATCCCTTTCTTCTGGGGGCACCCTATGCAGCTTGCCCAAGACCACACAGACTGGCTCTTCTTGCAGGAGGCACAGTGGGAATTGGTTTACAACAGTGTAAATCTTCCCCTTTAACTCCCTTAAAAGGTCATCATACAGTATGATCACTGCCATCTCAGTTCCTTGCCATGGCCTGAATCTAGACTTGAATGGATCAAAGTAGTTCTCCTCCAAGTATGTCTGGAGCTGCCCTAACACAATCTACTCAATCACCTTGTTCCTAAAGGTAGTATTGGTAATTGGACAAAAATTGTTAAGATTATTCATCACCAAATATGGTTATTGAATAATGGGCTGGATGATCGCTTCCTTCACATGAGAGGGAGACTCTAAGTGAGGTCTTCACAATATTCTTGTTCCAATTGACCATAGCCTCCTCAACTGCTTCTATTAACCAAGCAAGGCAAGTGTCAAGCATAGAGATGGTAGCTAGTCGGCATCCTCTGATGTTAGACCCTCTGCTAGTACAGGGTTGTCAAAACCCACTTGGGGATATCTTCACACAAACAGCCAGGACGGCTGTGCAAGCGCTCCTTACATGGAGCTCCCCTTGTTCCTTATTTGGCAATTGCAACGGGTGCAGAATGTGGCAGCCAGATTGGTTGGTGCAGGAAGATATGACCTCATAACCCCTATTCTGGCTCCTCTGCACGGGCTACCGGTTGCCTCCCAAATAAGGTTCAAGGTATTGGTTTTGATTTACAAACCCTCCATGGCTTGGGTCCAGGATATCTGGTGGAGCATATCATCCTAAGGTCAACATCAGCCCAGCCCGCTGATGTTGACAGGCTCTTTTGTTCAGGGTCGCCACTCCCTGGGAGGCTCGTAATACCTCTACCCGGAACCATGCTTTTTCAATGGAGGCTCCAACATGGTGGAATCACCTCCCTAGCAAAATTAGGATTGCAGAGCCCCTCTTGGCTTTTAGGAAGTGGCTAAAACCATGGCTTTTAAAGGGCACTTTTAAAGGCAACCAAGGAGGTTGAATGTTTGTTGATTTTGTTATTTATTGCCCATCTGATTTATTTGCTGCAATCTTGTATTTTTATTGTATTTGGTTTTTACATGAACTCTTATATGGATTATATTTATTTGTTCTCTTATGTGTTCTATGTTGTGCACCGCCCTGAGTTCCTTTTGGAAAGCTGGGCAGTCTATAAATATAAATAATAATAATTAATAATAATAATGGCTGATAGGGTCAAGATCATCTTGGATGGGCTCAATTTTGGAATTTAAAAAGCCTTCAAATTGGTTACATGTGAAATCACCAGATGAGGCTGTTGCTGAGTGTGGTTGGTGAGGTTGTGAATGATCCAGAAAAGTTCTACTTGTTTGGAATGTTTGTTCATTACTCCTAAGGTATTACTTCTGGTGTGTCATTTACAGGAGGACATATATATATATTACATTATTACATTATATTACATTATATATATATATATATAATGTAAAACATTGAATAATAAAGAATAAACTTCTCCAGGGCAGGAAGAAACATTCCAGACAGTGGCTTAGACAAGGAAATATACTCAGCTCAGGCTCAACCAAAGTCCGGTATATACAGTACTCCCCCGTTTATCATGGGAGTTAGGTGCCTGACTTACCTGCAATAAAGGAAAATCTGTGAAATGCAGATCCCTCAGCAAGCTTACCTTGGGCTGCTCCTGCTGGTGTGTTCCACCAAAGAGAGGATTTTAACCCCCTCCTGACACCTCAGCAAACAGACCTGGGGCTGCACCTGCTGGTGTGCACTTCCATAGAGAGGCTTTAGCCCCCTCTTGACACCTCCTCCAAATTACCTTGGGCTGCTCCTGCTAACCTGCACTGTCAGGAGGAGCCCAAGGTCTGTTTAATGAGGTGTGAGGAGGGGGTTAAAAACCTCTCTTTGGAAGTGCATGCCGGCAGGAGCAGCCCAAGGTCTGTTTGTTGAGGTGTCAGGAGGGGGTTAAAAGCCATTATATGAAAGCGTGTTTCTCTCAAGAAAAACTCCATGATATACCAAAACCGTAATCTAAGAACCGCGTTGTGGTGGGGAACTACTGTGGTACCCAGCAAAGGACTGGCTCCTTCAAGAAACTTGCAGAACACTGCAGCTAGGAAATACTTGCCCCTTGTAAATGCAAGTCCCCTTAGTTCACATGCTCAGAGTGTGTACATTAGTGGGTTTGCATTCAGAATAAGGTGATCATAGAGGAAGCTTGTTATTTACTGGCTCATGTAATTATAATCTGCATAGAAAAATTAATCAGTCTAGAGATGTAAGGAAACATGAAAAATTGCAGACAGTGGATATGCTAGAGATATATTTCAGGGCTAAAGTCCTGGGGCCTATAACCCAAGAAACAGAGCAAATAACCATATAGGAAATATTGTAGCAGCTGATGAGACCAGGAGCAAACAGGCTTTCGATCAACTCAGACAGCATGGAATTTTTGCCTTTCTTTCCATCCCCCTATTTTTAAAAAAACATTTAATACCCAGGGGTGGTCAGCTGGCCAGGCACATAGTTACAGATCCTCTTTCTATTATTTGTGCCTTTACAATATATTCTTTTCTACAACCAAGTCGTGCTGATTTCAGATAGCACTAGAGCAGCAGAATGAAATCCTTTCCCTGATCATTAATTAAATCTACACTTTAATTAATTTTTCTGAAAATCATTCATAAAACGTGGAATACACTACATATTTGAAAGAAAAGAAGGAAGGAGAGAGAGAGAGAGAGACAGAGAGAGAGAGAGAATGAGAGAGAATCTTTTTTTAATAATTTGTCTTTTCAGATGTAATGGACTTGCATGTTTAATGAGGATTCCCCAAAATCACTTAAAGAAAGAGCCACCACCTTCCCAGGGGTTCAAAGCAAATAAAACAACCCTTTAAATAATTCTCCATCTTATAGAAAGTGTACTGACTCTGAGGATGATTTTTTGGGGGAGGGAGGGAGGGCGATTTATATATACTGGAGTGCACAAACGCCATTTCCCATTTGTACTCTTTTAAAATGCATTGTTTTTGCAACAAACTACACAGTTCTAACTGCTGTAGTAGAAGCTGCGTTTTAAGGCACTGCAGCGCAAGTAAAATCCAAAGAAGGTCAAATAGAGCAGCACAAAGTAGTTTTTCTTTTACAGCAGCTTTCTCCTTCATCTCGAGTTCTTTGTGCACGTGGAGATGGTGTAGTACTGAATGGCATGGGGAGCCTGCACAAAAGCCAGCAGAAAAATTAAGTGAACAAGCATGGTGCAGTTCAAAGATCATGCACCAGAGGCAAATTCAGTCCATGGCACTGGCTTCTTAAGGTGAAAGACATGGTAAAGCCCCATGGCACCCGCAGAATGCACACTAACAATGGAATAGCATTGGCCACCAACGCATGAAGACTGCAGGCCAACCTAGAGAAAAAGGACTACCCAGATAATTCAGGATCTGTAGAAATAGCCAAGGACCTGCTTTTGCTTTCCACGGTCACTATCTTCCATGTGATCAGTCTCAGCCCTCAAGTCTGTACTGCCTTTCTACGTACTAACAGAATACACCAACCCATACCCTATTTACTTTTCAGGCTCTCTGGTAACGGATAAGCCATAGATCTCTATCTTGGCATCCTCCTCTTTTTGAAACATCCCACCTTTCTATGCATTCTCAGTGAACACCCACTCACTTTGTGCCTATTTAATGTTTGCTTGCACCAGCTGGAGCATACCTATACTCTAGAGGCAACACCATTATTGTTGTGACTGAGAATTTTTGCAAACACAGCTCATTCCCATGTTAGTGTGTATAAACACTCCTTCTTGCCAGCATTCTACTCTCTATATATTTATGTAAACCTCGTTAAAATGGGGAGAAGGATTCAAAAAAGGCCACTACCACACTTCAAACAGCAGCTGCTTTTTGTTTTGAATCGCCTTTTGCCCTCCCCCGGTCATGTGGTTGCTGAAGCAACAGCATTCCGCACTTGGGCATTTTCTCAAGAACCGGTTTCCCCATCTGCGCTCTGCTAAACTGCTTTTTGTTCCGCTTTAGTCCGACATTTTCCCATTATCTGGTTCAATTTCAGAAATTATTTTTTAGGATAATGTCAGGCCGTTGTTCTTCCATTCAAAGTAATGTAGCTAATTTGCCAGTTCTCCCTTTAGATTACAATGTGGCACATTGATTTTGATAGCCTACTTCCGTGACCGGAAAAAGCAACATTGTACCCAAAAGAGGAAGTAGAAGGACCGGAGAAGTCAGTGGAAATGATTACACTTTAGGAGGATTTTGGCTTTTCTGACGGCAGGATAAGGCATACAGAGGGGAAAACTTGGAAAAAACTGGTGCATGGTGTCCGCAGTTTGAGCCAAATTGCTTCAAAAAGCGGTCTAGAAATCAGTTTTAAAAAACACCACCCCTGATGGCTGTCATAAGAAAAACTGACACAGTGGCCAAAAGGGGCGTGGCCAAGGGGGCTCCACAGAAAAAGTGATTGGAAGTGTGGTAAATCATTTTTAAGGCGATTTGACTTTAAGCAAAAGGCGATTCAAAACCTAAGTGCAGTAGGGCTGAAAAGTCAATCAGTCACTCGTTTTATCTCTACAGTTTCCAGAAAGATCAAAGCTTCAAAATAATTAGAATATAAATGGCACAATATTATAAATCCAGCATATCAAGATGGAACATATAATCTTTTCATTGTTGGGCTTTTTTTTAAAAAAAATAATGATGTGACATTTTGGTAACATTTGAAGGTACATTCAAATAATTATGTAACAGTTTTCATTTGACCTGGGTTTTGCTTCTTCAATCACCATCCACTTGAATCATTATTAAAAAAATAAGTTTCTGCCTGCATCTGCTTGGATTTTTATCTGCCAAAACATGAAGTTATCTTTTCCAATAACATCTCTTCTGAAAAGAAAAGAGAGAGAAAGAAACAGAGAAAGAAAAGAAAAACATAGGTCAATGTGCTACTCAAGTCTGTTTTGACATCTTCAGAAATTAATGCAGTATTAAACGATGTAGGGGTGAATTTTCAATATTGAAAATTCAGAATCCATGGGCACCGAGGGCCTGTTTGTGAAAAATGAAAATATATCATCTGTTAAAATGGTTCTTCTGTGGGAACAGGAAAGCAATATGGTTTCAATTTAAGTCTGGGAATCAAATTTAGCTGTGAAGATGACAAGACTTGAAGCTGTACAGTTTCCACAAGGGACACAAACAGCTGGTTATCAGAGTAAAAGGAGCCAACAGTCAGCAACTTTCATTCATTTGAAGCCAATGCAGTGAAGCAGAGCTAAGAAAGAAAAAAAGAAAACACCCCTGAGTACTTGCTCAGTATCTTTTCTCAACCCCTCCCCATTGGCCCCAGGCCCAAATCAGACCTGAATCTGCTGCTTCCTAAAGTTTTCAGTCTTTAAAATGATTATGTGTCATATACCATATGTTGATACTGAAGCGGAAGCTAGGGGTTGATATTTGAGGGGGCGGGGCTGGCTGCTAAAGGCTACACTTTTGAGATAGGAAATTTAAATGAAATATTTAACACCTAGCAAGGAATTTCACACCCTACAAATATCTTATGGAAGTCCAGTTGGAAAAAAGACTTTACAAGAGAAAAACTCAGTTGCTTTACATACAGTATCCACTGATTTGAGAAGATAAATAAAATAAAATCAGCCAATGGTTTTGAATAGGAGGTACAATTCAAGCAATTTTACTACACTCTTTTCATGATTTATTAAATTATTGTTAATTTTTATTAATGGAATAGCATTTTAGAAAACACCTTTATCTGTATTCTTCCACTTTGCTCTTACACTAGCTTTGTGACAAATTAAGATCACAGGTGAGGCCTATTCTTAAGGCCAAATTCAGAATGAGTCAATTAAGCGAAAGAGAAAGAAAAAGAAAGAATATGTATCTCCAAAAAAAAAAAATAGGAAGACAAAAGAAGAAATTGATTCTGTATAAAAATAAACATGCTGATTTGAATGTACAGGTGCAAAATCAGAAATATTTTTTATAAACAGAACTGCATTACCCCAGAGTGGTTGGGCGATCAGTGGCCAGGAGACCTGTGTACTTGCTGAATCAAATGTCCAGGTGCTCACTGAGGACTAGCAATTCCAAGGCTCCCCATATTTCTCCTTCTTACTCTTTAAATTAGATTTGGACTCATATGGAGGTCACTTTCCAAAAAAGGAGTGTCTTCCAACAGCCATTGGGGGAGTCTCCGAAGAAGAATAAGGATATATGACGATCCCCTGACATCCATGTACGGTACTGTATATGTGTGTATCTGTGGCATCGTCATATAAGGTTGAAATGAGATAGAGGTCTACTCTTTACCTAAAATGAAAGCAATGTGGGGATTGTGAGTGTGACTTGTGCCCTCTTTTTTCCGACATTGGCTGCAGCCAGATTTATACAGTGCTTCTCCAACCCAGCCTTCCTATAATGAAACAAGCCTGTCCAAAATGGATTAAACAAAGGTAAGGCAAAGCAGGTAATCAAGAGAGAACCATCCTCCTTTCCTAGCCACTCTTTGCCCCCTCTCTTTTTCAACATGCACTCACTTTATATATGAAAGTTGTGTGTTTGTGTTGTGTCATTACAGTCGTGACCGACTCTCCATGACCCCATGTCCAGTATGGGGTCATGGAGTATTCTTAGCCGGTAGTTTGCCAGTTCCTACTCCAGGAGCCTACAGCACCTGGTATTCCCTGGTGGTCTCCCATCCATGTACTAACCAGGGCTGACCCTGCTTAGCTTCCAATATCAGGTGAGACTGGATGTGCTTAGGGCATCTAGGTCGCTCATATGAAAGTTAGGACATGATATGTCTTGCCTATTATAATTCTTAGACTGTTTCATATCCTAGTTATTTGTTTTATTTATTTATTTGTTTATTTTTATACCGCCCGTCTTCCCGAAGGAACTCTAGGCGGTGAACAAAAAAGGCAAGACAGCCAAAAGAGAACAATACATCAAATGAGGAGAAAATTAAAAAAAAAAGGAATAAAAGGTGATATAGAATAAAACAACTCAACAAAGGAGTCAATAAATCATCAGCAAGCTGGTGAAAAGAAAAAAAACTAAACCAGTTCACCAAATGCCTCCCTAAAAAGAAAGGTTTTTAACACTTTTTTGAAGCCGGGCAGGGACTGTGCAAGGCGCAACTCACTCGGAAGATGGCTACAAAGAGAGGGGCCAGCCACCAAGAAGATGCGGTTACAGGTGACAGATTTCCGTGCCTCCCTAGGCATGGCCACTCGGAGTGGGAGTGCCTGCGACATTCTAGTGGGCCGGGCCTCAGTTGGTCTTTGGAAGATATGCTCTGACAGGTATTCAGGTCCCAGGAGGGTTTTGTAAACCAATACCAAGAGCTTTGAGACTTGGTTGGGTTTGAACCCTGGCAGATCCATGTTACTAACACTCTGTAACTATGATCTTCTAGAACTGTGCTACCCAACCTTGGGTCCCCCAGATGTTCTTGGACTGCAACTCCCAGCAATCCTAGTAGACAAGGCTTCCATGGTGAGTTTTAGTCCAAGAACATCTGGGCTCTCCAGGTTGGGAGCCATCTAGTTACTATCTGGATGCTCCTATTCTTTTGCATTCTTCCCTTCAGAAAGGAAGATCTATCCTCAGCATTTTCTAGCAATAATACCATTACTGTGTGACAAGCGAAGTGTTGATTCTGAGTCAGGGCCAACCTTATGTTTAGTGAGATGGCTGCGTCAGGCAGCATGTTTCTAGTGTTAGAGAAGTACTGTTGGTTGTTTAATTTGGTATTTGTTGAGAAATAGCCATGTTACTCTATTGCAGCAGACATAACAAACAGCCCTGTGACATCTTAAAAGCTAATGAATGTTATTTGACATAGGAGTTGGAGAAGAAGTAGGTAGCAGTTCATAAAAGCCCATGGCAAACTAAACGGAAGCATTGTTAATTTTTATGAGGGTCTCCACACCAAGAAGGTGAAAGGTTCCTGCAGAAGCTTCCATCTCCTGTTCTAAAGTGACCTGGCTGGCTGCAGATACTTAGAGCCATGTAATTTTTGAACAGGCACAAAATATCTTTTCTATGGTTATTCAGTGAGCTTTGAGACTTGGTTGGGTTTGAACCCTGGCAGATCCATGTTACTAACACTCTGTAACTATGATCTTCTAGAACAGTGCTACCCAACCTTGGGTCCCCCAGATGTTCTTGGACTGTAACTCCCAGCAATCCTAGTGGAGAAGGCTTCCGTTGTGAGTTTTAGTCCAAGAACATCTGGGCTCTCCAGGTTGGGAGAGCCATTTAGACAGAGACATTGGAGTAGTCACTATATGTGTGCTTATTTGTGGTTTTGGACTAAGACTTCTATGCTGCCTGGGGAATTCTGGGAATTGAAGTCCAAAAATACCATTCTGCATGTCTCTACTAATCAGCTGATTCCACAACAAGCAATGTGATCTTTGCCTCCTGTACTGTGCAATTTATTCATTTAGTTTATTACAGAATTTCAAATCAGTGGCTGAAATCCAACAGCATAATTTATGCTGTGAAAGGCTACTGACATCATCATAAATTGTGCTAGGCATTATTGGAAATTTGCTGTCTTTCCTGTCCTACTTTTTTGGTCAATTAGTGTCTTGTGTGCCTGGCTCACTGTCTCCTAATCTCCAGACCTCTTATATCCTTCTCATTTCCTATCTTCCAGCACACTGAAACCAGGCACCACAGAGTCACAGATGCTCTATGCTTCGTCATATTTTTTGTTATGGAAAAGAATGAACATAAACATATTGTAAATGTATACCATAGGATTTTTATTTCAGAAGCAAGCCAGTATCATTTGCATGGTTCTTGATGTGAAGGGGAAGAAGCCAGACTGAATGTACATATGTAATAATCAGTATTATTACTAAAAAAATGCTTCCATGTGAAAGCTAAAAGCAATAACAAAGCAAGTGCACTTTAAGAAGAAGAAAAAACCCACATGGGAATGGAAATTGCTTGATTGGATGATGTGTTGTGTAAAACACTGGCTAGGATTCCTTGCAGTGGTGTGTCCTCTCAAGGAGAAGATTTATTATTTATTGTTCAGTTAAATTTTATTCCACATCTGCTCTGAAAAGATTTTTGGAAGCCAAACAAAAAGCTATGAGTACTCTAGTCTGTACTACTTCTCATTTTTGGCTACACCCTACTTCTTGCATTCCCTGGTGTTAGTTCCATCTTTTTGTGTGATGGATCGCTGCTCACAATCCTTCTCTTCCTGAAGGCAGTGGGGATGCCCAGCATTTGTCTAGAAAGGCTTTCTCTCCATTTAAGGGTCAACCACCTGCTATGCAGAGATTTGATTCAGCATAGTCCTCCAGTAACTCCAGCCAAAGTGTTTGGCGGCAGTCTTAGGTGGTCATGTAAAGGCCTATTCACTCTTTGGACTCTATGTAGGGTTGTTGGCTGTACCTGAAAAGGATGTAGGAATCCATGCATGTGTGTTCATGGATGCAGCCAGCAAGCACATTTGAGGAGCACCGTGGCATAATTTAAGAAATGCAAAGGATAGCCTTCATTTATCCCTGAAGCTCTTCAGTTATTCCCAAAGAGCATTAAACTGGATTCTAGAAGTGTGCAGATATGTGTTTTGGATTGCAGCTCCCAAAATTCCCCATGTACATGTCTGATATGTAGTATATCAGGTAATTGCAGCATAGAAAATGTAGTCTGAAGACGAGAAGAAGGAGGAAGGTGAAACTGATCAGGATTCTGGCTCCTCCCAATAATGTATTTTATTTGTATTGTTTAAAGAAAATGTTTTGACTCTTTTTGGTAATGGTCTTAAAGTACAATAATTAAAATGCAATAACAGTAAAAACAAAACAAATCATGAAAAATAGCTATAGCAACAAACAAAACAAGAATGACAAGAAACAAGTGGGCTCATAATAAAACACTAGCATAGACTTCAGGGATATAGAAAAGGCATTTCAAGATGAAGACTCATTTGAGCACAGTTGGCTTCATTAACTTGTAAGAAAGCTGAAAGGAACATGGTGAGGTTGGTATTCTGGGGGAGAGAGTCTGTAAGTCTTCTTGCTACAATAAAGGTGCCTCTCATGTACACACCATGTATGCTAAATTATTATTGTCTCAGAAAGTTTTGTATGTGGTACTAATATTTGAGAAGTACCTTCAGATTTCCCTGAATATGCCAAACCTGTAGCATCCCAGAAATATGTCTGTGACGATTCTCAGTCATCCTGGTAAGTTTATCTGGAAGTTGAGTCATGGCAACTGGACTTCTTTTCTTGAGAGATCGAAACATTTCACAACTTGGATGAGTAGCGAAACGTTTTGATCTGTCAAGAAAAGCAGTCCAGTTGCCATGACTCAACTTCCAGATAAATCCCAGAAATATACAATTATTCAAAGGTCATTTTATTACAAATGGTTGACCATTGCTCCCTCATTGAAAGGGCATCAGCGATGTTCAAGAAGGAGATCTCTGCAACCTTGGGAAAATCCCAAGGTTTGTAAGAGCATGAGAATATTGCCAGGATTTTAAGAAACCAACCTAATGAAGACGGGGCATACTTTGTGGGTATGGAACACTAATGGACAGATAAAGAAAAAAAAATCCCAGAAAACCACGGGGGAGGGAGAGAGAAAGGAAATGGGATGAGATGTGAGCTCTAACATAGTTTTATTGGCTGTCTAGGACCACAAAAGCATTCTACCACTTCCACTTAGGGTCATTTTCAGCATCTTACTTTTACATTGTGTTGTGTGTGTGTGTTGTGTCGTTACAGTCGTGACCGACTCTTCGTGACTCCATGTCCATGGAGTTTTCTTGGCAGGAATACTGGGGTGGCGTGTCAGTTCCTACTCCAGGCGCCTACAGCACCTGGTATTCCCTGGTGGTCTCCCATCCAAGTACTAACCAGGGCCGACCCTGCTTAGCTTCCGAAATCAGGCAAGATCGGATATGCTTAGGGCATCTAGGCAGCTCTACTTTTACATTACAGAATTATATAACAGAAGTAGTGTAAAAAGTAGGGTGCCAATTCATTTCTATCAACCCAAAACAGACCTATTATTAATTGGCAGGGAATATATTCTTCTAAGATTGTTGAGAGCCAAGTAGTTTGCTTTTGTTTACATTAACTATAAACTCTGAATAATGAGGAAGCTCATTAAATGTGATTTATATCAACCCGCGTAATGCTAGAAGCACCATGGCCTGAAACAAGTTAATTTGTTTGTAATAAGGATTGCCTAAGACTAGCAATTACTGTGCCAGGGATCTTATTGGGAAGAGAATATCATAAATACAGAAGCAAAGCAGTGTGCTAAAGTTTTGCATGATAGATTAAAAGAAGCCTCTGTGCAGTGCTGGCAGACTGGTGACAATTTATCTAATGATGTATCGCATCCCTTCTAAGACACCATCAGCTTCTAGGAGAAGCCTTAACACACTGCACAAAGTCAGAATGGCCTTATACTGATCATTCAACACTTTCCATCTGACTAATGGCAATATTTGTCTTGCAAAACAGACTGTGTACCAGTTTTAAAAAGATGCCTGGAAGATGAGTTGCCTTACTTTCAACAGGTCAAAGTTAGGCTAATGGAAGCCAGCAGTATTAAAATTGCATGTATACTATTCTCTACCTGTTGCCGTATCATGGTCCTTTTCTAAAAATGTGCCCCCATGCGTCTTTTTTGCCTCACTAAATGAGATCCTGATTATGCTTTCAAACATGTCATTGCTTCAGGAACAACCATGTGTCTTCCTCCATGTCCAAGGAGGAAGGAATCTGCATTTTGTCACCCATTATTCCTTTGGCCACAGCATTAAATCTTCCTAAAATTACTTTATACTGCTGTACTGACTGGTAGCACTGATTGGAAATGGATAAAAATTTGATGATATGATTCTAGGAGCTGTACTCCAGAGCGACCAATGTTTCTCATCTCTTTGCTTACTAGTGACATCTTTAATGATGGACAATACATCTGTGTAAGCAAAGAAAGGGAGGAAGCAGAAGGCAAAATCAGGTAGCAGTTGTGTGGTCCTTCCTGTAGGGTAAGAATCTTGTTTAGTCTTGGCTGAGTCTGGTTCAGTTTTGGCTAAACAATCCCAGGTAGTAGAGCAGAAGCAGACCTCTAGTTGAGGCCTTGCACAGAGCTCGGAAAAATACTTTTTAGGCTCACAAATCCCAAATTTGCTAGCCGGCATGGGTACTAGCAGTTGTAAACCAAAGAAACTAGTTTTGCCAAGTCTGGGGCTTATAGAGTCACTGGGGGCCAGAGGGACCCATCCTGTAACATTAGTCTAACCCAGTACCAAGCAGCTTCAGGCCTTCACAATCACATACATTTGTGCTGTTTTAAGCGGACAATTGTTGTGTTCCTCTTTTCTCTGTTCATTGTGGCCTAAAGCTCAAACTTGGGCCATTTCATACTCCAAGCTTTTGCAGATTAAGAAAGACAACAGAAGAGAAAAGAGCTTCAATGAGAAGGACACGGATGGGGCTCAAGAAGGCGGACAGATCAGTGAGCAATGCCAAGTAGCAGAGGCTCATAGTGTAGTTCTTGATGGAGTGTTAGCTGTCAACAGAGAAAAGGGATGTAGCGCTTTCTCCCTCTCCTGATTCTCTAAATTTTTTCCAGTTCAGGTGCTAAACTGGGCATGGCTACCTAAGCTATATGATATGACAGCTTGACAATTCAGCTGGGTTAGCAATTTGACAGTGCTGTCAATCAGCCCCATCTTACTTTGGTTTCCTAGGTTACCAGCATTCAGCATTGGAGGAACTGCAAAACAAGCAAAAGATCAAACTGCAGAAGATTCAAACCTGTTTTTCTGGAGGAGAAAATGCACATTATTTGCTACAATTCATCAAATATCATTAGTTAGTATCAACTGCTACTTAATTAAGCAGCATCTCAACCTTGTTTTGGTCTGCTACACTTGAAGGTGGGCTCAACAGTTGGCATAATAAATGCCACCTTGGCAAAACTCCAAAAGAGCCCAGCTACACATGCAGTGGGTCATTGTGTGAGCGGAGGGATGAAGAAGATTCTGCTCTTAGTATTGGTATCTTATGGCAACATAAAAGTTAGCACCTTTCATTAGGCACAGGATTTTTATGGACTGCAGCCCTCTTCTTTAAATGCAGTCCTGCTTTGGGGGACTAGGACGCAGGGCAATGGTCTCAAACTACATGAGAGTTAGAGCTGTTCGGCAATGAAATACGCTGCCACGGAGGTTGGTGGAGTCTCCTTCTTTGGAGGTTTTTAAGCAGAGGCTGGATGGCCATCTGTCGGGAGTACTTTGACAGGGGTTACTGCATAGCAGGGGGTTTGACTGCATGGTCCTTGAAGTCTCTTCCAACTCTATGATTCTATGACCCTGTTTACTGGGGTTCCATGCATTTGAAGAGAAACACACACTAAGACTGTTGCACTTTGGCACCCAACATCAGCAGAATGGGGACCTTCTCCTTCTCCATTTCTTCTTCTCCCTGCTGCTGAAACCCTCTGAGTAATATTTATTTATTTATTTAAAATATTTTACCCCACTAAAAGTAATCAAAATTGTGCACCCCCGAACAGATTTTTTAAATACACATGGGATATAGAAAAAAAGAGACATTGCTGATTTTGGCAGAAGCTGAGAAATCTAGTGGTAGTAGGCAGTTGATTATTGTTATGTTGCAGAAGGGCTCAGCTTCAAGCCCACATATTTTCTAGATGCTCTGGGCACTCACATCTAGTCAACTTCCTACATTATAAACCATTCTCGTTTCTATCTTATTTTGTAACCCTGTGTTTTACAGAGGATTTGTTTTCATTGAGCTAGGTCAGTACTGTAGATCCTAAAGTTCTTTTCTTTTCTGGTTTTTGCAGAAACAAAAGAAAGAATTTTAAAAATAAAGCCATGCAGGGTTACAACAGTCACTACTTGTTTCTTCTGGATATGGAACATGAAAGATAAAGAAGAAACCTGCTTTATGGAAGTTTTATGTCTGTATTTACCTGAGAAGTTGAAGCTTTCATCTTTCCGTTACACACACTGGTATTTCCTCTTGTCATATTTTGTATTGCCCTGAACCTGTCATTGGTAGCTGTATATGGTGCTTTTGAAAAAAAAGCACACACAACAAAAAAACAACTCTGGCAAGATTTGGTGCTTTGATCACAAATATGCTTCTAAGCGATTTGACTAGACCTGACAAAATGCAAATGCCAAAAGTGGAGAGGAGGTGGTTGCCCATAGTCTTTATGTGACCATTCTTGAGATATGAGAAGTTGGTGCCAGTGAGCCAGGTAATATTTTGGAAAGCCCTTTGTTATTGTATAGATTATTGCCTATTTTCAGGTCAGAAAAGCCAACATAACCCCATGCAATATAAAGGTATTTTTATGCTGTGGGATTTTATTTAACAATGAAAAGACAATAATGACAATGCATTTCCTAGTCATCTAAGGCATTTTGCCTTCCATCAATGACCTGGAACATTGTGTCAGTTAAGAATCTACACCTTTCATGTAGCATAACCTTATCAGGGCAGAAACAGACACTACTGTTTTATTTGTCATGGGAGCTGAAAACATGTGAATGTTGGTGAGAAACTAACAAACTCTTGCTTGAAAACTCAAGAATGAAAAGGATTCCTGTGCTAAAGTCCCGAGGATATAATAGGCAAATTACTGGAAGTTATTTATTATTTATTAATTTATTTATTTGATTTATATACTGCCCATATGGTGATGAGGCCACACACACAGCCAGTCTCTAAGGCTGTATCTCTCACTCCATTTGTATATTAGCACTGTTTGCTGAATGCGGAGAACAATATTTTTCATTTCCTGCCATTGCCTTGCCTGTTTTGAAGGTCTTCAGAATATGCAACTTAAACATAGAAATTGCTGACAATTTATCTGAATTACTGGTTTCCTTTTAGCAGCTGGCAAAAGTGCAAAAATGAGAACCTTGGGAAAGTCCTAGTGTGTAATGATGGCTTTCTTTATTCACAAATCCTTTATACAACAGAAAGATCAGCAGATGGGAAGTCCAATCCATAAGCTCAAAGGAAGGGGATTGCAGAAGTTCATTTTGTGCCAAATGTAAGCTGATATGCTTGCAGATATGCATAACACGGATCGAGCAAATTAAGCATTTATTGAGATTTAATACCATAATTTTCATGCCACAAAGCATGGTAGCAGAACATACGTTCCCAAGTCATTTGCAGGTCAGAATAATCGACTTGATATGGGGAAATTGTCTGTTCCAAAACTGAAATAAATTTCCTCAACACTGAAGATAAAACAGTACTGTATAATATCCTATTATCTCCAAATAAATGGGTAGGAAATGGTAACCTCCCTTCCAGAAGGGTATCTGCACATGTAATAGGAAGTGTGTGCACAAGCAAGATTGAGTGTATAAAAGAGTACACTTCAGGCCTCTTTTAAAACACAATTGCCTGTCATCCTTTTCTTAATTTAAAACCTTCAACCTCTTTTGACTTTTCTGATGAAGATTGCCAGGATTATGGCCTGATCAGAAAGGCCCACTGTGAAGGTTCATGGCTTGTCCGCTTTTGTTGCCCATGCCCCAATATAATCATTCCTTGCTTTAGATTTTAACATTAACACCATGGACATTCACAATAATGTCAGACATCAACATCTCCTCCCTCTCCAACAGAGAGAGGAAAGAGGTCCACGGGTCCCCCCATTGGCTCTCCCCATTTTTTAATACTTCAAGCAAGGGATTTCCCACCCTCAACTCTAATTCTTGCATGGATTTCATGGGTGACGGCACCAGCAAGAGTTGGCCCAGGCTCTTTTGACCACCATTTCTCTTTTCTCTCTCCCTGTTCCTTTCATCTTGCCAGCTTGGTGTTCCTTCTGGGAACTCTGCCCATACTGGAGAGAGGGGTTCCATGTTCTCCAACCTCCTTCCTGTTTTTCTTTCCTGCTTGCTTGCTTCTGTGGCTTGGCTTCTTTCCAATTCCAATTAGGAAATAGGATCCTAGGGGCACCCCCTTTGGAGCTTAATAATTCAACCCCTTAACCCCAAACCTCTCCAATTTGGAGGACTTAAAAGGGAAGAGTCCAAGGGAGCTACCAAAAATGGTGCCCCTTGGACCCTGGAGAGCTCGTTTCAGATAGTAACAAAACAGTTCATTTTTAACTAAAAAAACCAGGCTGTTTTGCTACTATCTGAAACAAAATGGGGTATCTCATTTCGTTAATTTACAAAATGATTTGTAAGCTAATGAAACAATGAAACAGCATTTCGTTTTCATTAGGGTGGCCTTCCCTAGTGTGAATCAATAGATTTCTATTTGGTTTCATTCACTTATACTGGAATACTGTTTCCTCAAAAATAATCTTTAACTGTAATTCAGTTGGGATTATCAGGCTGTTGCAACACTTTTATCTTTCATACTCAAGTTTGCAGAAGCTTTTGCTTATGTTATTAGGAAGTTGAGTCATAGCTATTGGACTTCTTTTCTTGTTCGGTTGAAATGTTTTGCTATCCATCCAAGTAGCTTCATCAGTCTAAGGGAAGTTGGTGTGAGGCTTCCAATTTATAGTTCAACTTGGTTTCACACCGCTCAGGTTTGAGTAGGCTCAGATGGATAATGGCCATGTGTGTTTGAAAGTCACACCTATGCAGACCTTCCCAAGACCTATTAACAAGACTTTTGTTATTTCAGACGTAGAATAATTATAACCGATTTCACTTCAGAAGATATATAGTAAGATGGTGGGAGTTGCTAGTCAGTTCTTTGTTGGCAGTATTGCCGTACCAACAAGGCATTTTAAGTTAAGTGTCCGGTCTACAGAAGAGTCATGCTTACTCAAAGATAGGATAGGCACATGAGAAAAACCCTGGAATTTGGGTTCATAGGAAGCCTATAAGGAAGCTTGCTTTTGTAAAACAAGACGTGCTACATGAGGAAAGCAACAGTGGAGAAAATGGGGTCTATTCATTCATTCTGTGAGCGACCCTCGCTGCCCCCTCCATTATGAGACACTTAAAGGTGCTGCGAGTTGGCCCTTTATTAAGTCCACTGGAGTTCAGAACAGAAAAGGAAATGTTTCAGCATGGGTCAGCTGTGCCCCATCCCATTGGGATTCGGAGGGGGCTTGTTCTTCTCTGGAGACGGCCTTGCAGGGATCTCAGCCCAGCCTGTGGGAACACTTGGTTGGTGTGTCCTTCCCCTCTCAGCCCAACGTCTCTCGTGTCCCCAAAGTCACAGAACGTAAACCCAGGCTCTCACTTCTCAGTCCTCTTCCTGGGCCTTACTCAGTGCCCGTGGGATTTTCTGAAGGGCAGGGAGTTACCTCATTCACTCCCTTCAGAAGCCGAAGAATGTCCTTGCAGATTAAACAAAACAGTCCTGATAAGGCTTACCTGTGGCTTCTCCCTTCATCATCGGTCCCAAACGCCAAGCTGCCTCAGGGAGTGACTGGGCCCAGGAGATGGCTTCTGTCTCTCAGCTCCCTGGCTCCCAAGAATAGGCTGAACTCCCAGCAGGTATGCCCCTTTGGCTGGCCTTGGCTTTAGTCACTCCCTCCTGGGTGTTTCCCGGGAGGGGGTGTCCTGCCAAACATCAATCTCTCCTCCTGAGACGTCTTTTCTCTCCCTTGTTTCTAGCCCAGCTAGAGCTCCCTCCTCCCCTGAGCCAGTGGTCTGATCTCTACCTGCCTTGCTGCTTTGGGAGGCTGACCACTCCAACAGCTGCCTTCAGCTGTCTCACACATTCCATTTATATCTTGTTCCCATTAGTGCTGAGGCACTACTCTGGGAAATTAATATATTATTAAGACCTAGGCTCTCTAGGGTCTAGGCACTCTAGATTCTTGGCTATCCTTTCAAAACGAGTTGGAAGGAACTTGGTAAGTAACAAGAAAAGACAGCTAAAATGGCTACATCTTGCATATACTGTATATCATATTCATTAGGTTGACACCTTTTAGCTGGGCAAATTATAGATATTTCAACTAGTCAACACCTCAATGGAGGAAATATTAGTAAGATTAGTATACTGGCTGCCAGCCCAATTCAAAGCACTGCTTATGACCTCTAAAGCCCTGCCTGGCTTCGATCCAAGCTAGTTGAAGGACAGTATTCTCCTACCCTGCCTTCAGGGGAGGTAATTATCTCAGTCCCGCAATTCAGAAAGGCACATCTTGACATGGTATGAGAGAGAGAGTCTTCTCACTGTCTGCCTCAAGACTCTGGAATACCCTTCCTGGAAAACCTAGATTGAGACCCCCTAGAATAGATCAGTGATGGCGAACCTTTTAGAGACCGAGTGCCCAAACTGCGATTCAAAACTCACTCATTTTTTGCAAAATGTCAATACAGCAATTTAACCTGAGTACAGGTGGCTGTGAAGGGGAGATGATGGGTGCCCACAGAAAGGGCTCCGAGAGCCACCTTTGGCACCCGTGCTGTAGGTTTGCCAACACTGCCCCATACTGAACCTAGACTGAGCCAAATATTTTATTTGTTTAGAAGGCAAATATTTTGACATTTCACGTAAAAAGGATGTGTTATTGTTACAGGCTTGTCTTGTATTGCTTTTATATCTTTCCTCAAATGGATATTTTACAATTTAGTTTTAATTCATTCATATTTTAATGTTAAAGACAGTTTAATGGCATTGTAACCATGCAAACCTTGCATATTTTTATCTGTGGTATTTTATAACTGCCCTGATTCCCAGTTTGGGTAGAAAACAAGATAGATATCATACACAAAGACAAAACAGCCTGTTTAAGGGGCATCATGTGTTCATAATAACATAATAGTTAAAATGATCTCACTATCTGCTTTTAACTTGACTGTAAAATACAAAGTGGGAAATCAGGTCCTGTAAAGTTCCTTCACTCTGGTCCTGTTTGCACTTGCACAAAATATTAGTTGCTGGAGCCAGAATGACAAAAATATCTTGCTATATATGAAAAGGTAAACTGATGCTGTTTTAGTCCCTCTAGAAATGAAGCTTTACAAATCACTGTGTTCCAGCCGGAAAGTTCCAAAATAAACCTTTACAGCTTCTGTGTCACAGCTTCCATATCCAAATTAACACCTGTTAAGTCCTGATAATCCTTTTGCAACTTTTGCTTCCAGGGTATGTTATTTTGAGAAACTAAAGGATGGAGGGAAATATTTCAAGAAAATGGAAAATACAGCCTCTCAATGATGGCTTTCATCTCCTACTCCTTAACAATATCTTTCCTAATCTTTTTAATATTTAAACTTAATCACCAGACATTTCCCTATCCAAACTTTCAAATTCAAAGAAAGAGATGTGTTACATAATGGTGTGGAGCTATATGCTATGGTTTCTTTTGCACAGAATTTGCATTCTTGGTTTTGGATTACTACTATACTGTTTCTTCTTGCCCTGTTGAGCTGACTAAATCAAATCAGTTCATGAAATTTACCTTTCTGTTCATTTTGGACATGATATAGGAGTCCACTTAGGGCAGGCATGCTCAAACTTCGGCCCTCCAGATGTTTTGGACCACAACTCCCACAGTCCTTTGCCATTGGCAATCTAAGGTTAGAATTCTGGGAGTTGCGGTCCAAAACATCAGGAGGGGCAAAGTTTGGACATGCCTGACTTAGGGTCTTCACCCACATTCTCTAAGGCTGCTGAAGGCATATTACCTGGGGGGGGGAACGAAAGAGGACTCAATACCATACAATCAGTTGTTTGGAACATGAGCTAGTGGCCTGAGATAATTCTACTTTCTAAAACTTTTGTAACATTCAGTCTTTCTGTTGGGCGATTCGATTGTAAGCCATTTTGAACAATTTGATAGAAAGACAATACATAAATGCAAACAGACAAATGATAAAAATGAACAAACAAAAGAAAGAAAGAAACAAAGAAAGAAAGAAAGAAAGAAAGAAAGAAAGAAAGAAAGAAAGAAAGAAAGAAAGAAAGAAAGAAAGAGAAAGAAAGAAAGAAAGAAAGAAAGGGGATCATGCTCATTTTCTGAGCAATTATAATGTTAGTGAAAACTCCACAGTTTTAACCTGATGTCAGCCAATCAATCACCCTGTTAGGGCCTTCAGTAGCATTGCAATCTTTAAATACCCAGCAAAATGGATTGTGGCAATGCCTTGTAGCATGCATCACAAAGCAATCCCATTGATTTAGGCAATGTAGCTTTTCAATTCCATTTACATTAAAAGATAATGGTACTTTTACCCTATTTTAAAAAGTCTTGTTTTGTCTGAACCTGAGAATTGCAGGCACTGCATGTTAAGCATGTAGAAGAGAGTTAAATCTTGGCACTTTCCAGGTGATAGACTGCAGAGCATTTGTACAACTCCCTTTCCCAGAGCTCCATTAAGCACTTTCATTCAGGCCTTTCTGTTCGTTCAGTGAGAAACAAATATGTGCGGCCTACATGGATGGATACAGCTTCAGTAAAAAACCAAAATAAAACTAAAAAGACAGCAATTCTGTTTGATTGTATTTTCTAAATATGTCTTTTGAGTCTTGAATTTTTGCCAGACCCATTATTTCTTACTAGCTTGCCCTTCAAAAGCCCTTGATTGTCAGATGGTACAATTCATTTGCAAACAAACCCAGCATTCTTGACTGCTACGAATGAAATTTGTATATTTAGTCTTAACCTTGTCTTAACCTCTACATCTCCATTTTGTTTTAGCCGTTAACTGCCAAATAGGGGTGGTAGTGCAGCTGAACTTAAAACTTTGTTATAACGTTCCAACTATATATGAAAAAAAAATTCACCCACTATTCCAGAATTCTGGGACAAAAATCAGGATGACATTTTTGCAATACAGGATACAAGCAAATGCCTCCCTTTCACTATCAATTAAGTGGGAACACATTTTGGCAATACAGTGGCTAATCTATGAAAATAGTCATTTGCTCATTTGCTAGGCCCGTATCAGAAGATATCTCCATTAGATCAATGGAAATGGACACCAAAACATGTACAAAGTTTTGAGATCACTGCTTTTCCTCTGGGAAAATATTACAAAAGTAGACAGGATAAGATGGGAAAAGGAAAAGTCTGCATGGAAAATGAAGGCTAGGTACACAATCAAGTGGAGGGTTTTTCTAGGTAGATTCCCCTTTTCTGGGAGCATCCCGGGATTGTTCAGCTTGCTAAAGGCGACACAGAATTCTGGAATAGTGGGCGAATTTTTTTTCATATTATCTAATGCATGGAAAGTTATAACAAAGTTTTAAGTTCAGCTGCACTACCACCAGTCAGTATTTTGCAGTTAACAGCTAAAACAAAAATGGAGATATAGAGGTTAAATAGATATAGAAACTAAATATACAAATTTCATAATTCAATGCATCCTGTTTCGCTGCGCACCACCTGCCATTCCCCTTGCTGTGCTGCTGCCACTCAGGGACGCCATGGGTTGAAAAGGTTTGGGAAGCACCCCACTTGCACATAACTATGATTCAATGTATCTTTATTATGGAATTTTAAAATAATATTCCTGGCAGTAATGTTGTTTTAGCACCATATTGATGCACCCGCCAGGACACAAGGGGGAAAATATACAACCTCACACCTTCCAATTCAGGAAAGAAGCAAACCCAGTAAAGAATGAACCAGTAAAACAGATGTACAAATAAAGAGGACTCTCTAGGTGAAGGGGAAATGTTATGCAGTCAAGTTGCTGGCCAGGAAAATGTCACTCTTACCTCTGCATTGCGTGAAGAGAAAAAAAGAACCCATTACAATTGATGGATAAGTCTGTGAAAGATTCTCAGTTATCCAGGTGAGGTTATCTTGAAGTTGAGTCATGGCAAATGGACTTCTTTTCGTGAGAGATTGAAACATTTCACTACGCATCCAAGCAGCTTTGTCACTCTGAGGAAAGTTAGTGGTGAGCCCTCCATTTTATAGTTCACCTTCACTTCACATCACCCTGGTCTGAACAGGCTCATAATTTGGACAATGGTCTGAATAGGCTCGTTAGATGGACAATGGTCTGAATAGGCTCATTAGGTGGACAATGGCCTAAGGTGTGTGAAAGTCCCACCTATGCAACCATTTCCAGCACTGTTTGAAGGACAAAGGAAACTCATTCAAAGATGAGGATGTACACATATTAGACAGAAAAAATAGGTGGTTTGAGAGAGGGGTCAGTGAAGCCATTCATGTGTTTATTGAAAACCCCTCTCTCAATAGAGGTGGGGGACTTGGACACAATCTGTCTGCTACTTATCAAGTGGCCCTTTCATCAATTTCCCAGACAAATCAGAAGCACTTCATACCTCCACCAGCAAGGCCATAGCTAATGACCCGTACTTAATGGGTGTTGGGAAAAGTTGCGTAGGTGGAACTTTCACACATCTTAGGCCATTGTCCACCTAATGAGGCAATTCAGGCCACTGCCCATCTAGCAAGCCTATTCAGGCCATTGTCCAACTTATGAGCCTGTTCAGGCCAGGGTGATGTGAAATGAAGGTGAACTATAAAATTGAAGACTCACCATTAACTTCTCTCAGACTGATGAAGCTGCTTGGATGAGTAGCAAAATGGTTCGATCTCTCAAGAAAAGACATCCAGTTGCCATGACTCAACTTCCAACTGCTGGATAAGTTACTAACATTTCTCTCGAGTGACCAGGGCCCAATTCTAGCACAGCATGCTGAAGAGTGCAAAAAGAGAAACACGTAAGTGATAGCTGCACCAAGAGCTATTTATTAGCATAACACTTTTTTTTAAAGATCTCATAAGAACTGAAATATGTACAAAGTCTTACAGCATTTACACAATAAGAAGTTTCCTATTAGTGATGAATCATAAGATAGTGCTGCAAAAGTACTTCAAAGCATGAAGAATAAGAATAATTATAATAATGAAGCAGACCACTGCACTTTCAACTTCTCAACTACTTATCCACAACTGTCACTTTGACATGACAGTTAAGCCACTGGGAAGACACAAGAGTGTAAGAAGAAGAAAGGAAAAGGAAAAAAAGGTGGAACAGTTTGACGTGCAGCACTCAACGCTGGAGGGCAGAAGACGACAGAAGAGTGGAGGTCAAAAAAAGCTACATACTGCCATGTTTCTATAGTTTCCTAGAGCTTGTAACAAACTTCCGCAGCCTTAAGATATAACATATTTAAGGACAACATAATTACAATTTCTCAGATATAGTTTAGCTATATTGTGTTCAGCTTCTGAATAAGAGGCTCATATTGATATGGCTGTGTCCTTCCATTTTCTGTTCATGAACTGCTCAAACTGGTCTACCAAAAAACGTAGTCAGCAGCAGGAGCTTGCAATCATGATGTGCTTTGTCTATTTGAAGGCATTCAGGATCAGTAAAACAGGACCTAACAATTCCTGTCCAAAAGTTTAAGACAAGGAACCTTCCTTGAAAATGTCTTCCCTGGTTTTCATGTGTCATATTCTCAGAATTTCCCCTAAACATCCCTTGATTACCAAACCCAAACCACTACCATTCTTTTTGTAACATCCAATGCCTGCAGGAGTAGTTTATAAAGTTTGAGACATCTTTCTAGACTACTTGTACAGTTTTAAAAAAAGGTTGGGTGGGGCCAAGAGTCTTCGCTCAGGACACAAAAACAAAAACTGTGCACAATTTGTTTGAAAAGTAAACAACTTCTTTAAAAATGTTTTTTTTAAAAACAAAAACTAAACATTACCATTTCACTTCATGGACAGTTAATCTGCACCTTTATTCCACAGATTACAATAATATTTTTAAGGTAAGGTTTTACAACAACCTTATTTGGCAATTTCCCCTCCCATTAAATCTTAACTTCAAACAAAACATGTGTCTTAACTATACATGTGCTCAAGACACCCAATGTTATAAGAGATTTTTTTTTAAAAAAAAACACCCCAAAACCTCACAAGGGACTACAAGACAATTAAAAAGAAGCCATATAACCATTTAATGTAAACAATTTGTTCAGAAACAAAGCCCTATTTAGATTCTGGTCTTAAACTTTTGGCAGATAACTTATAGATGCTCAGCCAGGCTCTGTAAGCTCATTATTGTTCAAGTGGAAGCCAGGTCAGTTCACATGTTGACAGGCATGCAACTTGAAAACATTGCACAACAAGCAACACAAAAGAAAAAAAATTCTGAGAAGTGTATTAAGACTTCAAGTAGACTTCACAACCCTTCACAACTGAATATTCACAAAGGTACAGTCCTTCTTTGTTCCCCTCCCTGACTCACAGCCGCCACCCTCACACATGGGACACTTTCTGTGACTCTCTAGCCTGTTTGATGCTGTATAACCACTTGATGATTCTGGCATTTCTTTCAATTGCAGAAATGCCATATGGCACGCGGTCATTGGCACTGTCATCATTCCTAAGGTCACTGTTGCTGTCCTGAGACTGTTCACAGTCTGAACTGATCATACTTGCACTGCGAAAGTTGAGAGAGATAATGTCAGAGTTAGCCCTTGCAAAGTTTTCCATCCCAAGGTTTTCAAGCTCTTCAGGATCCAGTCCACAATAGTTAAAGAATCTTTCAACATCGGCATCAACTCGAAAGTATCTGTCACTTAAGTCTGACTTTGATCGCTGCAGGGAGGGCCGTCTGCTGACTCCACAACTCGATTCCACTGTGTCCATCTCTGGTGATTTCAGTGTGGCGATGGCAGCAATTTTGGGCTTCGGAGGCAGAGGTGGAGCTGAACTACTGCATGGTATTGCTTTCAGGTTTTTGCTGCTCGATACTTTTCTAATGTCCGAGGAGCTGTGAGAAACATGCAAGAATGACTCTGCTGACTGCTCCAGCAGCCGTCTACTCACACTGGAGTTGCTTTCTTGAGGACTGCTACGGCCTTGGGTGGGATAAACCTTTAAGGATTCTGCAAACGAGTGCCGATTTTGGTCGCCGGATTCAGATTTGTGGAGTGGCCAGTTCCGTGAACTGTGTTTGTGACCCGAACCTGAACTGGAGCCCTCTGAGCTATTGATGATGTTTTTCAAAATCTCTAGCTTAAGATTCTCCCTCTGGACGCCACTCTCAGTCTTTGCATTGTTGCTAAAAACCTTCAAGGTCGGGCTGCCCAAGGCCCGCTTAGCTGCAGGACAAACTGGCGGCTTGGGAAGCACTGCCGGCTTCACCGGTTCTTGTTTGGCGTTGATGACCTCCTGGCTCTTGACGTACTTTGCTTTGTCAGCTTCTAGCCTCTCCACAGCGCTGAGTCTTTTTGGATTAGGCTCTGCTTGCCTGCGGAAATAGTCAGGTCCTTTGTTTAAGATGCGGAGAGGAACAGCTGAGGTGAACGTGATGGCGGGGCTGGCGGGTTTGACCATGCTACCTGTCTGTAGTGTTTCTGTAGGCATGTTTGGTGGCCTTTCCCCGGCAGCCGTTTTGAATTCCTTTCTGGGGTCTTCTAAATGCACGGTGCAGAAACATGTATATTAAACGCAATGAATAGCAGACAGATCTTGGGATCAGAGGGCTAGCAGCAGAAGTAGGAGGAGGAGCAGCAGTGGGAGAAGAAGCAACAGGAGCAGCAGCAAGGCTTCATTTCATAGCTCATTAAGTATCACGGTATGGCTTTCTTGTCTGTATCCCCTTGAAGGAAGCCTTTGTATGAAAAGGCCACCAGAAAACAAGCCTGTATTAATCCTGCTGTGCTGGATTCTTTCTTCTTAATGAAGGACGTGGAAGTCACTGTGGTTTCTTTGTGCTCAACGACAAGCAGGGATCTGAAATGCAAAATGACCAACCACATGTTAGTAACATGGTATGCTGTTCTTCCAGCCTACCTTTGCCCAGTGGTATGTACCCTACTGTGGTCATTAGCAAAAGTGGAGATGAGCTTACGCTTCTATGCAGATAAAGTCATGCACTTTAGAGAAGCTGGTTATTTATGCTCCTATGTCAGGTTAAAATGACATCAAATTCTAAAGTGATAAAAGCCCCAGGTTTATAAATTAATCTGTATCCTTGCATACATATCTTAGATGGCATGTCATCTGAAGCACTGTGGTGCACTGGCTATGTAAAAACAAACCAAAACAAACCAAAAGCCAATCTTCAGGCAAGGAAGGAAAAGCTCATCCTCTCCAGAATTGGAAGGAAATCAGAACTGCAGCTGTGGGTGTTTTGACCCTCGTGTTTTATACTGAATCCATTTCTACAAATATGCTACTCATAGTTACGATGATCACCAGAAGAACTTGATTACACAGATCTTTTTGTCTCCAATCTAACATCCCATTCCCATGCTGTGTCAGAGTGTGTCTCATCCCATCATTTCAGGGTGAAGCATTTTCTCTGCTTGGACTAGGGCTTCATCTATTCTTAAAAGGAGCCTTGTGGGGCAGTGGTTAAATGCCTATACTGCAGCTAAAATTGTGCTCACGACCTGGGGTTCAATTCCAGGTAACAGGCTTATGGTTGACTCAGCCTTTCATCCTTCTGAGGTCAGTAAAATGAGTACCCAGCTTGCTGGTATTTGTGTGCAGTGTGTAGCCTGCATACTTTAATTAAACAGTAAACCTCCCAGAGACTACTTGAAGTGGTATGGGGCTGTATATAAGCAGAACACTTTAAAAGCAACTGTAAAATATATTGCAAATCTCACTTTTGGCAGCCAATGCGCCTGCTTCTACTTGTTGTGCTGCCACTAATTCCCAATCCCTCTTCACTCTGTCATTTCCCAAGTTCTCCTGCTTTACTTTTTCAGCTACCTTTCCCCCTCTCTCTGTGATTACTGCCTCTGTTGTTGCTACAGTCAGTCATTATATTTCTTTAACTAGAAATACTGCTTACAGAAGGGGCAGTGGATTTACAGGCCGAAGCTGTTGGCTAGAGAGGAATTAAACAGATTTTCCCGCAATAAAGCAGTTGGTATTTACCAGAAGCAAGTGACACACTGCATGCCTATGAGGGCATAAAACGACTGCAAGGAATATGAATAATTTAACAAACATGACACCAAATTAAATTATAGGCTACTTTATATCCAAGGAACCACAAAGAAATGCTCCTACATACAGACACTAAAAACCTGTCATTATCTGATCTTGGGATTAAACAAAAGGACAAGGATATGTACAAATTCCTCCAAAGAATCTGGTTGACCATGGCCATAAAACACAATGCTAAAGAAGACAGAAAACTGGTTTAATCCAGTACGATAGTTCTTCTGTATTTCATAATAGTCTTGGTGCAGATGACATAAATATGGCAAGTCTTTATGTGCAGGCTTTACTAACTGTTTTGTTATTAAAGCAGACCAAGGCAGATGCAGACAGAAATTTATGCTACACTGTAAATCTCTCACAAGTTTTGTAACATCAGTCTAAAATGTGCTTAGGAGAGTAGAGGAATTTTGTTTGTAAGAGGCTCTCACGGAAAATTTAACAATCTGCTTTTCCAAAGAGAGAGATTTCACTGTCTTATTTTATTTGATTATCTGGCTTGTTTTTTTGGAAAAAGTATTGCATTTCTTTCACCAATAAAGTGAAATAATGGTGAAAAAAAGATAATGTCACAGATACGGAGGAAAATGGATGACTGTCTTATTGCTATTAATACTAGTTGGCAACAGCTCACACATAACAGTATTCAATTATTTAACACCCTCATCATTGTGAGTTACAAACTACATAAATACTGCTGAGGTTTCCCTGTAACTTATTGCTTCGTTATCTGCAAACTGCAAACCGGAACTGGGGTTTTAAAGCATCTCTCTTTGAAGCAGACGTAAATCAAATTATTAGAAGGCATAATTTTGCACAAGCCTTGCATGCACAGAGGTATTACATTATTAAGTCTCAGAGTATGAGGTGAAGACTCAAAGAAATGCTGTCTCTCTCTGGATCTTCAAGCAGCAAGTCAAATCCCAAGGGTGAGCAGCACTGAAGGAGGACAAATTGATTTTTGTATCTTAGGTGGCTATAAAGCCAGATGTCATGTCAAGGCTGCCAAATGTTCTTCCAGATTTGGAAACAATGGTCATATTTACATAGAAATTGCACAACCTCTGTTAAATTGACAGTAAAGCAGAAAGCATAAGCAGTTAAACAGCAATGTAGAGAGAAATCTCACATCCCTTCAGCTTGATGGTTGCAAAGGGACTCCTGAAATCAGTAGCCGAACAATCTAGGTCTATGCAAAAGCTGATTGAACCAAGGTGTTCCAGCATTTTGCAGGACCGTCTAGCTTGGCAGTTTTTAATCAGCAAATGGTCATCCTTAAACTCTTCACCCCAGAACATCTGGGGTGAATAACTCATACTTTCTCTTGAGAGAGGTCCAGTTCTTCAACTAGGTACAGCGACTCTGGTAACATCCAGTATCTAAGAAGCAGGCATAAAGGAAATGCAGAGGCACAAGCCACAAAACCTACTTGCAAAGACAAAAGCCTTCTGCACGGATACCACAGCACCAAGGCACCCATAGCTACTCATTCCAAGTTGGCTTACAAGCTCAGCATGGACGAGTTATGTGCATGTTGTTTACCAAATGGCTGTCTCTTCAGCCCCTATCCACGACTGGCTTTTTGAAACAATACCTCTGAGCTCAGCTCTGGAATCATGGTTGATAAGAAATATTTCTCAAGCCCTGCTCCAAGCCTTTCCCTGCTCTTCCTCTATGACTGCTCCAACTGCTCCACTCCACCCCACCGATATCACAAGGTTCTTGATATCGGTTTTGAGGCTGAAACCTTAGAGAATGGGATGCTGGTGACCTGTTAAACCTAGGTACCACTTGAACGGAAAACAGGATCTCAGATCCGCAGGATTTCATGTCTCAGCATATCTGGAGCTCTGGATCTGGTCAGAGAAATTCTTAGTAGAGACTGTCATTATTTCAAATGGCTGAATATAAAATGAGCAAAATAAATCTAAACTAGTTTTCCAGGATGCAGTGTTGAGATGCTTTGTTTCTATTATGTCACTGAAAACCTCAATTTCAAACAAACAAACAAACAAAACTCAACCTTCACATAAACATCAAATTTATTTGAGGAATTGACGATGATCCTCCAAGACGGTGCTATAGTACAGATGGTTTGCATGTCAGGCAAGAACAAAAGAAAAAGGATTTGCATGCAAATGCTCCCAAGATTTGGTTCTTTGGCAAATGCAGATAAAAGGATCAGGGGTAACAGCTGCTGTGTAAGGCCCCTTCCCAAGAGCTGATATCTAAGGCTTAATACTGGGTGGACAGAAAATAGTTCCATATCTTAATGGAATTCATCTGTTCCTTCCTAACATTAGAAAAAAAATCATTTTAATAGGCTAAATATGTTGCCAACATTGGCATTTAAAAATGTCATTTGACAGTTACTTGCTTTCATTGTAAAGAATCTTAGATGTATATACAGTGGACCCTTGTATAACAAACAGCTTGTATAACATAAAATCTGTACAACATAAAAAATTCCGGAGATAGGGGAAATTTGCTTAACATAATCGCCTATGGGGAAAATCTGTACAACATAAAAATGGGATTACTCCATTTTCAATGCATTCCTATGGGAATTTGTATAAAGGAAAATTTGCTTAACATAATTTCATTTGGAATGAATTAATTCCTTTATACAAGGAAGCACTGTAGTATCTTTAAATATATCATATTTTGCTATATAACTAACATGGCAATAATTCATATAAATTCTTAAAACATCTCTTGGTATAATCACTGTATCTATATTGAGTTCATTAAAGGTTCCTTATGTGATACTTCATATCATCAGAAAGGTCTGTTGTACTTCCACAGTAAGTACTAAAATAAACCCTGCAATAAAACTGGAATTAACCATCATTTAGTGATATTAAGAACATAGAATGGAGTTTTAAAAATGCATTACTAGAATGCTAGCTACATAGCACTAAGGCTACAAAATCATTATCAAATAAAACTGTACAGAACACTCAACTAGAAAGTGAACATTAACACTACAAATGTGAGATCTCTGTGAAGTATGTTAGTTTTCCAACTATACAAATAGCTTTTTTATTGCTTCCCTTCCCCTGCTGCCCCAGAATATATAACAAGGCTATTAAAATGGTTGAAATCCTGTTGAAGAACTGTGTGGAAATGGTGATGATGTAATCAGCCATCAATTTTACTCGTTAATTTAACAGCCTTGTGGCTCAGTGGTTAAACTGCTGTACTGCAAAACTGTCCTCAAAACCCAGGTTCAATCCTAGGTAGCTGATTCAAGGTTTACTCAGACTTCCATCCCTCTGAGGCTGGTAAAATGAGCAACCAGCCTGCTGGGGGTTGCAATGTGCAGCTTGCATAACACTGCAAACCACCGGGAGGGTGCTTTAAGCACTATGGGGCAGTATATAAGCACCATACTGTACTTTAATAACTTCCTATCTCCATCTCAGGCTCTCTAGGGATTTGTATTGATTGTGGGACGTTGTCTAGAATTTCAGGATTGGGAGGGGGGAAGCACAGGTTACCTGCCCATAACTGTAGTTCTTTGAATGGTCAAATGTGGATCCACAGATTGGATTATTTTGTACTTGTAATTGGAACTTCCAACACCCAATTATATCAAATGCATTCACAGACACCACAGTGACAAACTGATATCTGAAAATTGCCACTATCAGTCCTGGAATCAGGACCCCAGCAGATATTTTCAGAGATTAAAGGCTGTCTACCATCCTGAGGTTTTCAAATGCTGTGTCGTGCTGAAAATGATCCCCAGGTAGCTTTTGAACTTGGAAGTGGAAGGAATAGGAAGCAATTAAATTAAATTCAACAAATGGTATCTCCACCACAACTCAATAATAGTCTAGTAGGGATCCTTTGCCCTCCTCTCCTTGTGGGAGATGGACAGGTAGGCACATAAACAGGCATTATCCACAAGGCTGGCTGGGGATGGGATCAGGGGGCCTTTGTAGACCCAGCACCCATCCAGTCAGTTGCTCCTAGTTAACCCAATGGCTCTGCATTCAGCCCTTATTTGGGGAGCAGGAGGGCAAAGAGTAACACTGCTGGCTGACTACATCATCCCCGTTTATGCCCATGCAGCTCTAACAGCTTGCCACTTATATCAGAATTAAACTCTCTTTGTAGACAGACTACCTTTAAAATTGTCTGGCACTTATGTCATGTCACACACAAGGCCCATTTGTTTCTGTTGTTACATGCTGTAAAGTTGTTTCTGACTTATGGTGACCTGATGAACAGATTAGTTCCAAAAATCCTGTCATTAACAGCTCTACTTGGAAGGCTGCAGATTCTTCTGTTGAGTCAATCCATCATATTTGGTTTTTCTCTTTTGTTTCCCTTACCTTTTCTAGCTTCTGTTATGTCTTTTGAGGCCATAAAGCCTTTGATATAATGCACTGGAAGTTTCTGTTACGAATGTTAAGAAAATCTGGATGTTGTTGAGATTATTTTGCTAGCTATGGTTCATTCTTGACAGAGTGTTCTTTTCCTCAATTAAGTTATGCCATGGTATATGCCAAGGGCTCCTTTATCTGGTCTGTTTTCAAACTTATCCTTAGGTCCACATAGTAGTTCACCTGGAAACTCTGAAACCATCCAAGGTATTACATTTCATGAATTTGTCTGATGATTATTTTATACTGTATGCAGGCGACATTTTATGTTTTATTGCTCAACGAGTCATTTCTACTTCTAATCCTGTTTATATAAGATTACAAAATAACAAATAAAAATGTTCAGCATTTTATACACTTACTATATAAATACTGGGGAAATCAGATTTGATGCCTTTGGAGAGTAACAGCGCAACTGAGAAGTTGAGACCCTGGGGTGATGCCCAGATAATTTTGCTGATCCTGGCAATTTTTCCAGGAAGATATTTTTGATTAATCAATTCAAAGGTATCCAGATCCTTGGTACTAGTGAAGTATGATTTGGTCTGCAATTTCCCTGAGTATTTGGGGGGAAAGGTAAATATTATTAAAACAATATTAACAGCAAGGTTGATGTATTTCATGTAGCTTTCCTATTTTTATAATTCCACCTTTTTTCAACCAAGTTTATCAACAACCTAATTACTTCTTTGATTAGAATATCTGCCTACATTTTCATTTATGGAAAATATAACTACATGTACCTATAGAATGAGGTGCATTTGATTTCCTACCTCTCCTAGCTTACTACAGGGCATACATTTTAATGGCATATTTATGGATATCTCAAAGAATGTTTAATAAAGATGACGGACTTCTATTCTTAGCTGTAATAAGGATTTAGTTTTGCTTTTGGCAAAATTTAGAAATTGTTATTTGATTTCACTGAAGTTTTCTCAGCCACTAGGGTAATTATTTGTATAGGGATTTGTTCCATGACCAGCACTTAGTGCTATTTATGTGATACTGGCATATGGTTAGTACTGGGCCATATGCATTGTTGAGACCTTTAAAAAGCTTTTATTCTGTGAGATCCCTGACATATATGTGTGGAAATATAACTTTCCATAGTCTTATTATATTGGATTAGATTAGTTTATTTCTTCTGAGGTTGCTTCCCCCCCCACATTAAGAACTAGTTTTTCTACTTCAGATCACTTGTTATCAACTATTTCAAATTAAATCAGGCTGAGAGAACACACAGCTTTTATTTGACTGCATCTCCCAGCAGTCTCAGCCAGCATGACCAACAGTTGAGATCTAAGGAAAACAGCATTCTAGTAACATCTGAAAGCCCATACAAGTACCACACAGAGTTCTTCCAGTGTTTTTCAGATTTCTTCAACACTGTCTTTGTTAACGGATTAAATCTTTCATGGCATCATGCCTTCAATGTGTAGTGTACTTTTGTCAGAACTTTAAGATGAAGCCAAGATTCTGTCAATTATCCTTCAGATTCTTGAAATTTCCAAAGCAGTACTCTACTAGGGCAAACCTTCAAACAGAGAACTATCCTTCATAAAAAGGACATGTTCTCATTCCAGGTATGAGAAACTAAAAGCAAAAGCAAAGTGTTCTGATTATATACTGCCCCATACCACTTCAAGTAGTCTCTGGGCAGTTTACAGTTTTAATTACAGTATGCAAGCTACACATTGCCCCCTCCCCATGAGCTGGGTACTCATCTTACCGACCTCGGAAAAGCAAAGCAAAAGCAAAGTGTTCTGCTTATATACTGCCCCATACCACTACAAGTGGTCTCTGGGCGGTTTACAATTTTAATTACAGTGCCTGCTACCTGGGCTTGAACCCCAGGTTGTGAGCACAGTTTTAGCTGCAGTACAGGCATTCTGTTGCCTACAGTAACTTTGCAAATATTTGACAATCAGCTTCACTCATACGGTTAAGAGACTTCCTCTGTTCCCTAGATATTTCATTTGCAAGTTGAGAATAGGACCTTGGTGACTGTGCATCAAGCACAGGGTCCTTTAAAAGGATGGAAGCTTAATAATGCATGCTGTGTGTCAAATTTAATTCCCTTGATGGCTTCAGCTATTTAATACCTAGGAACATGTATTTTTCTAAAGGAAAACACAAAAAACAGAACTAAATATGGGAAGTAAACTTGTGAGATTATCAATTGACTTCTAAATTTAAAAGTGACACAACATATATCTGGTCTATAAACAAAAGGTTTGTTTACCTTCAAATGACACTGCCCTTAAAACCAGTGCGTTCTATAAGACTAAAAACAGTTACAATCTGCACATTCTTTACTATTCTTTCGAGTGCTATCATCTAAAGATGATAAGAGCTCAGGATACTTTGATGAAATGCCACCCTGCTTTCTCAATAGTGAGTCATTAAAATTTTGTACGATAACTGGCTACTCCTTATCAAACAGCCTGCGCTGCAACAAAGGTACAGCATAAGTTACTGTCTATTGCTTTCCAGCATTCCTTCCTCTTGTACATTGTTAATAATTCAAACTCTTTGGAACTTTCCTTTTAGTGCACCCGCTCTATTTTTCTCACAGGACTACCATTATACCGTTCTTGAGGCACTCTGAAAGAACATGAGTACTCTTGATGCAGTCTGATTCGGCATCACCAATAAAGGTAAAAAGAGCAAAAAAAAAATCTCATTGCCACATATGCAAAACAACAAAAAATTTAAACAATTACAGATTTTGAATGAGAAAAAGTACACAAAAGCAGCAGTCATACAGGACTGAGGAAAACCCACGATGATTTAGGATAAAAGAAAGCCTACTGGGAGACACAGAGGTTGCTATTCATTGATGCATGCTTGATAGCATGTTTCTAGACACCAGCTACTAGAGGCGAACAGAATGCTGCTGCATCCATTCTCTTAATGCCATTTGATCGGCATCTGGTTGTTCATGATGGGATTTTACACAGGCCTTTGGTCTCATTCAGCAGAGATCTTCTTATATCACTTCATTAGACCGCTGTAGGATTTAATGACTTAAATGCATAGTGAATATCATATGGGTGGTTTGGAGAAAAAGTCTTCTAAGACTTTTGCAGGTCCAGCCTGTCTCTAAACACTAGCTTAGTAGAGAAGGGGCACTATAAGTCACTTCCAACCTGAACAAAAACAGCAGCAGCAGCAGCAGCAGCAGCAGCAGCAGCAGCAACAACAAGAACAACAGAGAAGGTGTACATACAGGGTGACAGAAGGCTTGCAGGGGTCCCCTGAGATTGGAAATCTCTATCATTTTGTAAGAGAATGATGCAGCTCCCTGTATAATTCATGAAAATAGTGCTGTCATCATACTTCCATACTTTGACAATGAGTCAACTATGGACTGAACTTAAACCGCAAGATGTACCGTTTTCCTTTGTCTAATCATTTAGATTCTTGTAATTCAAGGAAGAATGTTAGTTTCTGAAGGAAATTCAGATTCACAGACTAATACTGAGTTGAATATTACTTGAAGAGGATACGTTTACTTGTCAGTTTTGGAAAATGTGTTGGGGCACATGTTCTGGCCTTTTAAGAGCGAATGAAGCTTTCAAAAATAGTTTCCATAATTGTGTAACTGTGCTATTCAGAATTCTGTTCTCTTTTTACAAAGACACGGTTGACTCCTTTGAACTAGCTGTTCTTGTGATTGCTTCCATGCCATGTGATACTGTCTAAAAACAAAACTATTTTTTTCTGTGCCACTGCATCCCAAGTGTCTATATGAATGTAATCCCTCTATCTACATTTAAGTACAGTGGTACCTTGTATAAAGGAATTAATTCGTTCCAAATGAAATTATGTTAAGCAAATTTTCCTTTATACAAATTCCCATAGGAATGCATTGAAAATAGAGTAATCCCATTGGCACTGGGTGACATAGACCATAGTTGTGGCCCTGTTTCCAACAGTCTAAAGATAAACATGGTAAAAAATGAAATCCTGTTTCCCTAATATGATCACCATATTTGAGGGGATAAGAAGCATGTATTTTCTAATGAAATGCAAAAATACTTGTAGCCTTGGTAAAGGTGGCAGTAGATTGAATAAACACTTTTACTGAATTACAATACAGAAAGGTTTTATCTTTACAAAGTTTTGAATTTATATAGCCAATGCTACCTGTAAAGGAGAATACTGAGAAGGACTGTTTTTTGGTATGTGCCATCACACGACTTCTGACTTATTGTTATTTATTTATTGTTACTTATTTAGATTTGTCACTGCCCATCTCCCCAGAGGGAACACTGGTTGATTTACAATATAAAACACAATAAAACAATAAATATTAAAAATTCTGAAAAAAACATCTTGAGCTGCTTGGAAGGCAATTTTCATGCAGTGACCTTGGAATTTAAGCATGTTAGACAGCTGAGGAAAAGAAACTAACCAGGATCTCCTCAGAACCTATTATGTTTTTCAAGGTATGAATTTTTAGAGGTGTGGTTTACCATTGCCCATGGCTGAGCAGGGTCACAAACACAGGTCCTCTAAGTCCTAGTCTGATCATCACATTATACTTGGTTTACTGTGCATTTCAAATTTATAACAAGGTGAAACTATGGCAACATAGCTTCATTCTCTATCATGAGAAGCAAGTAATGTGTTAAAGACAGTTTCTATGGACAAATTTATGATGTTTTATTTCCATAAATGTGAGATATATGAAAGTGAAAGTAATGGGGGGAAATGATTATTTTGCTCTTATCAAGAACACTTGCTTGCTATCTTCCCCAACAGACAGTGTGGCTCATGCAAAAAGAAAGATGAAACACACACACACACACTCACAAGTGAAAAGGAGATTTTGGGCAATGTGCCAGTCTCCAACTCTGTTTTGCCTAATTAATCTGTACCTCTTTCAAGCTGAATATATGGCATGTGGCTAAGGGTTCCAAGAATATCACAAATAATTCACTGTCTACGTAGAGTCTGGAATTAGCTGACAAGGCAAAGCTAAAGGACAGCCTCATTTTGGGATAACAAGAAGAGAAATTTAGATCACTGGTATCTAATTGGTGCATTTTATAGCACTAAAAAGGTCAAAATCAATTCATAGAAAACCACAAATTAGTAGTAACATACAGTAGGTTGTGGCCAACAGCTATTAGGACCTGAATAATGATGGTTACTTATATGACATGCAAGCATGCAAATGTATAATGAATTATTTGTTATAAATGTATAATGAATTTATACAGTTTGACAATTAAATTTTCAATAAAAATGGTATGGATAATCACATTTCAATATTTATTTTAAGTGCTGAACAACTAAGGAGATTTGGGGAACTTTAAAATTAGAATTTTTCAGGAAATTTTAGGAATTATACTATGGACATACATAAAAAAAGGGGGGGGGACCTTCTTTCTTGAACGTTTTAATGTGGTTTAAGGTTGTAGAGCCAGAGGTTGGGGGTTTGATTCTCCACTATGTCTCCTGGGGGAAGATGCAGAGTACTCAGAATAAAGTAATTATAAACTATTTCTGAGTATTCTCTCTTTCTCTCTCAATAGATTGATAGATATTTACATTTGCATCTCTAGCTACATCTATATCTATGCATACACAAACACACAGCACCGTGATCATATCTACCAACAGTGAATTCAGCTGCTGAGTTATACAGGATATCTCAAAGAAATATCTTGAACTGGGTAAGAATACTTACAGCATGGTGTGTTGTGGTGATTTAAAAAACACTCACACAACCCTTCATTCCTCTTCAATGAGGATTAAACATACTCAGTAGTCTTTGAATGGAAGCCATGGTTGTGAATCACTTCATTTGAAGAAGATGCGGCCAGCTGCCAGGATGAGTAGGAAAGTTCTATTTGCTGTGGTTTCTACTGTTCTCTTCCCTATTGTCAGCCCTCTGGATTCTTCCACGATGGCAATCAATGAATCCAGCAGAGCTACTGAATCCCAGTAAAAGCAAACTTCCAAACAATAATGAAACACAGAGCCCCTCTCCATTGGATTTTACAGCACATCTTCTCTCTGTTAAGGGTAAATTCCCAAATTAACGATACAAATAAAAGGAGGCATGTCATTTTGTTAAGACCCAAAGTTATTCTAAACTCTATTCTTTGTCCAAATTATCTGGATTTACAATGTACTTTAGATACCATGGGGGAGGGGACTAACATTTAATTCCCTTAATTAATCCTAAGCATTGTTTGAATCTCCTATTTGAAACTGTTAAGAAAAAAAGAGGGAATGGCCAGTGTATCTATACCCAACAGAGAGGAGATGAAGCCAATTTGTTTCTTCATGTTTTAAGTCCTGTAGCACACCTATTGGGGCATCCTTTGCTTTACAAAGTCTAAATTTAAGAGCACTTGCGAATTTCAACCTACAGTCAACATTTGAGAGCAAAGTTGGTTTTCAGCAGGGAAGGATAAAGTGAGCTAGGAAATCAAATTCTCTGGTCAAACACTTGAATTGATCAAGCTTCATCTGTAGAGGCACAAGCAGGTCACTTTTGTTTTTTAATTTGGTCATAATAAACTGCATTCTGGGTCATTCCTCTCTATGGAAACAATTCACAGAGAGCTTGGCATGGCTCTCAGATCAAGGCACTTTGTAAGAAAGCTGCTTTCACGATACAGTACAGTGTTTACAGTTACAGGGAGAGATACAATGGCAAATGAGGGCAAAACAAATGTGTAGCTGTTGGACACTTAGCAAATGCAGATGAAATGCAAATCCTTTCTGTTGATAGCAACCCCCACCCCAAAAAAGGACTTCAAATACAGCTCCCAATGTGTGAAACTACCATCACCATCAGTATATATAAAACAACTGTATGCAACTACTTAGTTAATGAAGGCTAACCTTGGCCTGGTGATCAAATCATTGCTTAGTTCTTTAGGCATGGCATGAACTTGTGCTTATGTGGTGCAGGAGTCAGAGTACCCCATGCACCTGAACCAATCTCGTGCAACTGTTGCTCCCATTGTCCTGTCATCAACACAGAAACTTCAGGCAATTTTTATTTTAAATTTATTTGAAATACCAGATCATATCATACATTTTCACACATAAGTTTCTTCCTAAAGTAGACCCAGTCCCTTCACCTCATTAACTTGTGGCTTCTATAGAGAAATTTCTTTAATGAATTTCTATACTGGAAATTTAAAGAAAAATAGTTTGACAACACAACATGCTTTAAGTGTTTAACACAATACGCTTAGACCTTCTCCTTGTTTGCACCAGACAACACAACTCTCTCCCCCCCCTTTGCTTTAGTCCAAGACAAATTTGGACTAGAATATGTATAATATGGACAAGTCTAAGGAAATGAACACCCTCTGTAGTTTAATGTTAATTATTTCAACGTTGGAAGACTATACTGCCAAATTTAGTTCTTCTGTGCTTTTTAAAGCAGAAAACAATGACAATACAGTAGGTACACCTCTAATGACAGTAAATGTCTAATAATCAATTGAATTGCTCTTATCTTACTCCTCAAGACTCACAGGAAGAGCAAAACTGTACAACCTATATCTATGTGAGGTTACATTTAGAAACTGAAAAACATAGTACTGTATGCAGAAACATAGATCTATCAGTAAAATATAATAGGATCAATTACGTTATATAGGGTCAACTTATAACTGAGTTATTCTACCGTCTACTTTCTTTATGTCTTGCTTTATAGTTACTGATATGGCTTCAACCATTTCAACACCCTTTTCACTTAATTTCTGTGGCAGGGTAGGAAGATTGTTTGGCATCATCCTATTTCAAAAATTGACAGTTTTGAAAGAGCTTGAAAGTCTGCATTTTTGGAACTTACTTATTTGCCCTAAAATATGCATTTTATGCATGTTTTGGCTTAAAATATCCATCCTAGATGAACTTGACCCATTTTAGAAGCCAAAACAATCATCAGAATATTGGGAAAAGTAGAAAAATCAAAAGATAATTGAGTTCCAATGTGTGTGCAAGTCAGGAAATATAAATAGGTTCTTTTTCCTAGTTCAAATGTGTGCCATCCATAGGATATATGAGACTCTCTTGGGAAGAAGCTCTCCTTGGTGAGTGAGATCATAATTCCTATAATGCCGAGATATTTGTCTATCATTCATGACAGTTGGGGATGCTGAGAGTTGACAGTCAACACATCTTTAAAAGAACAGACAGAGGAAAGCTGCCCTAGACACCAGGGTTTTCTCTGAACATCAGACATGACAAATGTATTCTCAAAACTTTTATTCAGGGACATTACAGCTCAGAAATCAAAGCAGAATCATGTAATCTAATACACTTCCCCTCCCAATTTTTTTTTGTAGAAGGCACCTCTTAGGCAAGAATGACAAAACAATGCTTATTCCTGTTCAGATTTTTGTTCAACAATTTTACATTCTGAAGTTTAATCATATAGGGAGATCTTAATTATGATAAGCAAAACTTAACATTGTATGATCACATTTCCTTTTTTGCAAGGAGACCTCTCTAAGGTCAGGTTTGAGGAGGGGTGCTTGGGATAAGAGAGGGAAGGGAGATTCTGTTCCACTAATGGTGCCTAGTCACATGGAAGACAAGCACAACTGGATCTATACATGGTTTTGTTATTGTTGCTGGTCATAAACTATCTCAAAAAGATTGTATGAGCCATGTGAATGAATATTATGATACCTTTCTTACAAATAACAGGGTACATTATGGTGTTCTGCAGAACATCTCTCTGAGAATTCTGACCATTGTCATTCAATTTGATTCAAAACAAATTGCCTTCAAAAATTATTAGAGGTGGAGAGATTTCAGAGAAATTTTCATGCTTGAGATATGTGATTTCTGAGCTCACACTACTTTTGAGGTTTCATAGGCCTCTCACAGGCCTCCCTTTTAAAAAGATTAGAAGGCATGCACAGCCAGGGAAGCTGCCGAGTGATGCAGAGTCATGTAACAGAAAGCAAAAACAAACACAGCATTCTTGGCGATGCAGCAATATTTTGATAAGTTCAAAAAATAAAAATGAAGAATTTTTAACTGCTGGCATGTTTGAGCCTCATCTCTAAGAAGCTGATAGAAAATGTCCCCATCTCCTGAAGAAGTTCAGAGAAACTGTCTTTCACATTCTTCTCCTCATAAATAAGTGCAATATTTTAAAAGACAATTTGCAGACAACTATCGTTGAGTTACTGTCAGGCAAATCATGAACACGGAGAATCAAACTACATTGATGCCCCAACCACCTTTCTTCCCATTTCAAGCATTCAAGTTCATTTATACAGGACATATATTCTGCAACCATGGATCAACTGGTCTGAACTATTTTAAAAATCTCCATACATTTTAAAAATCTTGTTTGGCTTTGATAAAGAACAAGTTAAGTGAATGAAAATCCAGTTCCAATAGGGATCAGGGGGAAAATCTTTTAGAAGTTCCTTTCAGTTTGTTATATGTTTAATTGTTTTTAATGTCATAATTCATTGTGGTTTTTAGTCACTTTGTTGTTCAGTAATGTGTGAGCCACTCTCAGTCCCTTGAATAGAAAAATGCCATACAAATAAACAACAAAAATAAACAACATGATACTTTGCTAAATGAATGCTTCTTTCTAACGGAGGGCAGCAGATATATTTTTCAATGGAATTTAAGTCTTAAGAAAAGAAGCAGAATAGCCATCAAATTCCTGTCACCTTATTTTTAGGCTTCGACTGTACTCATAAACTTAAATATATCTAACTATAAGTTGCCTCAATTTTGATTGATATTTAATAAAAATGTTTATCCAAATCATGTCTTTTATACTTTTCTACGCTACAAATTTGTTCCATTCCATATGCTTGATTCACCATACATCAAATTGTACCTTCCATTTAGTTGTTCAGACATTATATTTTACCATGGTTTGAAGTTTTCAAAAATTACATCAAGGCCATATGGTTTTATCAGTCTGTTATAAATATTTGGGCATTTTGCCGATACGTCATACTTGAAGCAAGTCTTGAGGCACAATTGTTAAACTGCTGTACTGCGGCTATAACAGTGCACATTACCTAGGGTTCAATCCCCGGTAGCTGGTTCATTGCTGACCCAGTCTTCTATCCTTACAAAGCTGATAAAATGAGTACCCAGCTTGTTCTGGGGGCAATGTGGATTCTGCGTAATTAAATTGTAAACCATCCCGAGAGCGCCTTAAGGAGTATGGGGCAGTATATAAGCAGCTTGCTTTGACTTTCCTCTTTGATTTAAAGCCACTGAACTTAACCCTATGCTTTTTTTTTCATTTTGTTCAGTGGCCTTTTAAGGAATGGAATAGATAGATACACACCTACACTATCTTATTTAACAGTTGATTCATTTTTTCTAACACAGTGCTTTTTCAAAAAAATTTAAATGTTCTGTATATCTCCAAGTCACTTGGTTGTTTTTAAGATTATGAAAGCGAGGGGAACAAGTGAGGAAATCACAGTGCACCATAGTGTCCTCTTACAGTCATACCAGAAAATATGGTTAAAGGCTACCACACAATCCACGTTATGGAACTCTACTTTAAAACTTCTTCCTCTTTTTCTTAGCATTTGTCCCACTTGTTGATGGGGCCTGGGTTCATTCTTTTTTGGTAAGAAGCTATGAACCACAGTTTCTTAGAAAGTTGCCATAAGCAGAAGCTTTTTGGTCTATTTCTGAATTTGCACAAAGGGCAGAGAGGAAAGTTGAGATAGTAGCTCCCTTAAAGTCAGGAGGTGATGAGAGGTAGAGCTGGGTATCATTGGCATACTGGTGGCACCTAACCCCAATAGACCTGATAATCTCCCCAGTTGTTTCATATAGATGTTAAATAACATAGGACAGAGAACAGAACCCTGGGGAACTCGAACATGAATCACCTAACAGCACTTGAATCATCTGGATTCATCAACCTTCCAGAAATTATTGCTTTTGTCTGACTTCCTCCCCTGGCCAGGCTCTGAGTTACAGCGAGCCTAAAGCACATCATACAGTGGTCTGTCCAGGACAATGGGACTACAGAAAGTTCCTTTACCTCAATGTCCCCACTGTCCACATCAGGGCAGAAGACCTAGTCAGCTCATGAAACCATTCATCTGTCCTATTTATTAGTGACACAGAAATATAAAGAACCCAACATTTTTAAAATGGCAGCATAATGCTGTCTTCTAACCACTTTTTAAGCCTCTGAAAAGGTACAAAATGAAATAAATAAATAAATAATACAATATCATTTTTTTAAAAAAACTAGGCATATATTGGGACATTAGAGTCAGCATTCTCATGCAGAAAACCAACCTTTACATATTTCTGTGCATATCTACTTATAATACTTCGGAAACAGCCAGATGCTAGAAAGGAAAATACTAGAACACAAATAGGTAACAGGTGCCATCTATTTATTTGTAGTATAATATCCACATTCTTAGCACTGATTTCACTTCTTTGGGCTCATTCTTCCATTGTCATTTTTGCTAGAGTGATTCTCCTTATCTGTTTTATTCCAGTGGAAGGTTTGTTACTGGTTTCAGCAAAGCTAAGGTTCAACACAGTCTAAATACTTTAAATTCTAATATGTAATTTCTTTCAAAACAATTTGTTATTTTATAGAAGAACCCAAATTAAACACATTGAAAATATGTTTTCCATCAATTGTTAGTTGGCTGAACAAGGGAGATGCTTATATTTGTGCGCAAATCAAACTGTTGATTTTGACACTTGTTATTTCTGTGTTTCAAAACCATATGGACTACTTGTTTTTCCACAAAGATATCCAAGGTTGCATACTGAGAATTGTAAATTAGCACTCTAGATAATTTTAGTCCTAATACTACAAGAAATAACTCAAAGTAGAAATAAAAGTTTCTCAAACCTTATTTATTTATTTATTTATTTATTTATTTATTTATTTATTTATTTATTTATTTATTT
>JAHTLZ010000204.1:40010852-40051256 GCA_023846285.1 Phrynocephalus versicolor
TTTATTTATTTATTTATTTATTTATTTATTTATTTATTTATTTATTTCCCACCTTTTCCCCCCCACGGGGGACCCAAGATGGTTCACAACAATGAAAATTTTAATACAGTTTTAAAGTTTTGTGCTATACACCTGCTTGCAGATAAAAAGCCGAATGTGACTGTGGTGGTGCCTAAGTTCTGTGCCGCAGCGATGAGGTATCGTGGCTCCCTGTCCACTTCAGGTGGCGGGGCCAGATGATAGGTAATGGTGTTTATGGCCATTGTGTATTTTTCCTTACATCTTCTTATGATGTGGGTTGGAGGTGGTCTGAAGCACGGGCATGGTCTCAGGTTGGAGACAATGATTAAATGCTTAGATTCTAGACTGTTATTGAGTCGACTACCCTGCTATTGGGCCTACTGGGCTGAGAAGATTTTACCTGCTCTGGTTTTTGTGTAAAGGTTATGCTATTGTGTTATGCTTGTTCTTGCATGCATGCTTTTGTTGCTTTTTATATGCTTTTATTTTGGTTTTATGTGGAATGTATTTTTTATTTTGTATTTTGCCTGTCAGTGACCAAAATAAAGATCATCATCATCATCTACTGCTGCTGCTGCTGCTGCTACTACTACTACTACTACTACAAAGAAGCTGTACAAATAACATATCAAAATCAATTAAATATATTAAAATTAAAAACGAAGATTAAAAACAAATGTAAAACATTTAAAAATAACAGACAACCATTCCAGAGACATTTACTGCTTGGAGGCCAGCCTGAGGAGAAGGTCTTTGCCTGACAATGAACGTCCAAGAGGGAGCGGTACAACCTGGTTTATTGAGGGAGTGCATTCCAAAGTCTCAGAGCAATCAACAAGAAGGCACTCTCTTTTGTCCTCACCAAATGAGCTTTGGAAAGAATTTAAACTGAGAGAAGGGCCTCCCCAGAAGATCTTAATGCTGAGAAGGTTCATATGGAGTGATCTGCAAGTTGGGTCATGGCAACTGGACTTCTTGTCTTGTGAAATTAAAACATTTCACTACTCATCCATGCAGCTTCATCAGTCTAAGGAAAGTTGGTGTGAGGACTCAAATTTATATTCATCAGTGGCACCTTCTTTGTTGAACATGCTTCCTTTACATATTAAACAGGCCCCCTCCTTACAGACATTTAGAACCAAGCCTCCAAGGGTTGAGATGCTATGGCAGAAAAGTCCACTTCTATATTTTTGTGTATCTTTGCTGAGACCTTAGTCCAGCCCCAGTCAAATTTCTAAAACTTATTATATTGCTTTATACCTTTAATTCTGTGATAAAGCTTGCATTTCTAAAGTTGGATCAGACTTGGTGATGCTTATAAAGCAATGCAACAACCTTTAGCCAAGATAGACCTTCCTTTGAATAATTTCAATGGATCTCTTCTTATGCATTAACTCAATGTTTCTTCATTTTAAGGATAATTGTGCATCATAGACTCTCACAAGGGAAAATGAATGTCTTTCTGGAAGAAATGCTGTACTTCCACTCTGGCAACAGATCAGGCGATTTACCTTATTCTACTGTTGTTATGTACTATAAAGTCGCCTTTTTGACTTATGATGATCCTATGAACGAGTAACCTCCAAAATGTTCTATCATTAGCGTGTTAGTCTATTATTCCAGTTTCTTTCCTGATGGATCATCCAATACATGTGTTTATAATTTAATTAAAACCTTCAGTTTTACACATTTCTCTGTTACAAGATGCTTCTGCAATACTGCTGGCTATATCAAATTAGGATAAGCATAGGACCAAACGATTTGACACTAAGCATGCAGTCACCACAGAAACTGGGATATTAAATGTCAATGGATCAAAACAGTACAAAAGGTTGCCCTCTGTCCGTCTGCCATAATTTTCTCAAGAGTTGCAATCCTTGCTTTTGTAGCCTAAATGCAGGTGGCATTTAATTCTCTCTTTTTCTACCTCAAGCATGTACAATTGGGAGCGGAGTTGATGTTTCTTCACTTGATTGCAAATATAACAGCTTCATTTAGCTTCTGTTATCATTATCTTCAGACAATTGTTATTAATTTTGAGTTGTAAATGAAATGAAATTATGATCAATAGATTATAATATAAAGTGACAGTATTGTTAGACTTCAAAAAGGTACTAATTTGAAATCAATGCAATCAATTACTGTACAAATCATAAAACAGAAATGTGAAAGAAGCAATTTCTACCATTTAGGAAAAGCGCAGTGCTGGATTAATTTGTTTTCATCATTCTGAAGAGAGTTCCTCTTCCTTAATTCTGGAGGGAGCTCAAAAGATCACAGATTAGATGCAGGTGAGCAACTACAAACCCTTGCCCATGTCAGAGCACTGAAATCATACTGCCCAGTTGGAAGTTTTTAAAGCTTGCAATTATGTAAAATAAGTCCAGATGTGGACAGAAGCAAGCAGGCTAAATTGCCCTTGAAGGGAAACAAAGTGTCCAAGGACACAGAAGTGAAGAAGTGTAGATATAGCATATGTCATGTGATTATTATAAGGTGAAAAGATGATTGGTAATAGAATCTATATATACTATATGTGATATATAATGTTCTTGCTATCTGGTGCTGTCTGTGGCCGACTGCCACTGGTGGAAGTCAATGGTGACTGAAAATGGAGAAATGCTGAAATGCTACTGTTAACTATGAAGAAGTGATGACTGATGTACTCTGAGCAAAGGTATTACCAATGAACTGTAAATATTGTAAACAGACTGCACAAAAACCAGCAACTAGTCTGTTGTGTTTTCTCTAACATGGACATCACTTTTTACTCTGCTGTGAAGATATACACCAAATACCCGTGTCATCTCACAAATAGTAATTAACTGCAATGAGATTGGCAAACTGCCATAAAGACAAACGGAGCATTGGTATTCCAGGTTCTTTCAAGAATAAAGGCTTTTTATTGCAGTAATTGAATCAATGCATTGAGGTGCCACTTTTTAGAAAAGCACACTTTCTGAGGTCCATCAAAACAATTTATACATTTCAGTTTGAGTAAGATAATATACGTCCCATTATTTCCACAGCGTCACCTATTTCAAGACAGGCAGGCGTGCACGTACATTAAAAGCCTCCTCATTTCACATGAAATTGGAACATTTAAAATTGTTTCACCTTGCTTACTCAAGATACAGTAATTGCATACCATCTATCTATCAAGCTTAAGCAAGCAAGGAAAGAGTACATGAAGCAAATTCCCATTACTTGAGACCATGGCCCTTGTGCAAGATCTTGCGGAGGACACTTGAAAAGTAGTTCCTCTTTCTTTATCAGTTTAGACACAGTACAAAGCAGGGAAATTAGGAAACAAGTTCTCTGCCCCTTTCCTGAAAGTTTGAAATGTGTGTTACTGGTTAAGTGTGATATAAGCTTAGAGATCTTTAATGATGTACATATCAGAGATCCTAATGATGAATCATAATCTAATTCTCTTATTGCGCTGCTCACACCTGACAGACCATTGGGTCAGGTACGAATGTTTTAAAATATGATAACCACACTTTTGTCCAAGGGAAATCAATTACTAATTCAACAGACTGGCAGATGTTAGTGAATGTCTTCTCCATTGTGATAATTACATTTTGGGATGCAACTGACAATTTATTTATTTAAAATATTTTTACCCTGCCTTTCTCCTTGAAAACGACCCAAAGCAGCTTATGACACTGGACAACATTGAAAGAGAATGAGTACACAATGGTTGTTAGGAAGATTAAAGGGAATATTTAAAGCTAAGAACAATAAGTGTGAAGAGGCACTGTAGATAATGAATGAAGAATTATTTAATGCAGCACAAACATGCTGGGATACTAATCTGGAGGGTATTCTCCAAGTGACCAGGTTGCAAGTTAGTAATTATTAAAGCTAAAAACAATATATAAACAAATACAGTGGTACCGTGTATAAAGGAATTAATATGTTCCAAATGAAAATTCTGTTAAGCAAATTTTCCTTTATACAAATTTCCCATAGGAATGCACTGAAAACAGAGCAACCTCTAATCGTGAGCATTTTTATGTTGTACGGATTCGCCCCATAGGCGATTCTGTTAAGCAAATTTCCCCTATCTCTGGAATTGTTTATGTTGTACAGATTTTATGTTATACAAACCGTTTGTTATATGAGGGTCCACTGTATAGAAGAAAATGCCACTGAGAAATGGAAAACACAAGTAGTACTACAAATCCAGTCCAAGCAGTAATGTATAACAATCTATCTAAAAATCACATAACAAACAGGTAGCTAGTTATTGGTAGCAACTCTTTTCAGAATGATGAAAAATCACATAACAAACAGGTAGCTAGTTGTCACACAGGATTGCTTGTGTGAAGAGAAAAGTTTTTGCCTGCTTCAGCAAGTATGGCAAAGACGGGGCAAATCTGGGCACCTGTGGGAAGGACTTCCCAAGTCTTGGGGTAGCTATAGCAGTGGTTCACAACCTGTGGATCCCCTGAGGTGCCTGGACTGCAAGTGCAACTCCCAGAAATCCTGGCCAGCTCAGCGAGTGATGAAGACTTCTGGGAGTTGCAGCCCAGGAATATCTGGGGACCTACAGATTGAGAACCACTGTGCTACACAGAAGGGTCCCTCCTATGTGCCCATCAGATGCCTCTGTGAAGGAGGAGGGGCTGAGAGAAAGGCCTCCCCTGATGGAAAGAAGGTTCCTCCACAAAGAGACCTAACTTCTCAGCGGGATAAAAAAGCTTGAGAAGCAGCATCTAGTTTTCTAGTTAGAGGGAGGTTCTGCACTTCTGCCCTGTCATATGAACCCATGCAGGTAGGCAGTGGTACTCATCAGACATAAATCATCAAATCAAATCCATTTAGTAGCAGTCTGCATTTGTAGGCTTCCTTTATAGGAGTGAAACTGATATGAAGTGAAGAGGAGGTGACAGAACAGTTAATTTACCAGTTCGGTGTTGTTAAAAATCTAGTGGTTTTGGACCTTTTAAATTTATAAGCATGATGCTAATTGAAAAAGGAAACATTGAAGTCAATGAGTTCTTCCTTGGATACTTCAGAGTTATCTGAATGGCTCCCACTACTCATTAAAATAGTCATGGCTCTTGTCAAATACCTCCTGTGCAAAAGGCAGCATCTTCAACAGCCTCAGTTTCTCAAACTGATCTATTTTCCTCAAAATCAAAAACAACTCCAAATGAAAAGAAAAGGGAATAGCATCTTTTACACAAATACGTGATTTTGCTCAGCTAGGTGATATTTATTGGATAAAATCTTCTCACATGTCCTTATACACCTCTTGTTGATCACGTGATCCATACATTTTGGTTTTTTGTCTTGTCTGACTGGTCTTAATCTATTTGTAAAAGCAACTTTAGAACAAAGCAAAGCAAAGAAGTAAAGTGTTCTGCTTATATACCATCCCATACCACTTCAAGTAGTCTCTGGGCGGTTTACAGTTTAAATTACGGTATGCAGGCTACACATTGTCACAACCGAGATGTGACTGAGAGAAAGGAGATGTGGTGGGGAAGACAGTATGAGATCAACTAATGGAAATGTTGCTTATTTCTTGCTATAAGAACCAAGCAAAATGAGAAAAAACAAAAACTAAGATCGCATAGTACAAACTACACCCAGATGCCTACAGAATTACTATCTGTGACTCCGTCTCTGTACAGGTTTTCTGTTGCTCAATATTATATCTGTGTGGGTTGATACTGCAGAGCAGTATCTCGCATTGTTAGACTTCAAAATGTATAAAAATGAATAAGTATTTAATACAGCACAAATATGCTGGGATACTAATCTGGAGGGTTTTTTTTTCGAGTGATCAGGTTGCTAGTTAGTAAAATAGGAAAAGAACCTGTGTGGAAGTCTTATAGAACACTGGGCATAAACTATAGTTCTTAATATTTCCCTAAAAGAAGAACAACTTTATTTTTTAAATTTGTAATTCTGAAGTAAAACATGAAAAATACATTCAATCACACAAATTACATGCAAGGAATTGACACAAAACAGTGCTCCCTTCACCCTAGGAGCCAATATTATCGTACTTAATTCCCATTACCACTTATATCCGACCCTCCTTCCATCCTTTAACTTTCTACATATCCTTTCCAGAAATATACATAGTTTGGTTCAACATTTCCCCTTTCCCTTTAATCAGTACAGTGGTTATAAATTCATCCCATATCTCATTAAATCTATTAAGTTTTAGCTCTCCTTTTAAATACTTAATTTCCAAAGTCAATTTATCATTAATTGCAATATTTCAAATTTCATTATATTATTCATGCAATTGGAAAACCCAGTTTTGCTTCCAGGTTTTTTGCAATGAGCATTCAAGCTGCTGTTAACATTTTTATTATCTTTTCTTTTTTTACGTTACTGATGTCATTTTCTATAAAATTAATAGTACTGTACTATTTTTGGCAACCTTTCTATATTGATTTTCAATGTTTCTCTAATCTCCTCCGGGAATTTTACACCATACTTTTGTACCACTTCACAATTCCATCATAAATGCCAGTATCTTCCCACCTTTTTTGTCACATCTCCAACATTTCTTAGACTAGTTAATATCTAATAATGTTTAATTTTGTTGGAGTTAAGTAATATCTCCATATTATTTTGTACCCATTTTCTTTTATTTTGATCGACATAAAAACCTTTTTATTCCAAATTTTTTCCAATCCTCTTTTTCTATCCACCAAACATATTTTGCCCATATTGAGAACAGCATACTCCTTAACTAGTATGTCTGTAGTGCAGTTAGGACCTTAAAAAGGCAGAAGGGATAAAATTAAAAGTAGGGTAAAATGAGTGAAAGAAATGGAAGCAGAATGAAAGAAACCCATTCTCCCTATTCAACATTAGAATTAGATATTCATATTAGACTAGGGTAGTTCCTGTGCCAAAAATTAGGTCCCAAAAAGTTCATGACTACCATCCTACAAGGCCTTGGCAACAGAATAATGGCTGCAAGATTTTGGAGTGAAACTTCTGATAGCAATTGACAGAACTGCAATGTTGCAAAAGGGTCAAGAAGACAGTTTCCAGAAATGTTCAACTTCAACAGAGGTCAAGGAGAAGAGATCCAAGGAAGTGTAAGAGAAGAAGCAGTATGGACTCCAGAGACCTGAAACCTATGGCTTGGGGAAAGAGTAAACCAAAACAAGCAGGAACCTTATGAGGTTAGCCCTGGGCCTTAGGAAATAGAAGGCCAGAAAAATGAGAGGGAAGCAAACAACTAACAACCTGGGAGACAATGAGCAACGGGGATAACTCATCTGCTCCTATTTCCTCAATTCATACAATGTGTCAGTGGATAAATGTAGGAACACCTAATAGAAAACTAATGAGTAGGTGTCATTAATAGGGCCTTTTGCCCTTCTTAGTCATTAAACATCAGAAGACAGAAGAAATCTAATTATTCTGGTCATTACTGACATACACATGCAGCAGCAAAGCTCACTGGGGAGATGTTTGTGTAATTTCTTTTTCTCACCAGTTATGCCTCTGTACTGGGTTTGTCAGTAGATCATTGTACAGTTGTATTCTGACTCCCCCCTCCCCCTCTTTCTCTCATTTAAGAACACACTAATGATTCATGGCATGAGCCAGACTTGAGAAGAGCAAAAAAGACTAATAAGCAATTATTGTAAGGCAGCCTTCTTCAATTTTCAAAATGTTTGCATTAATACTCCAAATGTCTCTGAACACTGCAAGCCAGATATGATATAACCGGCCCGCCAAAAGATTTAAGAGGAAGAAAAACTGGTCCTTTCAAAGTTTTAGACCCTAAGTTCTACAAATTCAATGCATAATAAGAATGTTAAGTTGGGATGGAGGTCTGACATGTGGTTTGTTGCCTTTTAGTATTTAATTCAAGTGGAGCCACTATGTCACTTCTGGTTAAAATTATATATACATACTGGCTAGAGATGGGCACAAAATGATTTTTTGTTTTGTAACAAAAAAAAAACCACAAAGTACTTTTTTAAAAAATGAAATGAAATGAACTGGGGATTTTCATTTTGTTCCATTTTGTTTTTTGTTTTTATTTTTTTGACAAGCAGCACACTCCGTCTGCCCCCTCCCTAGCGCCAATCAGATGGAGAAGGCAGCCGGCAGGGCCCCACACACCAAGCTTATTGGCACTGGGGGACAGCTGGCAGGCCCTTGCACACCAGCTGATCGGTGCTCTGGGGGGGGGCAGCTGATTGCCACCTGGGGAATCCCCCCAGTACCGACTTGGCCATTTTTAAAGGGGTCCAGCTGATGACAGCTCAGCAGGATCCCTCTGAAAATGATCGGGATGCCAGTTCGGGGCTCTCGCGCTGGCGTCTCATGCTGGCACCCGATTGGGGTGAAAGCATGGGCTTTTAAAACTTTTGTTTCACCACTGAACCAAGTGTCAATGGCAGCCATCAGCGCTTGGTTTGCTGGTGAAAAAAAGTTTAAAAAGTCCACGCTTCCCCACAATGTGCCCAATGGGGGGTAGCACGGGCTTTTAAAACTTTTTTCACCACCGAACTAAGTGCCAATGGCCACGGCTGCTGCTTGCTTCAGTGGCTAAAAAACTTTTTAAAAAGCCTGTGCTCCCCAACGTGCCTAATTGAGGGGGGGGGGGAGAAAGGTGCAGAGCTTTTTAAATGTCTTGGAGCCACTGAGTCTGCTTCAGTGGCTCTAAGACATTTTCAAAACCCTGCGCCTTTTCCTCTGATTGGGTGCATTGGGGGAAAACTTTTTTTTAAAATAAAAAACAAAACTTTTTTTAAAAATGCATTTCATGTGAAATGAAACCCCCAAACAAAACAAAAAATGGAACAAAACATAATTCTTCTATTTTGTGCCCATCTCTAATAGTGGCTAGATTAGGGTTTCTGCACAGTGGACACAGCTAATAACCTATGTGTTGAAACGGCCCATTTTAAGAATAGGATGCGATCAAAGCTGGTACTTGGTGAAGTAAGATAAACTTCTTTGTTTGCAGTCTGTGAAGAAACATCAGGCCAAAAAGTTGTTCAAGGTCACATATGATCTTCTATATGAGAAGGTTACAAATTATGCCATTGACTAAGCCTTGGTAATTAGAGTCAAGCCTATAAAACAGGACTGCTGCCTGTAGATGGATGGGCATGCTCACAAATAGATCAAGACCTGCACAAATGTAGGTGTAGTTTGCCAGACAATTGAGCTGAAGAGAGCCCATACTGTCCGTATCACTAAAAATGTTCAAATAATTATTTTTTTCCATCTTGAGAAGTTTCTTCTCAAAAAGGGGATCCTGCATCATTGGTAGTAAAGGCATACCAAAGCAAGGTGCTGCCATATTTTATCTATGGTTCAGGCTTTTGTATACATAAGGACTTGGGCCTCCTTGTGTGTTCAGTCGTTCAGTCGTGTCCGACTCTTCGTGACCCCATGGACCAGAGCTCGCCAGGCCTTCCTATCTTCCACTGCCTCCCGGAGTTTGGTCAAATCCATATTGGTTGCATCGATGACACCGTCCAACCATCTCATTCTCTGCCATCCTCTTTTCCTTTTGCCTTCAATCTTTCCCAACATCAGGGACTTTTCCAAGGAGTCCTCTCTTCTCATGAGGTGGCCAAAGTACTGGAGCCTCAGCTTCAAAATCTGTCCTTCCAGTGAACATTCGGGGTTGATTTCTTTCAGGATGGATAGGTTTGATCTCCTTGCAGTCCAGGGGACTCTCAAGACTCTCCTCCAGCACCACAGCTCAAAAGCATCAATTCTGCGGCGATCAACCTTCTTTATAGTCCAGCTTTCACTTCCATACATCACTACTGGAAAAACCATAGCTTTGACTATCCTGACCTTCTTTGGCAAAGTGGTGTCTCTGCTCTTTAGGATGCTATCTAGGTTTGCCATTACCTTTCCTCCCAAGAAGCAGGCGTCTTTTTATTTCGTTGCTGCAGTCGCCAGCTGCAGTGATCAAGGAGCCCAAGAAAATAAACACAGTCATTGCCTCCATTTCTTCCCCTTCTGTTTGCCAGGAGGTGATGGGACCGGTGGCCATGATCTTAGTTTTTTTGATGTTGAGCTTCAGTCCATTTTTTTCACTCTCCTCTTTCACCCTCATTAAGAGGTTCTTTAATTCCTCCTCACTTTTTGCCATCATAGTAGTATCATCTGCGTATCTGAGATTGTTGATATTTCTTCTGGCAATCTTAATCCTTATACAATATAAATTCCTGCAAACAGTTTTTGGTGTCCCTCTCTGCATTCCCGCTGCCCTACTGAGAATAGAAGCTGCTACGGCCCCAGTTGAAAAAAGTGCTTGGCTTCAGATAATCAGTACTTGGCTGGTGTTAAATCTTAATCCTACTGGATTAGCACGGCTGATTTTAATAGATAAGAAACCCTAAAACTGGGTGAGAGCTGTGAGGGAAAATTGTTGTCCTTTGGGTTATCCCTTTTGGCCCTACTACATCTGGGATTTCTGAAAGCTAACAAGATTATTAGGAAATAGATCTGGGAAACAGCAGGCCAACTTGACAGAGTACAAGCATCACATTACTCAGTGGTTGGGAATTGCAACAAGATTTTTATCCCAGCAGAATAACTATATAATTTGGAACTTGATAGACATCAGAGAGCTTTTATTTATTCTTGTCCATTTTAATGCTCTGCCTTCAGCCTTTTTAGACAGAAGATAGTTATGATCAGCTTTTTGGACCCTGACAATGTGGCATGGTCAAAACTATGGGATATGCTTTGCTGTAGTGTGCATTTTATAAGGATTCTTCCATTATCCAGGTAGACACATTTTATTCCCCCCTCACCGTATCTGAGTCATCAAGTGAAGCCACATTCACAGATGCAAAATTTAGTGTGGTGGTGTAGACAATAAGAAATCACTGTGCTGAATTGAATTTAAAGTCAATTGTAATCTGAATTTTAGACTCCTTTGGTTTGACAGTAAATATTTTGTGAGATTCTATCTTTGAGGTACTTGGACCCAGGTCGTACAGTGCTTTGTAGGTCAAGGTCAGCACCTTGGATTGTGTCCGATAGCTGATTGGCAGCCAGTGGAGCTGTTTTAATAGGGGTGTGATGTGATCTCTGTACCCCACCCCAGTCAGCAATCTGGCTGTTGCATTTTGGACCCATTGAAGTTTCCTGAGACTTTTTGTCAGTAGCCTCACACAGAGCATAGCCAGGACCTGGGCATCCAAGCTCAAGGATGAGTCCAAGAGCACCCCCCAAGCTGTGCACTTCTTTTTTCAGTTGGAGGGTGATCCCATCCAGTACAGGTTGTATCCCTATTCCTTGTTTTCCCGTTCGACTCCTCTGTCTTGTTTGGGATTCATTTCATTTTGTTTATCCTCATCCAGTTCATTACTGCAGCTAAACACTCATGTAAAATTGAGATAGTAGCTCCCTTAGAATCCGGAGTTGATCAGAGGTGGAGCTGGGAATCATCGGCATACTGGTGGCACTTAACCCCAAAAGTGCTGATAATCTCCCCAGTGGTTTCATATAGATGTTAAATAACATAGAAGACAGAACAGAGCCCTGGGGAACTCCACAGGTCAACGGCCTTGGTGTTGAACATGAATAACCTAATACCACTTTCTGCATTCTTTCCTGCAGGAAGGACCAGAGCCACTTTAATGCAATTCCCATTTCAGAGAGACGAGTCAGGAGGATGCCATGGACTATAGTGTCAAAAGAAGCTGAGAGGCCTAGTAAAACCAAAAGGGACACAGATCCCCTATCCATTTCCCTGCGTAAGTCATCTACCAGTGCAACCAGTGCTGTCTCAGTTCCATAGCCAGATTCCATAATGTGAATTGCCAGCTCATTTCTTCTAAAACACTTATGCTATTGATCAGGCATTATTGTACCAGAGGTTCTAGCAGAGAGGTGGGGGGGGGATAGAAGCAACAGGTCAATCAGTGTCTGCGAAGATTTTCAGTCATCCAGGTGAATTTATCTGGACGTTGAGTCATAGCAACTGGATTTCTTTTCTTGAGAGACTGGACAGCTGCTCACCCAAACAGCTTTGTCAGTCTGAGGAAAACTAGTTGTAAGTCCTCCATTCTATAGAATAGAAGACTCGCAAGTAGCTTTCCTCAGACTGATGAAGCTCTTTGGATGAGCAGCGAAACTGTTCAATCTCTCAAGAAAAGGAAGTCCAGTTGCCATGACTCAACGTCCAAATAGGTCAATCAGTGCAAATTCAAACATGAATGCAAGGGGGAACCTCCGGAAAAAGCATTCCAGTTCCAGCAACAGAGTCAGGTGAATGAGAATGAAGCATTCATGGAAATAAAATATCTTTTACTAGTTAATTTATATATGCAAATAACACATTAATTTTATTACTTCATTCATATATTCAGCAATATATGTGCAACCCGTCAGAAGTTATGCTGCCAAGACTTCTGGCAATTGTCGTCAAATAAAATAACGGAATCCATGGCATCACCTGAAAACCGGCACCCAGGCAGAAGTTAAATCCCACAAAGGGAAATCCAATTATTAGATCCATTGAAACCATGGGGCTTAGATTAACTGTGATTTAACTAGTAGTTCCATTCATTCAATGAAATGCCCTTTTAATCTAAGTTTAACAACTAAATTTCTGGGCAATGGATGGATAAGCCACCTTGTGTCCTTTGCCAAGGAGAAAGGTGGGGTAAAAATACTCAAAAATAAATAAAATAAATAAATAAGAATGTTACTGAAGCCTACAGGTCTTGCAGCCTGCTTCAAAAGAAAAATCTGAGTGACAAGAAAACCTGAAGAACAGAATTTAAAAGGTCTAAAATGGGCTATAAAAGTACATAATAGCTAACGTATAGTGTAGAGATAGCTAATGAAAAATGATAAAGTTTATAGTATAGATCTAGCTAGTAGAAGGATGTGCAGGCAAACAATAAGATATAAGGCTTAGTTTTCACATTTGGCCTGGTCTTTACATCTTAAATTGAAGCTCATAAACTGGAGTTATGTATCTCAGTTCAATTTAAAAGTTAAGCATCCTGTCCAGTTTCAAAGACCCAGAGTGAAGCCTTAAACATGCTAAACATGGTTATTCAAGGTGAGGTGTAGTCAATCCTTGCATGTGGATGCAAGGATTGCCCCAAATGAAATACTGCACCTTGGAACAATGCTGTTTGGCAAAGTCTAGATAGTGGCCATGTTAATTTGGCCATCTAGTCACACCCATAGACACAAATGCTACTTTTGCAGGAAGCAGCAGAGGCTGCATGTTACAGTACTGCTGTATTTGTTTCACCTTGTGAACAGCAGATCAAGGGCAAACACCCATTCCTTCCCACCTTCCCAGAACATGGAATGAAACATGGGAAAGATGGACAGTTTTGACAGACATTGTGGGTTTGGCTTGTAACTAAGTCAGCTCAACATTTATTAATCAATTTGGAGGAAGATGTTCTAAAAGATATCACTGATATCTGAATGTTGCTCTTAGTATCTGACAGATAGGTACTGTAGACTAGGTGGCACCATCAAAGGAAGGAGCGTTTGGTGGAGTTGCAGAAAAAGAAGTAGTATAGGAGATACGGCAATGGTATCTACCTAGTGAGAACCCAGCTTATAAATATCCCTTCCCAAGTGCAATATATTTCCATACTCCCTATAGGTTTTCTGCTAAATTGTGTTTTAAGAACAAAAATGAAATTAGAAACTCCTACAGTTCAGCTAGTACAGTATAGATACCCTAAGCGCATCCAATCTTGCTTGATTTCGGAACCTAAGCAGGGTCAGCCCTTGGATGGGAGACCACCAGGGAATACCAGGTGCTGTAGTTGCCTGGAGTAGGAACTGGCAAACCACTCCAGTATTCCTGCTGAGAAAACTCCATGGACATGGAGTCACGAAGGGTCCGTCACGACTGTAACGACACAACACACACACAACACACTTCAGCTATAAAGTTTCATGATGATTTGTTTTTGTTCTTCTGTAGTAGGCCATTTAACAGTAACATTGAACATTTAACTTAAGACCCTGGTTCTTTTTATACCATCTTTGCATACAGGCATAATATGAGTATTTTCAAAGAAGGAGCCTGAGGGTTTCAAGTTTTGGTCTGTTTGATTATTTAAAAACAGCAGAAAAGCATGTTTCTATAGTAACATCCTGTTAACAAAGCACCATGACTTTATATATTTGCAAACAAAGCCACCCGTAGCATAGGCTGAACAGTTGATATAAGCACCTTTTTGTCACAATATGCATAGCAGGTAATCTGTCACTATTATTTGTTGGTGCTTCTGACATAAATTAAAACAAGAAAAGAAAGACGGTCTGGGTCCATTTGAATTTGTGAAATTTATGGAAAAGTTGACTCACCAAATCCCAGTCCTAATATTGAGCAATTTACATGCTGATCAACAAGATTTCATCCATGGATTTCACCACCTTTGTGCATAGCTGTGGTAGGCAGGTAATAGAAATGTATTGTAAAATGAGCTTTAGCTAGTTTGTGTATTGTTGTACCATTAGCAGTTTGTCTCTTGCAAATCCAGCACATGCCCACTTGAGCAGAATACTTTCAGGAGTTGAAACTGACTTGCTTCTGATTAATGTTCTTGCTGGGCTATGTTGCTTCCGCCCAATGATAAAGCAGATATTTTTATTCCACAGACAAATGGAAAGTATGCCTCACTCCCCCATATACTGACCCACTTGCATATTACAAGATGTTACTATGGCTTATTAATGTTGTGGGTGGGGGAACCTTTCCAATCAAAACCCACAATTCCTTTGCAGATAATCTGCCATGGGTCACATGGGGGCAGCAAGGAATTCCAGAAGAAAAAAGTGTGCAGTGTAATGCAATCAATGCTCTCTTCCTTCTCTTTACCTCCTCTAGGTAAACTGGCATGGGTCTAGCAAAGTACTGTACACCGAAGAGTACTTGAAGTTCTCATCAAAACCCGCTGTGCGATGGGAGCTGCAGTACCATATTCCACACTTGGTTGGGGAGGCAGCCCCTGAAACCATTTGTGACCAAACTTCCTTTAATCCTAATCTGACCAATAAATGACTATCGCAGGAGAGTCTTAAATGTTTTCCACATTAGCATGACTCCAAGCAGCATCTTTTTCTTTGTAATAAGAACCAGAATTTCAAAAAAAAAAAAACCAAACCAAACCAAACCAAACCAAAACAGAAAACAAAACAAAACAAAAACTGCTGGATAGTCCAGTGGTATAAGACATCTGGCTGCAGACCCTAAAGGTTAGGAGTTTGATTCCCCATTGGGCCTTCTTGAGAGGGGCTGGACTGGATAATCCAAAAGGTTCCTTCTAGCTCTGCAGCTAAGATCATTATAATAAGAAAATAGTCTCAGGCAACATTTCCACCAGAATCAACAGAAGTAATTGGCTCGATTTCAAAGAAGGCCGGGTTCAGCAACTTCAATAAGTGGTCAAGAAAGAAAGAAGGAATGAAAGAATTGCCGTCTGCTCCATTCCATCACATACTCCCGCCACGTTTGGCTACTTGGACCCTCTTTTCATACCGAAAGTAGTGGATGTTCCTCTAAGGCTAAGGAAGCAGGGAAAGTGGAGAAGGCAGTGGAGAAGCTGTTGCCAAAGTATGTGAAGGGGAAGACCAGAAGACAACCCTTGATAGAAGGAAACCTAGGCTTATTACAAATAAATACAGCAGAAACAGCTTAAAGCAAAGTGTTCTGCTTATATACCATCCCATACCACTTCAAGTAGTCTCTGGGTTGTTTACAATTTTAATTACAGTGTGCAGGCTACACATTGCTTCTCCCCCCTCCCCCAGCAAGCTGGGTACTCATTTTACCGACCTCGGAAGGATGGAAGGCTGAGTTAACCATGAGCCAGCTACCTGGGATTGAACCCCAGGTCACGAACACAGTTTTGGCTGGAGTAGAGGCATTTAACTATTGCACCATGAGGCACACGAGCATTAAAATGTACTTTAAATGTAACCTAATGGCCTTGAAATATAATTTGTCTCCATACTTTGTGGGGTAGTAATAACTGTTAAGCAAATCTGATGTGTTTTAATATTGAAAGATAAGGACTACAAAATGTAACAGAGGTGTAATAGTTCAAATAGAATATCTGAAAAATAACAAAAGGGTCCTGTGTTTTCTGAAAATTTTAGGATTTATAGCTTAATTAATCATTTGTGAAATGTATGAACTGCTGTACAAATATAGTTCTCATTCTAAGCTGTGCTACAATGAATGATCAAATTATTTATCAGCCACCAAACTTATGATGAGTGGAACTAGTCATGTGAAGTCTTCATCCTATTTACATGTCCTTCCTGCTGGTTTGATTGCCTCGCTGTCTTGAAATATTAAGCTTTTACAGCACATTTTTACTGCCTGTCAGGAAGACATTTGCTTCTCAAAGGCAATATTTATGTATCTAAAGAAAATCAATTTTTTTGGACAAAGAAGAAACTATGAATTTTTTACAAGGCACTATTACGAAGTTAAAGTGCTTAAAAGAAATCAAGTATAGTAGAGCCACAATGGAAATCTTGGGCAATATATCATTTCACCTTGCTGATGTACTAAATCATCTATTTTTGCTTCTAAACAAACTGTAATATTCCAGCCTGAATTATTGGATACACTTATATCTCATTTTCTTCCTTGAGAAACTAAAGGCAGCATACCCTTCGGCGGGTATGATTGTGTCTATGGAAAAAACAGTTAGAAAGTACAGTTTAAATCAACATGCAGTGGTACTTCTAAATATTGTACAGCAGGTTGACCTTCAGAGTGGAAAAGTTCAAGGCAATTGCATAATCTACATTTTAGTTCAGGGAAGTCTGTTTTCTTCATGTAGTTATGCATCTAACTGCCGATGTAAATCAGTCTTTTAATGAAAGACACATTGTATTTCCTCAAGAAAATGGGCAGTGCTCAACTGCAGAAGAAGCTTGTCTGCCAGAACAAGAAGCTCAGCAAAAAAGCAGTTAAGTGCATGAGCCTGCATGGGAAAAAGACTGTGAAACTGCAAGACTAGTAAAAAAATAAGGGTACACAGAGCAGAAGTTAGGAAAAAACAGAAAATGTGAATTTCTGCATGATGCAGATGCCTAAAAGCCAGGATTCTTTATGCATTATTTCTGACATATTAATGAATTGCAGTATCAGTATTCTGTTGTATTTACTGTGTACAAAATTATAATTGTGGATGTGGAAGCAGCTACTTGGAGAAGTGCTAGACGCATCAGGAGGTACAGTGCCTGTACCTCATCAAATAGTTGTTTCCACTGCCACAAATATAGCTTAGCACTAGAGATCAGCACGGAATGAAAATATAGTGTTTCGTCTAATGGACTTTTAAAGACTTTTTGGAATGAAATGAAATGATTCGTTAATGGCTCTCCTGGGTGCTAGAGGCACCAAAATTGCAGGGTACATTCTTTGGACTCTAAACTCACCTCGAGCCCCCTAAATTTGAAAATGTTTGGGATTCAGGGGGCTGAGTTATTAAACTCCAAAGAGGCCTCCCATGAGAAAATCATTTGTAATTAAGGGAACTGCTTGAGGAAGCCCCCCCGGGGGTGTGTGATTAGCCACTTCCCGACTCAATTGGAAATTATTTCTCCTAGGGGGACCCCCTTTGGAGTTTAATAACTCAGCCCCCTGAACCTCAAACATCTCTAAATTTGGGGTAGGGCTTACAGGGAAGTTGCACCAAGATTTTGGTGCCTCTAGGACAAATCATTCTGTTCCTAGAGGGAAAAAATGGCATTTCATTTCATTTTATAACAAAAAATAGATCCTAATGTTTCAGTTTGTAATGAAATGATTCATTATGTAATGAAATAACAAAATAGTGTTTCATTTGTCATTTCCTGCCCATCTCTACTTGGCACACATTAAATACAACAGGATATTGGCATTGCAATTAATTAATACAATATATTAGAAATAATTCATGAAGAATCCAGGTTTTAAACCTCTTAAACATACAGCAATGAACATTTTTGTTTGCTTCTAACGTCTGCTCTGTACATCAGTTCTGGTAGTTCCATGCATGGAAAATGCCAATGAGATTAAATGCAAACATTTTTTGATATCTTAAACTATTACAAGATACATTATAGCCATGCTTTATTTGCCTTGGCTTTCTAATTTTATTTTATAAAGTTGCTCAATCAAATCAAATACAAATAATTCCAAAAAAAAATTAGTAAAATATTTATGGAACACACTTAACATAGGTTTTGCCTTGCTGTCAAATTGAATATTTACATGTGTACAAATATTGTAGTTCTGGTCCATGAACATCCTAATTCCACTTCTTAGATCAAGTGTGTTTGTACTACAATTACCACTGAAGAAAAAGATAGGCATGGCATGACTTGCACTAGTGCATTGTCCTGTGTGTGTCGTTGCAGTCGTTACCGACTCTTCGTGACCCCATGTCCATGGAGTTTTCTTGGCAAGAATACTGCAGTGGTTTGCCAGTTCCTACTCCAGGGACCTACAGCACCTGGCATTCGTCTCCCATCCAAGTACTTACCAGGGCCGTCCCTGCTTAGGTTCCGAAATCAGGAGAGATCGGATGTGCTTAGTAAACAGTGGAAGGTCCACCCCACAATTCCCAGCTATAGTAATTTGGACGATAAGCGGTAGAAACAGTTAACATAATATTTGTACAAAACGGAAGGGAAAAACCACCCAGTTCTTATGGAAAGATTTCTACCAAAACAATAGAAGAAAAATTTATTTACCATTTGTTTCATGCCTATGCTAACTGCAATTCACCAAGCTGGTGACAGGCATGTATGGAAGGCAAGAAGCTCAAATAATTTCTTATTTGTACTGCTGCTTAAAGACACATAAACCATAACATGGTTAACCATGAAACATGGCTGGACTGGCTGTTGGGCTTGATGCACAGGTCTGACATTTGTACCCTGCCTTTGTTCCAAGAACATCAGATCAACCTTCTATTTATGTTGACATCCCATTTATGTACAGGTCTGACATTTATATTCCTTTGACCCAGGTTAGGTTAAGAGCAATCACTCACTAAGAAAAATGCTTATTTCATAATTTGCAACTATTCATTATGTACAAATACCACAGACAGGAAGGTGAATATAGTTCAAGGCACCACATGGGTGAATAAACAAAGCTTTTCGTTGTTGTTTTAATTCAGTACAGGAGCTTTCCACATGAGGCTGCAAGGCACAACATGATTTATTCAGATAAAGGGAATGGAATGCAAGAATTCTGAACTATTTCCATCTTTTGTTCTTTTGGACATTGCAAAACTGAAAGAAAATCAAAGATTTTTAATATTTTAATAAATTCAAAACATATCATTTTGGCTTCATTGACAACTACCAAGCAGCACAGTACACCTCTTTATTCTGCACACAATGCAAAATAAAGAAACTACATGTATTGCTTATCGCTCTGTAAATTGCAGCAGTATCCTGGAAAGATTCCACTGGGAATTTATCAGGTTCCTTTTCTTAACAGGGATGGATGTTGGTATTTTCTTATTAGCGGATTATTTCGCTTCATATTCTATTTTATCTTGCATGTTAGTTTGGTACCACTCTTGAAGGCATCTTAAATTTTAAATAAAATAAAGTCAGATCAGTTAGATTATGTTGTCCAGGTAGCAATAGATATCATATAAGGCTTCTACCTCTGAAAGGAAAGCATCACGAGTAATACAGGTAATGTCATCAAAATGCAGGGCTTGAATCTGGTAGCCAAAGACTGGCCAAAGGATATAACTCTCATTTTTCAAGAGAGCACATTTTTAATTCTTCAGGAGTCAAATTATGTTGCAGAAGCCATATGGAAGTAGAAATACAGTGTACACTGCCTACATGTTTCAGCTACTAGTAGGCACAGTTCTTTTCAACAGAAAAACAACTAAGCGTTATTATCATCATTACCACCACTACAATAAAACCTCCCCTCCAATTACATTTTTATATTGGGTACTTCTTTGTCCCAGATGATTTAACTTGCTATTGTTATATGCCATTGGATCTCATTTTACTTACCACAACCCTAATAGGGTTTTTAAGACATTTAAGGAGTTGTTTTGCTATTGCCACTTCCTCCCTCTGACTTTCCATGGTCATAAGCATTTGAACCTAAGCTTTGAGTCCTAATCTATTTGGTGTACTAAATAACCAAGTAATATTTCCAAGCTCTGTGCTCTACCATTTATGTTGTTATGTGCTGTCAAACCACCTCCAACTTAGCGTGATTCTAATAGGTTTTCAAGATATGTGAAATATTAAAGTGTGGCTTTTCCAGTTTATTTTCCACGTGAGTATCCATGATCAAGCGGAAAGCTGAATACAGATCTCCTGAGCCCTGCTCTGCTACTCTTTCTGATGTACCACACTGACTTCTATAATAATACTTCAGGAGCAAAAAGAAAGTTTAGGGTCTTTTTATTAATTATTTATTTTGGGTTGAAGCAGGTGGGATATCTCCTGATTGTCAAAAGAGTGAACCCACTTTGTCAAAAGAGTGAACCCACTTGGGAGTGGGTGGAATGAACATTTGGAAGTAGTTCTCAACGTCTTGGGTCAATATCTCTCAGCTTCAATATATCACATCCTGTAACTGGAGATTGCATCCAGGCTACTTGCAAACAATGTGCTCTGCTCAATGAACAATTGGTCCATAGTACCATGGTTAAAATAACAAGTCATTTCATGCTGTCACAGTCTCAGACTGCAAAAGTTCTAAGAGCAACTTTCTTCCAGATTTGAAGTTCCCAAAGTAGTTTTTAAACTTTACCAGCTATATTTTGACCGTTGAATGTCACTACAAAGGAAACCTCATCTACAGTTCAGCATGCTCCATATGGATAAAAGTTGTAATAGGGAGGTGAAAAGGGGGAAAAAACCTGTTTTGATAAGTGTTAAGCCACTCCTTGAAAATGTATATTCATTCAAACATATTTTGAATGCTACAAATCACAAGGCAGCCAAATGTAAAACTGAAATATCTCCAGTTCTTTAGTTCACTGAGATTTTATTTTCTATCTCTTTTTGTTTCGCTGCTTTAAAAGAAAACATACCAACATTTAATATCAAGCTCTGCATTTCAGGTCTGTCAGGGCTCAAGTGCAGTAACATTCTCTAATTATGTGTAATATTCAAAATGAGACGTACTGTACCACTATAAATCAAAGTGGGCATAAAAACTGTTTGTCCATCAACATCAAAATGCCCCGTTTGAATTTGGATTATTATCTTAATCCATGCTACAAATAGCACACATAAAAAATTAGTCAGTCAGAATAGATGAATGATGGCAATCAAATGACAGAAAAGTGAAACTGAGGTCATGTTGATACTCATAATCATCATAGAACTACAGAGGAGGAAGGGGCCTTAGAGTCCGTTGAGTCCGGCCTCTGTAGAGGAAGCACAGCAGGAAAGTAAACTCCCAGCCTGCAGCTAGATACCTAAACCACTGAGCTATCCAGCAGTTCTTAACTCTGCTTTCAAATATTTAATTCATGCTAAGGATTTCCAAAGATACTGTGAGGCGAAAGACTGTGATCTTCATAGGTACAGATAGATACACAGATGTTAACAGCTTGTATTTTGTTTACCCCTTTCCCTCTCCTTCCGATGCCTCGCTAAAAAGATACAAGTCCCTTTACAGTCACTCTTACTTGCCATGTATGGATTGATAATTATACTCAGCTGATAATTATACTCCACTGGCTGCCAATCACTTTCCAGGTACAATTCAATGTGATGTAAAGCCCTAAATGGCCTGGATCCAAACTATCTCAAAAGCCGTTATCTCTCATTAAGAGCAGACCTGGGTGTTAATATCATCAGCCACCTTCACAGGTACATCCAGATGGGGACAAAGAAGAGTTTTCTCTGTTGCTGCTCCCAGACTTTGGAACTCCCACCCTCAGGAGGCCAGATTAGCTCCAACTTTGCTGTCCTTCTGAAAGTAGGCAAAGACTTTTCTCTTAAGGCAAACATTCCTTCAACAACTAGCTACCAATGAGTGATTTTACGATGGATTATTATGCATTACTTTAACTGGATTATAGTACTACTCGTGTTTTCTACATTTGTATTTTTTTTATTTCTTAAGAGTGGCTTTTTGTTTAAATTATTTTATACCTATTATTCTTAGTTTTAATATTGCCTTTTTAATGATGAATGATGCCTTTTTACTCATTATTCTTAGCTTTAACATAAATAGCTTCTCTAATAACAGTAACAATTGTGTGATGTCAAGTTGATTTTGACTTGTTGCAATTCTTTCCAGGGTTTCTAGGCAAAGAATACACAGAAGTGGTTTACCATTCCCTGAGAGTTTGCAGTGTTGCATGATTACCCTGGATCTTCCCCAAGAGGTTCAGTGCGGAATCAAAATCTCAACCTCTGGCTGCTCAGCCCAATACCTAAACTACTAAGCTATCCATCCAGCATTTTTGTTGCTTCTGTACCCTCACTTTGCTGGCAGATCTTTTTGTGGAAGCTCTAGACATCTTTAATTCACAATAATATAACTGAATAAACTGCATTTTCTAAAGAAGTAACCGTGCATAATCATTTTTAGATGTCTGTTTTCCTGATGTACCATTTGGCTTGTGTCCATCTCTTATTAAGAATGTTATGTGTATCTCTGTCACAGCAACATCCAGATACTGTAGCTATATATTTCTGAACATGTCCTTTTTCCTCATCATTTTGCAAATGTGAGAATTTCTTTTCTGACTCCTTTTGTTTGTTTTCTGACTCACATTGTTTTAAAAAGTGAGGATAGAAAATGTTTAAGGAGTCGGAAAAGAAATATGAATCTTTGCAAAATGCTACATGTTCCAAAACAAAGGTATCAGTATTCCTCAGTAATTGAGGGAAGTAGTTTATCTGATTTATTGCTAAACATTACAAAGACTCACCTTAAGCTGCTTGGAAGGTATTATCTATCTCCAACATCAACAAGCTTATAAGGGTTGTGGTGTCAGAGATATACATAGGTAACACTCTTAGTAAGAGATGGACACAAACCAATGAATGGTATGTCAGGAATCTGGAATTCTAAAAATAATAATACATAACTGTTTCTGTAGAAAAGGAAGGTTAGTCCCACTGTGAATTAAAGATGTATAGAGTTGCCACATGAATAAATACCAACATCTGCCAGGGACTGACAGCGTTAAGTATCATGCTATTAAAATGCTGCTTTTTCTTTCTTTTACACACACACAAATAATTACAGGATGTTTCTATGTCTCTTTTGAAACAGAAAACTTAGGACCATTATAACCCACAAATACAGCACAGAGAGGGGAAAACAGCAAGTAAGGGAGAAAGGGGTTATACGCATGCCCCACAGTCTCCATTCATCTTTGTCCTGACTTAACTGTTGCTATGCAGAAAGTCCATCCTAGAGCTGTAATCTAAAGGGAACTTAGATATTCAAGTCCTGCAATGCACAGGACCATAGCTCACGCCCGTACTGGAGGAAGTGAAGATAAGAGTAAATGAAGTACACTATATTTTGTAGGATTGTTCCAACAATACGTTCAAAGCAGTTCAGGGATTTAAGATGCATGCACGGCTCTATTTTTTGTGTACTTGTTTGTTGCCTTAAAGGATAAGTAGGTAAACAACTTCAGATCCTCCAAATACTGATGGATTGCCACTCTGGTCAGCAAATACACAGGGAGGATGGAAGCTGGAGTCCAAGGTTTGCAAGTTGCTCAAACTGCTACTTTATCCACAGCATTTTTCTAATTACTCAAAATACTTTGCCTGTGATTGTCAGCCTTATAAAATAACACAAATATGTTAAAGTTGGAGAAAGGGAAGAAGAGGCTTGTAACAGATATTTGAGTTTTTAGCTGGTGTAAGATTCAAATTTAGGATTTTAGTTTTAAGCACTGCAGCGCACAGAGTCCTATCTTACAGAACACAAAGAACCAAATATTAGTATTATGCACTATGCCTGGGGAGAAAAACACACCAAATGCAGATTACAAGCAGAATTATATCCTAAAAATTATGAACTGACTTTTAATTTTGTTACTTTTCCTCACTTTTGTTATTTTACTTTATTATTTATTTATTTGATTTCTATAATGCCGTGCAATGCTTTTATTTTACTTTGTTTAACATGTACAAAGCTGAAAAGTAAACAACAAGTCTGTCTAATGGACTAAAGGACAACAGTGACACAAATAACATTGTTTTTGCATGCAATGTAAAACTTAACTAAAGAAAAAGGGGACAGAGTTACCACATAGCTAAAATCTACGGTTCATTCTATTACTCAGGAACAGTTCCACTCTTATGTTTAAGGAAGCAAACTTGTTCACTTCATTAAAATATAGCAGATAATAATATTTAAGGTAATACAGCATTTTTCTTTATTGTTTATTTTTCTTTTCTTTTCTTTTTTGGCTTTACATTATGTTACTCATTCTTCTATTATACAGACGCATGGTGGCGAAACGCCAGCTGGGCAGTTGGTGACCTAATGCACATTTATGTAGTGATCAGCAGTCAAAATTGACCAAGGGGAGAAGTTCAAGAAACCTTTTCTTCCAAACTCCCCAGTGACACAATTATGTTGCCATGCGCTATTCCCATAATTTGCAGAGAACACTTTCCCTAGACATTGTCAACCAGATGCAATATTTGATGCAATAGTATCAGAATTGAGCTGTCTTGTAATGTTTTGTGTTTCTGCTACCCTTTAATAATTGAAAAAGGTATTTCTCAGTCAGCCCAGAGCATAATAATTCTGGACCAAGGCACTGAACAAATATTAAATCTAAGAAAGGGATGCAAGAATCTCATATGAATTTTTTTTTCCTTTTCCAAATACCCAAGCTTGTCAGAGATATCTCTGCACCACAGAGATATACCTGGCACAGTTTCACTATATGCCACTGACAAGCTCTCTCTCTCTCTCTCTCTCTCTCTCTCTCTCTCTCTCACACACACACACACACACACACACACACACACACACACACACACACACACCTGCCCGAGTCCAGCTTCTAGCTTTTGGGGAACAATGAGTACACAGTCACTACGTGAGATTTCAGTGGTTGTTTTTAAGGATTGCTGAATAAGAAATTCAAAGGCTCAAACAAAGAATCCACCCAAACATGAACACCACAGAAGGACAACTGGGTGTATGAAATCAAGTGCCTCTTTTTTTGCATAAATAAGCATGCAGTTGCTGCCTTGATTGAACAAAAGAATATTCGGCAAGAATTATCTCCTTCTCTGTGAAAGGAGAGAACACACTCCTGCTTCAAGTAAATTGTTTACTAATTTAATTTTCCAAAAATAAATGTCAACACTGTTCTCATCACCCAACCGACACCAAAACAAAAACAATGATATATGCCAGGATCCAAATTCCATACAAGAACAATTTCCTCATGCAGTGCATATTAGGTTTCCCTGATAAGCTCTAAGTATAACGATGTGTTTTGTTGGAGTACACATGATATTAATGAAAGCAAGAGCAAATTAAACAGATGACATGATTAACTGTATTCATTTCATGCACGAATGTGTTTTATGGGAGGAGATAAAGACCTGAAAGTAATTACCATGAACTGAAACTCCTTCACTGACCTCTGCTTGCAGCCAGCAGTTGTAAAAGGCTGATGGGTTTATAACAAAGAGCAATGCCTCTCTTCTGTGGGCTTTTCTTTTATGCTATATAAGAACGGGCAGAGTTCCTCCGCTGTTGCATGAACACTGTACCTCTGTATCTATGTCTGTAATGCAGCATAAAGATTACTGTGGAAACCTATCAAATTGGCAAGCAGCAAATGTCGGCAGCCAATGGGAGAAAGGCACATGCAGAATCTAGCACATGCTCTCTGAGGCTTGGATACTGTCACTGCTGTTTAGCAGGCTGCTAATCTAATTATAGCCACTTGCTAGCTCAGTACTATAAAAGCAGGGCATTTGACCAAGAAAAACAATTCCCGCCCCCTGAAATAGGTATATTAGAGTACGGATGGATGTGCGATGGTGGTGGAAATGCACATACACTGTTTTCTTTAGGTGTAACATTTCAAATGCACACAACAAGCTGATTTCAACACTTCCTCATGGTATAGGAAGACATGGCATCCATTTCCAAAACCTATTTCTTCACTAAGTTATATTTATTACCACAAAATATTTAGTTCTTGGTACAACAAAAACTGGGCATGTGACCAAGAAAATCAAATCTCTCTTCCAAAAGCTTTGAATTCATAGGAAGCAGTATTATTTTCCTAAATAACAGCAAAGATGTTTGAGCAAGAGTAACAGAGTAGTGCCAAAGTATTAATAGAGTAAGAAGGTATATAAAACAGCACTGTATATGAAGACCAGTATAGCTGACCATTAAATGCTTGTAAATGAGTAAGCAGGTTTGGAGAGGAGAGATAATACACATCATCTCCCCTTTGCACTCAAGTAAAGGTAAAGGTCCCCCCCTACACACACATGCGTGCTAGTCATGTCTGACTCTAGTGGCAGTGCTCATCTCTGTATTCAAGCCAAAAGAGCCAGTGTTGTGCAAGTCCATGGCCACGTGGACGGCATGGCTGCAAGGAAACACAGCTTTACCTTCCCACTTTTTATGGCGGTACCTATTTATTTACTTGCATTTACATGCTTTCAAACTGCTAGCTTGGCAGTGTACAAGCAAAACAAATGGCTGAACATGGGAAGCCCCTCTCCTCGTGCCGAGCACAGAACAGCAGCTTGTCATCCTTGCTCAGTCTACTGCCTGAGGAAGAGGCAGTAGAGCCTCATGGCACAGTGGTTAAATGCCTGTACTGCAGCTAAAACTGTGCTCACGAACTGGAGTTCAAATTCCAGGTAGCAGGCTCATGGTAGACTCAGCCTTCCATCCTTCCGAGGTCGGTAAAATGAGTACCCAGCTTGCTAGGGGGGCAATGTGTAGCCTGCATGCTGTACATAAACTGTAAACCACCCAGAGACTACTTGAAGTGGTATGGGGAGGTATATAAAGAGAACACTTTTCTTTCTTTCTTTCTTTTTCTTTTTTTTGCTTTGAGGGCCAAATAGAATAACCTTTATTTGGGGGGGGGGGTAGTGGAAAAGCTCATAAGAATTTTTGGAACAAGGCTACCCTGAACAGGGTTCACTGATGCTTCTGAATGATATCCATAACTAGTTTACTTAGCAGTTGCATTCTATCTATCTATTTAGAACAATTCAAGCACAGATTTTGCTATGACCAAACGTCTAGAAACCTCTCTCTCTCTCTCTAGCTCAGCAGCAGCACATTCCTGCACAACACAGAAGCCTTCAAGGCCTTCATCTGGATGTTACTAATGTTAATTAAGAACATTATACGAGTAAACTGGACAATGTTGCAACTTGCAACCCTTATACATTACAGTAGTGACACATGATGATTTCTCGAGTTTACAATCCAGCCCCCACTTTGTCATGATACACTAGGAAATAGTTGTTGTTGTTTTTTTATCAAGATGGACTAATTCAGTGGTTCCCAACCTCAGGTAACCCAAGTATTCTTGGACTGCAACTCCCCAAAGCCTTCAGAACGCCAGGGCTTCTGAGAGCTGACGTACAAGAACACCTCTCTTAACCAAGGTTGGAAACCACTGCCCCAGCTGGATGAATCTTACATTCATAGCTACAACATTTATGCCTGTTTGCTGTGTGTCTAACGCCACAATCCTACACATAATTGCTTGAGAGTGAGTTCCAAGTGATTAAGTATGGGAACACACTGCAGTATATATTATATACCTTTCCATCTTGTCTGATTTCCCTAATAATGTATATCGTAAATTATTATATAATTTCCTTGTGTATGTGATTATGATTTTAATCTTATTGTTGTATCAGTTAAACCATGATAGTAGAATTCTGGTTTACTACTTTCCATTTAGCCAACAGTGTACATTTCTGCAGCATTAAATCTAAATTTAGGTGGTTATTTTTACTTTCATTTTACTTTCATTTCAGTTTCTTGGTTTATGTAGTTAGATTCTGTTTATATTTTGTTTTTTGTATTTTTGGTTATTAAAATGTGTTACTTTGCTATATTGTTATTTTATTTTGTAAACCGCCCAGAGTAGCCCTAGGGCTAGATAGGCGGTATAAAAGTCAAATAAATAAATATATATATAAATAAATTAGCTGACAAAGTATTTCTTTTGCATCAGATAAACAAAATCATTAACATGGCATCCTGTTGAAACATTCAGAAAGGAGATCAGGGTTTCAGGGGAAGCAAGTGTGATTTGCCAAAAAAAAGTGACACAGAGAAAGCATATCTAACAACATTTTTACTTGGAAAATGGGGCAAAGCATACCTACTTCTTTCCTACTTACTGGATAATACACTGCAATGCAGTTATCTTTCCTATTTTCTATCTCCTTTCTATTTCTCTGCCTTATTTTGTGCTACAGATTTTCTTCTGTGTGGATACGGCTACTGTGAACTTTTTTTTGTTCTCCAGAAACAAATGGTTGAATACCCCAGGGAGTTGGATACCTGCTGTAGAGGCAGAGCTTAGGAGTTAGATGCCCTACGGTGCCTCCTGAAATAAGGGCCAGACTGTGTTGCCTTTGGTAAGCTGCACAATCCCAAAGTGGGAATGATACACAACATTAGTATGTTATGCCTAGAAAACCCTGGCAAGGGCCATAATCAAGGGTCATTACTTGATTATTTTAATGTAAGCTTTTGTGGCCTGGAATTATATAGCTGTTATGAGTTGTAACAAACTACTACTACTGCTGCTGCTGCTGCTGCTGTTTTGTTGTTGTTGTTGTTGTTGTTGTTGTTGTTGTTGTTGTTGTTGTTGTTGTTGTTGTTGTTGTTGTTGTTGTTATTATTATTATTATTATTATTATTATTAGTAGTAGTAGTAGTAGTAGTAGTAGTAGTAGTAGTAGTAGTAGTAGTAGTAGTAGTATTGCCTTGTTAAGTATAGGAGAAACAGCACTCCGACACCTCTTGCAAGTTATGATATTTCTGATTTCAGAGAATAATTATTTGGAGGCAGGTGTGTGGGTGTGATTTTTATGTTTACTGAAATAGGTTCAGTAAACATAAAATATAGGTGAAAAAAGTTGAGCAACAGCACTGCCATTATTCAGAAAGAACTGGAGCAAGCTCAACTGGGACTAAAGAGCTTTAACATTGGGTTTTCCCAATTGGATTTCCCTTTTTAGCATAAAGAAGTACCTTCTAAGATTCCCAAGGACTTGTCAAAATGATATTTAACAATCTCATTATGTTTTTCTGTATTTGACTCACAGAAATCTTATAGTACTGACTGCTTTCTTCTAGTGATTCATGTTATGATGAGTGTTCCAGTCCCCAAACGGGCTCTTATCCTTGAAGATTCAAGCTGTGATTCCTGGAAATTCAAGCTACAGTGTGTCTTCCAGTCCCAAAAGAAGCCTTGCTCCTGACATGTCTGCATCCCAGTGATCAGAATACAGAGCTGTCAGGAACTGAAAACAAGAACAGTGCTCCTAGGAGACTATAATGAAGAGATGTGCTGGCTTCAAGAGCACAAATGCTTGTCTTCCTCTATATGACTTTGTTTATTACATGCTTGTACACTATAAGGACTATCTACTTATACTTATTAAGTCAAAAATCTCCTTTTACTTTCTAGAAACCCAAGGAATTTAGATGTGGTATGTTTTATACGTACATTCCAATGTGTAGATTTTGTGTCACAGCAATATCACAAATAAGCAAATCCACAAGAAGGGCTCTGTATGTAGACAATAGATGGTTCCCTTTTTAAAAGACTTCTACCTACTGTCCATCTATGAAACCGGCTGTGATCTGGGGCAAAGCCATAGTGATAAGGCCTATGTCCCTTGCCCCAGTGACTCTGATTATTAGGATGAGGCAGTTGGCAGATTTTCTTACACAATAACAGTCCACTTTACAACTACTATAGGATTAACTCAATATGAATGATGAGATAAATACAGAGGGCTGAAATCAGTACCAATGAACAGACTCATCAAATCCATGGGACCTGCATAAGGATTGATTTAAATCTCACCCAGGCACCCAGTGTAGAACTCGATTCAATATTCTGGCTCTGCCATGGAAACTTAGTGGTAAAACCACTCTGTAAATACCCCACTTGCCTTGAAAACCCCATTAGGGTCACTGTAAGTCAGATCTGACTTGATGGCACATAATAAATGGATTTATTAATTGAGTTTCTTTTATTTATGCCTCACATCTGAATTTAGTCACCAGCTACACTCAGCCCAGTAACTGCCTGTAATGATGATATTAAATTGGCCAAAATCGTGTATGTAACCTACTAGGCCAAACAAGAAGATAACAAAATCCTGTATATTAGAGTACTAAGATGACTAAAAAGAAGCAGAAGCTTACACAGAAGGAAAGCAACCAGGCATTCAGAGGACCACATTAAAAATAATATTAAAAATCAAAATTTTAAACGTTCAAATTTGTATCTGTGAAGATTCTCAGTGATCCAGGTGAGTTTATCTGGAAGATGAGTCATGGCAACTGGACTCCTTTTACTTGAGAGATTGAAACATTTCACTGCTCATCCAAACAGCTTTGGCAGTCTGAAGAAAGCTAGTTGCCAGTGCTCCATTTTATAGTTCACTTGAGCTCTTGTCACCCTGGTATGAAATAGGCTCATAAGATGAACACTGGCCTGAACAGGCTCGTTAGGTAGACAATGGCCTCAATAGGCCTTTAGGTGAACAATGGCCTAAGGTGCTAAAACCCATCAGTATGGGTTGTTGGCTATGGCCTTGGTGGTGGAGGCATGAAGCATTTTGACTTGTCTGGGTATTGCTGAAATCACTGCCTGGTAGGCAGCAGATGGAATGTGCCAGAGCCCCCCACCTCTGAGCGGGGTTTTCAATGCTCACATGAATGGCTCCACCTATCCTGCTATCTAACATGTGTATATCCTCATCTCCTACCTATCCTCTCTGTTTAATATTCCCCACCTATCCTCTCTGTCTAATATGTGTACATCCTCATCTTTGAATGAGTGCCCTTTGTCCTTCAAGTGGAGGTGTACTGCTGATTCGGGTCCTGAGTTGTTGCCCTCCTATGTTGGGCCATCCTCCTGTTTAATGGCTGTTTCATTTCTCCAGTGTAGAAGTCTGCACACTCTTCAGTATATTGCTCCTTTTGTGCTTTGGTATTGGGACCTTTGGGTGGACGCGTCTCTGCCTTAGTGTGTTTGTTGGTTTGAAATAAGCAGGGATGCGGTGTTTGCCAAAAATCCTTTTAAGCTTCTCAGACACTCCAGCCATGTAGGAAATGACCAGGTTCTTCTGCCAGGAAGATCTCTTGTTCTTCTGGGTTGGCACACTGCTTTGTTGAAGGCCCACTTTGGATATCCACAGGCCTTAAGTGTTGTGTTCGGGTGCCTGTCTTCCTTCTTCTTGGCTTCTGTGGAGGTGGAGATGCTCTCTGCTCTGTTTTTTATTATCCTGATGACTCCTAATTCGTGTTGTAATGGATGGTGGGAGTCAAACAGTAAGTACTGATCTGTGTGGGTGGGTTTCCTGTATACTTCTACATCCAGGTCATGGTCACAATCCAGAAAAGCCAGCCTATTTTCTTGTAAAACATTTGTAAAACATAAATAGCAGGGAACAGACTAAAGGGATGGCTAATAGACCAATTTTTATGACAATAAATAAATAAATAAAAAGCTAAAGCAATAAGAAGTGGGACAGTTATCATAGCCTGAACTCACATTTCAGAAAGAAAAAACTGAAGTACTGTGTCAAATAATAGTTAGAGATGAAATTCTAGATCTTGATAAAGTGAAAAATTAACAAATCAATTGGTCCAGATGGCATTAATCTACAAGACCTCAAATGCTTCTCATGTGAAATTGAAAATTTTCTACCCAATAATGTAACCTTTTCCTGAGAGAGGTTTCCATAAAAGATTCAGAAATGGCTGGCACCTGTGTTGGTTTTATTAAAAAGAAAGTTGGTGGATTTAAGCAATTATAGATGGAGAAATTTAACATGTGTTCCAATTAAACCATGGAAAATAATTAAAGCATCACACATTTAGTACTGGACTGGACAATGTGTGTCTTGAGGCACCATATCACCCCCAAAGTTGCTTTTGTGATCCTCCCATCATTAAAAAAATCTACAGGAAGAAAAAATCCTGCACTGTGTTTACTGGAAACCTCCAAGATTTGTGATTTATCTTTTCAATAGGCCTCAGATCTCCCTTGCAGCATCTAATACAATAAAGAATGAAGAATTAGAACTTGACTTGCATTGAGTAAGACTATCTCCAGCCACAAAGCAATAAGCAGTATTCTCACTGTGTAAGAGAGTGAAAGCAAGCAAAGAAAAATGTACTGCTTACATACTGCCCCATAGTGCTAAAAGCACTCTCCAGGCAGTTTACAAATTAATTATGCAGGCTTCCCACTACCCTACTTCCCCAGCAAACTGGGTACTCAATTTACCAATCCTGGAAGTATGGAACACTGAACAAACCTTGAGCTGGCTATCTAGGATTGAATCTGGCTGATGAGGAGAGTTTGGGATGTATGTATACAGGCATGCCTTACATAATTGTATGCTAATTCCCTGGAGTTCCATGGAAGAATGTCCCCCTTTCTGGAGGATGGTCAGTCCTTTATTTTCTTAAAAGCAAGCCCTTTTTCCCATTTAAAACAAAACTGAACAAAACAAAATAAGCTGTCCTTTGTTTCTGTAACCATTAATAACTACTCTAAGCTATCCAAATATTGTATCTCACTTTATTTATTTATTTATTTATTTATTTGTTATATTTATATCCCGCTTATCTACTGGGTACTCTAAGCGGCTTACAGAAAGGCTACCAAGCCAACAATACAATAAAGCTGCAAAGCTGCAACGATATATCTACTTTGCTAAGTTCTTGCTGGTAAGCTTCTTTTGCACATGCTCAGTGCGAAAAGAAAACATTTTCTATTGAAAGGCCATTTTAAATGACCAGTATTTCAGCATTTACAGCCTGGATTCCTTCCAAATTTAAAAAAGGCTGGGGCCAGTCTTTTTAAAGGTAAGCAATATTATCCATTTCAATTTATATCTGTTTTAAATCTGGGGAAGTTTAGGGTCACGTACAGTTGAAAGCATGTAAATGCAAGTAGATAAATAGGTACCGCCATAAAAAGCGCGGCGGCGGGGGGGGGAACAGTGTTCCGCGCACAGAAATGTGTTTGGCCATGCTAGCCACATGACTTACACGACACTGGCTCTTTGGCTTAGAAGTGGAGATGAGCACTGCCCCTAGAGTCGGACACAACTAGCACACATGTGCAGGGGGAACATTTACCTTTTTTACAATACGACACCAGGGGATTAGGTCTAAGCCCTACCCCCATAGATGCCAAACAATTAAAAGGTATCAAATGCTATATGTTGCACGGTCTGTGGTACAGTGGTTCTCAATCTTCCTAATGCCACAACCCTTTAATACAGTTCCTCATGTTGTGGTGACCCCTTGCCCTGCTTAGAAGAGGCCACAAGCCCCCTTTGGCAGGCCACTGCCACAGGTGCCATAGAGAACTTCCCTCTACAGGCACCCTCAGCCAATTGCAGCCTCCAATGCCAATGACTGACATCCCCTCCAACCTATCAAGCTGTAACTCACTCTTTCTTCCACTTCCTCCCCCCCCTCCTCCAGACCCTGGCCGTTTGTACCTTTTTCTTCACTGGCTCATGGCGACCCCTGTGAAATTGGTCGTTAGACCCCCCAAAAGGGTCCCGACACCCAGGCTGGGAACCACTGAGCTAGTGGCTAGTAGTGGTAAATACACTCTGTAAATACATATGCATACATATGTCTGGGGGGTTTATTTAGTATTTTCAGGCAGCAGAGAAATGAATCAGTGGATAGTGATCTCATGGATAAGGGAATCGACTATATTTCTGAATGGAAGGGAGGGATACACCAGTTTTACTTTTAAAAATTATAATTCAAAAACCTTTTGCACCAAATTTGGCACAGAGTAAGAACAGACCAACTACTATAACTGTGCCAAGTCTGATGCCCAATTCAGAACTGCATTCACTGATAACTGCAATAAAAATAGAATTCAACAGTATTAATTTCTTTTCAGAGCAGAAAAAAAGATCAAACCTTTCAACATTATTATGAGCTTACCCATTCTATTAACTGCTACTCTACCACTAGGCATTTGTGCAGTTCAAAATATAAACTTCACTATGCAGTCTCATTTTCTTGGGATCTGAATGTAAGTATTTAGATATATCTGCATTTAGTTCATACTTCGTTTTAATAATCACTATTTTAAGAGTATATTTGTTGTTTCTTTGAAAGAGGTATACTTTTCTGAAGTTACATCTAAACTTTCAACTTTACTTCGCTGTTTGAAAAGTTAGAATAATTTAGTGCAATTATTTATGAATTTTTCTCTTATCGCTTGATGACATGATTGGTTTGTCACAAAAAATGATGTTTTGCTATGATTACTGTTTTGATTTTTGTTTTTACTTAATTGACACCTAATATATATTACTTAGTATTGGACTATGTTATGCTGACCAGATTATATACATATTGAAAATATGAAGTGCTCCAAATTATTTGTTTCAGGCAAAATCAAAGAAAAACAAAACAAAACAAAAAACACAAACATGTGGCACCTTAAAGACTAATGTTCATATTTTAATGTAATATTTCGTGGACTACGTTACATGTAGTCCACGAAACGTTACATTTAAATATGAAAGTTAGTTTTTAAGGTGCCATGTGTTTGTGTCTCTTGTTTTGTTTTGTTTTTCTTTTATTTTTGCCTGAAATTTTTGAAAATACTAAAATGGCTACCCTTTCTGAAATTATTTGTTGAATTTGGAGTCAAACAGTGCAGGTGATTTGTCCCTCACCCATAAATTAAATTGCATCAAGGCCGTGGTGATGAATACAGAAGCACCACCCTCCTCAACCCCTCTGTTCCTCACCCCCCCCCCCGTTAGAAAAATAACATATTCATTAGCAAGCCTTCTTGTGTAGGGTCCCTGGATAGTAAGAACTCTGGAAGACTGAAGTTCCAAATCACACAAGGATGTAGAGTCAGATCCTCAACACTGGCATAGCTGGAGTTTGGAGTGCAAACTCCTCCCCCAACTGTGTCCCACCCACCCAGCAGGGGACAGGATCCTGGGGGAACAGTGGGGGAGGGGAAGAAGGGTCTCTCTTTCTCATGCCCTCTTTGTGGGTCTCCTTTCCGGTTAAGGCTCTCCTGTGCGAACCACACAACATGCGGATAGTGCCAAGCAGGCAATCCCCCCCCCCCAAGCATCACCTCGTAGCATGTTTTCCCTTCCTCCTTTCCCCCAGCTAAGGCTTGGCAATCCTTAGCCTGGGGAAAGGAGGAGAGGGAAGCAGGCGATGGGATTTTTCCCCCAAGCAGCACCTCCATTGCATGCTTTCCTCTCCTCCTTTCCCAGGAGGGGGAGCAATCGATGGAGGTGCTCCTTGGTGAAAAAATTGCCTGCTTCCCTCTCCTCCTTTTCCCCGACTACAGATTGCCAAGCCTTAGCAGGGCAAAAGGAGGAGTGCTGGCAGGATGGCGTGTGGCTTCCTCCTCCCGCTCCTCTTCTAGATGCTCCTAGATTGCTGGGTGCCCCAGGGCAGGCCCCTCCCTAGTTACATCAGTGATCCTCACCAGAGCTATCTGTCCTCCAGCTGAAGATGATGAAGACACTGATGAAGGGCTAAAACTAACAAACACATTTCTGTTCTTCCTTTTCCTAAACTAAAATCTTCCAGACTCAGATCACTAATTGTACTTATGTCTTTTGATTTCAGTATACTACATTCAAAGCATCTCTTCTTACAGTGGAGGAAATCTCTTTCCACTGGAGCAGTAGTTCCCAAACTTAGGTAACCCACACATTCTTGGACTACAACTCCCAGAAGCCTTCACCACCAGCTATGCAAGCCATGATTTCTGGGAGTTTTAGTCCCAGAATACCTGGGTTAACAGGTATGCCATGCTACACTTCTTTAATCTATTATGAGCCATAATATTCTGAATAAGATGCCTACAGACAGGTAGCTCACACCACTGTCAAAACACATTAAGCAGCTATTCCATCCTTTCTCTGATGAGGAGGCAGGGCAGGGAAGCTTGTGGTTGAGCCTCTGAGTGGGTGACTTCTGGAGGAGATGGTGTGTGTGTGTGTGTGTGTGTTGCTCCCAGTGAGTGGCTGGTCACCAGAGGAAGGAGGGGAAAGAAGCATGCTGCCACCTGTGAGTTGGTGTACACATGAAGGAAGCAGGGGAAGGAAATGCACAGTGCCCACAGAACACCCCTGTAGATGCTATACCACGTTGGGCCAAACCACTGAAGAGTGGTCCATGCCCTGTTGTTGTTATTGTTGACAACATCCAGAACCACCCTCTCTGATTTGACTTAACTGCTCGTTAGCCATATTTCATTGTTGGAACATGGCCCTCAAGATCCTTCCCAAATGAGTTTGGCCCTCAGGTTGAAACCGGCTTCCTACCCCCACCGCATTGGGAACCTGCTTGTAATAATCAATGAAGAACTGCTTTATCCTTTGAATGTCCACCAAAACCATGGAGATGAGACATGTACAACGTTGATAAAAATCACAGACTATAGCAGCTGTATCTTCTATAGCATCTTCAAATGCTGCCCTCCTCCACAGACCACCCCTAGGTCCTTGACAAAACAAAAGCACATAAGAGCAAGGAGGGATAATACTACTTTGTTTCTACATCAAGCACTTATTTGCTGAATCTACTAAAGCACAATTCCTAATGGAAACAAAGCAGTCAATTAAAACTTAACCATGATGTCTAATGTGCTGACTAAAGAAAACAAAAACCAAGAGTCATTACTTTCGGCTTGTGGTACAAAAGTTTATATTTGAACACAGTTGAACTTCAGTCAGTGCGTTTCCATGTCGAGCCATCCAAGCTGCATTGATTTCTGGAAGAAAAAGCATCATAAATGCATCTTTTTCAAGGGTGGCTTTAAAAAGCCAATTAAATGTCTTCTGCTTGTAGCAGCAGGAGAGACGCATGCAGCCCTGTTTTCATTCCTTTCCAAATCTCCAGCTACAAATTTAAAAAGGTAAAGGTTCCCCCCCCCCCCAAAAAAAAAACATGCATGCTAGTTGTGTCCAACTCTAGGGGCGGTGCTCATCTCAGTATTCAAGCCGAAGAGCCAGTGTTGTGCAAGTCCATGGCCATGTGTTCGGCATGGCTGCAAGGAAACACTGTTTTACCTTCCCGCTTTTTGTGGTGGTACCTATTTAGCTACTTGCATTTACATGCTTTTGTACTGCTAGGTTGGCAGGAGCTGTAGTTATCAGTGAGAGCTCGCTGCGCTGCATGGCACCTGGGATTCAAACTGCCGAGCTGCCGACTTCGCAGCCAACAGTTTTTGGAGCCTTAGTCCACCGTGCCATAACACCCCTCTACAGGATACTGGGCAGCAAACTCTTCACCTTATGTAGACACAGAATTCAGGCTTATATAAAAACATCTCTTTGTGCCACCAACTGTCCAGGTTTGTTATGGGAGGGAGTACTTAACAGAAGTACAAAATAACAAACATATAAGTCAGACTATGTTGTAACAATGAATGAAATATAGCTCTGAGCAGCCAGCAATATCATGTCAGGCACCATGCAAGGTATCCTTGATCAATTATTCAAACAATTTACAGCAACAGTTAACTTGCTTCAGGAAATAGAAATAAAGTAGGGCAAACATCAGTGTTTCCTTGAAAATCTGTCACCAGATCTATTCCAAATGTGTCTCATCCATCGCCCAATACCAAACATACATATGTCAGAAGGGAACTAACCTGATTTACTATGACAAGCTTCATCCTGTACTACCCATCATTGCATTTTGGAAGCCCCTTACCATTATCTATTTTAGGCTCAATAACCCATGTGGTATAAAGTCTACATTTTCCATGTGCATGGAATATAAGTTCTGCCCACCTCTTATGCTATATTTTAGTTACATCTTGAAACAAGACAAAGAAAGAAGTTTTGCGGCACCTTGAAAGCTAATACATTTTATCTGGCATCAGCCTTCCCAGGCTGCGGTCCACTTCATCATGAAAGCTTATGCCAAACAAAACTTGTTAGGCTTTATGGAACTGCAAGTACTCTTTGCTTGTTCCAAGGCAACGAACTAGAAAATACATGGCTACCTATTTAAAATTTAGTTATTTGATCATGCACAACCCAAACCCCAACAGACAGCTGACAGAGCAAGAAATAAAGAACACAGACGTGAGCTGAGGAAAGGCTTGATTGTGCCTCTAGTTCTGCTGTTGCTATCAGGACAGGCATCAAGTTAGATCTCTAGTATCACTTGTGTTTCTCAGTAACAGAAAACAAGGCAGAAACACCTACTGCCATGAAATATAAACACCCTGCAGTTTTAAGAACAGCTAAGTGCAACACTCCTTCCATTATTCAGAGGATATATTTTTTAAAATTGATGGTGTTTCTTTTGAAAGGGCTCCATTCAGAAGTGGCAAATTTATGTATTCAATTATTCATTTTCTAAGTGCTAAGTTGGCAACATCCTTTTAAAATACCCTACATTTAACTGTGATGAACTGTGTTACTGCAGGTCACTCCAATTGTTCCTAGTGCCAGTCAAATAAATATGTCAGGCTTTGAGCCAAATGGTTACAAACTTGGCAGTGGAACCAGTGCCTCCCTCTCAGTATGTCGGGAGACATGTCAGGGCCAATATGAATCTCAGTAAAACTCGACAGCTGCTTGGGACTCTTCCACCAAAGAATGCCAGATATAGTTGAGCAGAATGGATGCTTCACGATGAGCCAAGCTGTACATTGTTTTGAAGAAGTAGTAGGCAGGTGCATGCTACCTTCTGGTTGAAAATTATCTAACTTCTTTCTATTTGAAAGCTACTGATTAATGCCCAGTCCTCCTGACCTGGATACTTTACGAGGCATGAAAAGAGGAGTCTTAACTTCCCCTCAGCAACTGCTGGATTTAAAACAAGGCTGTTGTTTTAAAAGTTCCCCTTTCCCCCTTGAGCCTTGTGTGTGTGTGTGTGGGGGGGGACAAATATGAAGAGGGGAAGAACTGGCCAGGGCCGCTGATCTCAATCCAGACTATGGCCCTGGGGAGATTCTTATGAATAATTATAAAGCAGAAGTTATTTAAGGATCCACATGTCCCTTAAATGGTCAGTTATGAGCCTGCCTGGATATTTGGAACTTCAGGAGAGGCTCTCTTTAACAACAAACCTGCCTAACAGATATATATAAGAGGGCCTTCTCTTGTGCATCTCCTGGACTGTGCAATGTACTCACTTCAGAGTTCAGATCAGAAGCAAAAAGCAACGTTTATATACTGCACTTAAAGCACTCTCTGGGAGGTGTACAAGTCAGTTATGCAGGTTATATTGCCACCCACCCAGAAAGCTGAGTATTCATTTTACTGAAGTCAGAAAGATGGAAGGCTGAGTCAACCTTGAGCCAGCTGCTCAGGACTGAACTCCAGCCAGTGAGCATATTCCTGGGCTTAAGCTATCTAAAAGTATATACAGTTGTACCTTGTATAACGTAATTAATTCGTTCCGAATCAAATTACGTTATACAAGGTTTCCGTTGTACAAATTGTAATTTCCCATAGGAATGTATTGAAACTGGATTTAATCCGTTTCAATGCATTCCTATGGGGGTTTTTTTTGGGCAACGGGGGGCGGTTTTTTGGGCGACGGGGGGTGGGCGGGCGGTGGACCCCCGTGCAGGTCCCAGGTAAGGGTGCCCCTCCCCGGCTCACCCCCCTCCATGTCTGCCGCCCCTCCTCTCCCCTCCCTCCTTCCCTCTTTCCCCGGGAAGCCACAGGTAGTCGGGCGGAGGTGGCCGCGGCGGTGGGGGGAAGGAGAGGGGTGCCCTGCTTGGCCTGGGGTGGGTGGGGGCTTGGGGGATCGCGCCGGGAATTCCCCCCCTCACCTCTTGCCAGAGCCCCAGAGGCGCAGATGGCGGGGCTGTGGCCGAGGCGGAAGGATAGCCGCTTCGGCTCCGAGGAGGAGGAGGACAGAGGGAGGCCAGTCAGTCAGTGTCCCCGGAGAAGAGTCGCGCCCCCCCCTCGCCGGCTGGCTGCTGCCTCCCTCTCCTCCGCTGGCCGTCGGTTGCCAGCCCCCATGGAGTCCCTCCGGCGGCGCTCGCAGGTAAAGTGAAGCCCGGCAGTGGCGCCGGGAAAGGGAGCGGAGGGAGAGCCCGCCAACCTCCACCCCCACCCCGTCAGAAGCAGCTCCGTCCGCCCCCTTGTTTCTCTCTCTCTCTCTCTCTCTCTCTCCACTCCCCCCCGTCGGCGCTC
>JAHTLZ010000204.1:40051266-40064107 GCA_023846285.1 Phrynocephalus versicolor
CTCTCTCTCTCCACTCCCCCCCGTCGGCGCTCCTCCTTTTCTTCCCTTCCTGCTCGCTCTGGTGCCCGGGTGAACAAAGAGCCTGTCGGGGCTGCTGCTGCTGCTGCTGCTTTCCCCGGGCGGCGTCGAGTGAGCGACCGAGTCTCGGCAGGCGGGGGATTTTTTTTGGGGGGGTCTCTCTTTATCTCTCTCTCTCTCCCTCTCCCTCCCCTCCCCTCTTTCCCCGACTGCCCCCGTCCTCTTCCCGGGGGGCGCAGGTGGTGGGCGGAGGTGGCGGCGGGGGGGAGGGGGGCGGATTTTTTTTGTTATACGGATTTTTCGTTATACAAACCCTCCGTTATACGAGGGTCTACTGTATCCCATTATAAGCTTACCCAGGTATTAAGATTATCTGGAGAGGCCTTTCTCTTGGTCCCGCCATCACCACAGGGACATTTGATGGAGGCATGGGTGAGAGTTTTCTCTGCTGCTGCTCCTAGCCAATAAAACTCCCTTCCCCTGGGAGGTCAGACTGGAAGGCCCCATCTTTGCTGACCTCCCAAAAGCAGATGTGATCTTTCTCTTCAGGAAAGTTTTCCTCTTCATTGGTTGATCAAGGGTTTTTTTTTTAAAGGGAGTACTGTATTTCATTCTGCTATTTTGCTTGAACTTTTAAGGCTGCTCTTATTTATGAGTTCATGCCAATTTGGAAGTAGACCGGACTGCAGCCATCTTCCTACATTGCATCCTGGGTGGTGTCCCAAATATGTCAACCTTTTTACAATTGTCAACTAACATGGTTTCCACTTGCCATCAACCACAGCCTGGACTGTTACTATTAAGGGTGAAGCATCTGAGAAACATATATTTACCCTTCTCCGGAGTAACAGACTTATCAGCAGAATAGAATGGATAGCTTCAATGGTTACGGGAGCGGAGAAGCTTCTAGAGAGCAGCTATTGGGCAGCAGCAGTAACAGAAGCTGGTGCTGGCAGAGACTTTTTCACAGATAGTGGCACTATCACTCTTCTGCTGTGCAGATGAAGGTAAAGATAAACCATCACTGAACCTTTCTTACCTTGAAAACTCTTATGATGAGACAGTCTAAAATGAAACAAGAGACAGTGCTGAAAAGGTAGAGCTCCCAGGTTGGAAAACATTCAACCAGCTTCTGGGAAGAGCAAAGGACAAGTACAGATATCACTGCCACTAATAATGCAACTGCATTAAAACACTTCCAACTCAATGTGACGGTGCTCTTCAAATACTTGAGAGGTAGTCAAGTCATATAAAGGGGGGGGCAGGATCTGTTCTCCATCACCCCAGAGCACAGGACATGTTATAATGGGCTCAAGCTCTAGGAAACCAGATTTAGACTGCATATCATGAAAACTTCCTAACGTTAGAGACATCTAACAATGGAACTATTTACCATTGGTGTTTGCTCCAATGCTACAGGCACTCAAGAGAAACGTAGATAACTACCCGGCAGATATCCTATGATTTGCTTTGAACAAGGGATTGGACTAGATGGTCTTGAAGGCCCTTTCCAACTTCATGATTCCAAGAATATCTCCCTCTTTATCTTCCACCCATCATTCTACAGTACAGTATTTTGTCTACTTCTTGTATGGCTGTGTATGTGCACAGAGATTTGAAAAGAAGTGATTTGAGATTTCTTTGCCTGCATGTTTCATTTTTAGACCACCCTTCTCCTGGTGAGGGGACTCAGGACTGGGAATCAATTTCTAATTTCTAATTTCTGACACACCAAATGTTGCTCTAGATTCCTTATTCAATCTTTTAACATCAAGCCTTTAAAAGCACACCTGGTGGCTGGCATAACTATGGATGTTGTTGTTATGTGCCATTAAGTCATCTGTAACAGTGGTGCTCCTAACAGCATGTTCAACATATGAGATGTTCAAAGATTTGCTTAACATTGCTACCCGCCTCTAAGTTTCCATGGCCAAGCAAGGTTTTGAAACCAGATCTCATCCATCCTAATGCAACACTTTGTCCACTACACAACATTGGCTCTCATGCTGGCTAACGATGGTGCCAGGTCCAAATTAATACCTTATATAACTCTGCATATTTAGTTTTGCTACCGTACTATGTACATTTTGGCATCCTGGGTTATCTCTTTGAATTAGTACATCCATGCCTACAGAAGACAAGAAGGTGCTTGTAAGGCTAAAACTAAAAGAAAAAAACTAAAACAAGCTACACACAGTCACCCAAACACCAGGCTGAAGCATTTAAAACTGTTTTTCATTGCAATGGAATGGCTTTCCAAATGTAAGAATGTTTTATAACAGCTGCACTTATAGACTGAAGTGGAGTAATCAAGACAGATTATCACTTGAGTCATAAGTAAGCCAAAAATAACAATTGGTCGGTACAGCTGAAAATAATAGCTTGTTAAATAAATACTGTATTCCGTGGGATAAATGTACAAAAGTATCTCACCAGCTAGTGTGCTTTCCAAATTTCTCTTGTGCCAGTCTCTACCACAGACGGTTCTTTGATGTGAGGCAGGGTTCCAGATTTGAAAGGAGATTTGAATCACTGTCTCTAAATCAGCTGTCCTCAACAAGAGTTGGCAGGATATTTCTTTCAGTGCCTGGAGCAAAGAGCAGCAGCAGAGTGTCAGACTGGTGGGTTTACACCCTTAGAATATACTTTGTTAAAGGCACAGTTCCTTCAAATATAACCTGAACTGCTATGGAATTCTTTTTTTCTCTATACATTTTTACTTCTTTATCTAGTGGCCCTGTGGTTACATGGGCAGTATACACATCCAATAAATAAATTACACCTATGCCCTGCCTTTCCACCAAAACATAGCATGCAAAGTGGTTTACATGTGTCATAATATTAAAAACAAACTGATTGTAAAACTGTTAAATGAAGCAAAACCAACCTCACTTTTAAAGCCATTAAAATTGAGTAAAAACGCATTAAAACTAAAAATCAACAAACATTACAGTCTAAAACAAGACAGTAGGACAGCTGAAGCATTATATGACAATCTAAAAAGTTGGACTGATTTTCTATTAAGCTAGAGTTCAAAACCAAACGACAAGAAACTGATCTTCCATAGTGATGTTTCATGATCCTTACTGCATTAGAAAATACTACTCTTGATCTTAGCCAATAGGCTAAGGTATATCTGTCCTTGACTCCTTTTCCCAATGTTGTGTGGAAAGACTCTTTGGCTTTCAATGTACAGTATACAATCACGACAAATTATGAAAAACAGGGGCAGTTAAGCACCGAAATACATTGATGTCAAACAGTTGACTTAGAAAATATTTAGAGAAGTAATGAAATATTTTCTATGTCAATTATTCAATGCCAACTTATTTGACTGCCAACCTGGCACAGCTTTTCCAAGGCTGGAATTGTAAAACTGGATGGAGGCAGGAGATACAAGGTGGGGGATGGAACAAAGTACCAAAGGTTTTGAATCCCAAATCCCTCTAAGTAAGATTGATGCACATTCTAGAGCTGGCAAAAATAACTTACTTCCCACTGTAGGCAATGCAGGGACACCACTAAAAATTTATTTTTGATTTCCATGACTTTCCCTGACCAACATTTGTCAACTGCCCTGACCACCCTTCAAATACAACCACAGGTTAAATAATGAATAGGTCATGTTGCATTAATGCAAGGCTTAATGAAATTTTCCACAAGTCTCAACTGCAAAAGTATTTGTAAGAGATTTAATATATCAACATTACATGCTGCACCAACATCTCTTTTGCAACTGCACCAAAAATTACACCAAGATACAAATTTCAATTCAAGTAAACTCTGAATGCTAACAAATGACATAACATTTTGTTATTGTTTTAAAGATACACTAAAAATTGAATAAACGTTCTATCTAAAGTAGTTTCTTGACTTTTCCTGACTTTCCAAAAAGTGGCAAACCTGCAATGTGAGGGAAATAATGTGTGACTGTGTGTGTGTGTGTGTGTGTGTGTGTATGTGTGTGTGTGAGAGAGAGAGAGAGAGAGAGAGAGAGAGACCATTGTCTACCTAACGAGCTTATTCAGGCCACTGTTCATCTTAGGAGCCTATTTCAGACCAGGGTGACAAGAGGTCAAAGTGGACCATAAGATGGAGGACTCGCAACTAGCTTTCCTCACAGACTGATGAAGATGTTTGGATGAGCAGCGAAACGTTTCAATCTCTCAAGAAAAGAAGTCCAGTTGCCATGACTCAACTTCTGGATAAACCCACCTAGATGACTGAGAATCTACACAGACATATAGCTATAGAGAAAATATTACAGCAGAGGAAGAAAAACTTGGGGTCCAGTGAAGCCAAAGGTTAAATGCCTTTAAATCCAAGTGATTTCAATGGAAAAGCTAAATAGATGATTAACAGCCTACAAGTAGATATTTCGTTTAAAAGCCCATGAATTAGCTTATCTGAATAGCTGCTACAGTGCCTCTTTCAGAGACAGCAAGTGCTGCATAAGCAATTGACAACTTCCTACAGCCCTCTGCCAAGAGAAAGGAGCTATTGATAGATAAATGCTGGTCTCCCACAAAATGCAGAAGCCAGCTGTTATGCAAGGGAAAATGACCAAGGTTCATGAATCACAACAATGTCACACTACAATAATACTACAATAATAACATTATTTGAAAACACACAAATGGTTTAATAATGCTTGTGGTTACAGACACTTTCTGTTTAAAAAAAAAAAAAACCTAGCCCTAAATATTGCACAAGGAGCTCTTTACATTTCCTGTACCTAACAATCCGATGGAGCCGAATACATACATACATACATACATACATACATACATACATACATACATACATACATACATACATACATACATACATACAGACATACAGACAGACAGACAGACAGACAGACAGACAGACAGACAGACAAGTCAGTCAGACAGACAGACAGGTCATGATACACATGTCTGAAGAAGTGGGAGGCAAGTCATGAAGGCTTGGACTGAGATACATTTGTCAGTTTTAAACGTGCCACAGTACTTTGGATTTGGGTCTGCCCAAAACAGGCTAGCTTGGTTACATCTCTAAAAAGTATGTGAAATATTGTCTAACTCAGTTGTCTGGTGTCAACTTATCTGAGTGTCAACCTGCCACAGTTTTGCACAAATTGTCACTGATTACTCTAGTTAATGATTTTAACTATGATACTCTTGTGCTTCAAAATCTGGGTATTTATTTGTTATTAGGAAAATAAGCAGTTTTTCTCGTAAGGAAATACATCATGAAAATCTGGGGATCCTTCCAGTTTATATGTTCACTCTTTTCCAAACAACCCATGAAAGCCTGGACACCTCCCAGTGAAGAGACATTAGGAATCAGACAAACATGTGTGAGAAATGTGTTCACCCTTTTCCTTTTTTGTGTGATGTCTTTCAGTACAACTACAAAATTCTGTGCTGTATGAACATTTGTATTCTCTCCCTTTTCCAGTTGTTCTGCGCGGGTGAATATTCAGCCTGACATAATTTTAAAATATGCTCTGCTCATACAGTTATGCTAGCCATCATTAATACTAAACACGGTCTGAAAACTCTCTCCCAACTTTGGCTTAAAGTTAAGCATAGATTGCAGTAAAGAAGATGCGCTGACCAACATAACAGAAGTGTTCTGTTTATATACTGCTCCAAGCACTTCCTGGGTGGTTTACGATTTTTAATTATGCAGGCTACGCATTGCTCCCCCCCCCCCCCGGCAAGCTGGGTACTCATTTTATGATCTCGGAAGGCTAGAAGGCGGAGTCAGCCATGAGCCAGCTACTTGGGATTGAATCCCAGGTCATGAGCACAGTTTTAGCTGCAGTACAAGCATTTAACTATTGCGCCATGAGGCTCCTAAAGACATGGGACCCCCAGATTCAGTGTATCCTGGGCTCAATGTTGGCCATACTACAACAAATCAAAATGGCTGGGTGAGGAGGCAGCTTTAAAACAATTGTGGCTCTCAGCACTTCCAATCCAAACTGTGCATGTACCCTGCTTGTAATTTTATGAGGAAATCATGCTAGTGTCAGGTATCTGTAAGATCTTCTTTACTTGTTTTACTACATATGGAATATTACTCCTTTTAAAGAATTAGCTTTGTAATAGTGAGCTGACCATTTTTCTATATCTCTTTTATCTCCAATTGTTAAGAAGCTCATTGCAATAATCTTTTTATTTGTGGATGTCCGTTTTGTTTATTTTAGCTACAGTTTGCTCATCTAACATTGCCTGACCTCTCTTTACTCTGCTGTGTACATTCCAGTGCTTGTGAAAGTATACAGTACTAAGTTCTCAAAGCCAGACAGGGTTAGTTTGGGATAAACCACTGAAGCTGGATTGATTTCTTACCCAGAAAAACGTCTACGTGCATTCAGCTTTAGAGACAGGCCTTTAATAATCTATTGCTCAGTCCTTAAAATATAAGAGGTGCTCATTGCTACTGATACAATGATTTAATACTATAAACAAAATTAACATGCTAATAAAATATAGCAAATTATAATATCATTAACTGTGACTAGACAGCTACGGGGGTCAGCAACGATTCAGTGGAAGCATAACAATCTGTTCTTGCAGACCTGAACTGCTTCAGCTCCACAACTGAACCAACACAAAGTGCTATTCTCAGAATAAATGAAGTGATTTGACAAAACAGAAAAGGTGTGGGAGACCCTGGCCTTGCATCTAATTGGAAAAAGAAGCTTATTGCCAGTGGACACTGTGACAAAGAGAATCAGTCTGTAGAAAATAGACTCTCAATTCATGTAGACATGCAGGCTGAGTCATTCTTCTGTGAAAATATATACACTGTCTTTACAGGAATAACCAAACTTCAGATGAATATGTGACATTTGAACTTAAAAGTCATTGCTTCTCATATCATGGCAGGTGCGTTTATAGTTTAAGGATGCAAGTAAACAGAATTATATAAGCTTCACAATGTGTTTAAGATACCAAACTTTTCTTTCCTGTACCAAACTGCCTACATAAATCAATGACAAACTGCAGAAATATAAAGAAGTCAAAATATTAAAAAGTATGTTTTTTATTATGACCATCAGTGTTCCAGTCACCTGGTAACGTATTCTTTGATTTGTATTCCTGCACTGAGCAGGAGGTTGGACTTGATGGCATGAGAAGTCCCTTCCAACTTCTTGATTCTAGGATTCCCTAGGCATACAAAACGAGGCTATCCATTATGCACCTCAGCGCTGGTGCAGATCAGTGGACTGGAGTGCATGGCTGTGAAACTGGAGGCTGGGAATTCAGTTTCCTTCTACACCTACTGAAAGGCGACAGTTAAGATCACTGTCCTAAGTGCTTACAGTATTTGCTCAGTTCTGTGTGTCTTCTCTACCGGCCAGGATTCTACTGCTTCCAAGAATGGGTGGTCTCTCCATCCCACTGCACCCCTGGTGTATGCAGATTTGGACATGTAGAAAAACCTCTGAAGCAGGTTTGGGGTGCCAAAGGCATCTGGAAATGATACGGCACGGTTCCGCAGTCATTAAAGTATACAGCTGGATATTTGTTTCCTTGGAAGGAACCCCTCTCACAAATATAACAGAGAGTAAGGTTTTTGTTTGCCCTTGCAATGAAAAATGTGGCACCTGTACATAATAGGTCAAGGAAAGCAGTGGCCACAAAAGAGTTTGCAAAACAAATGGAATGTGGGATACACCAAGTAGACCTATTTTTCAAACACTATGCAGCCTTAATAAGTTGAGAATGTCTTTTTCATAACATATTGTGTGATAATGACCATATTTAATATACAAACATTATAATTCACAGTACTGAAATTCCCTGAAGCAATTTTTAGGATCATTGGCCATGTTTATTCAATATGCAAGGAGGAGAGCAAGGCATTTTGTTCTCATCACACAAATAAGAAAGACATCTGATAAGGTGAGGCTTTAGTTCACTTGGGCATCTCCAAACTCTTATAAAGAAGATTGGACTTAATGGCTTTGTAGTCACCTTTCTATGATCTCCCGTTTTCCTGGGTTATTGATGACATGGGGAGCCTCCAAAGGAATAGAATTCTTTCCTCTTCAGACTTACATAGTTAAGGCAGGATCCCTCTCCTTTTGTGTTGAATAAATATGGCTAGTAGCACCTGAAGAGGATTCTGATTTACTGATGAATTATGCACATTATCTATTCAGAAGCTCACATTCTGCTCTAGATTTATTATCAGTGATTACATACCCATGATTTGCAACATGTCTTAAAAATATGAATGATATACTAAGCTACACAAAGGCTGGAGGAACAGATAGCATCTCCTTATGTCGCAGTGTTTATTCCAAGCCATAGGTAAATAAGCTCTTTAGCCCTCAAACCACAGCGCCTTGGCAGTGTTCCTGCTTTTTACACATTGGCTGCTCATTTTCATTTCCCTGTTTCCTGGCTTCCATTTAGGAATCAGCAGCCGTGAAGCATAAAATGAAAACACCAACACACAGGAGAGGTGGGGTTGCAGAACACCTTGCTGGCAGCTCAGCTTACACACCATAAGGCAGGTTAAGAGACACTGGAGACCAAATACAATTCTCAGAAATAAAGCCCCTCTCATTACTAGATGATTTTTTTTTACTATACTACCACTATAATAAAATCATATGTATACACATAAGTTCTTTCTGATATGCTGAACACATGGGCTGGTTGTGTGGCAGGTCACTTGAGTTGCAAAGAAACCGATGGTGACACCCAGTCTCCATGTTTTCATCAACATTACCTCTGCCTTTCATATTTGTTGTTCAACACCACAATGGACAGTACTTTGTCTCTACAAATACGAGAAAAATTAACTACTGAACCACTAAATAAGCAAAATACGTAGGACCTGGTTCTCCCAATAGGAGCCCATCTTCTGGGATGTGCAAGTTCATATGAAGACATGTACTTCTATTCTTCAACATTCCTGACTACCACCCAATTCCTTATTTTCCCCAAAATTGGAAGCCACATCATTGTGGACATCCCTTGCTGGCAGCCATTCTGGAGCTTGAAAAATTACCATTAACTCCACAACAAAATAAATGGCTTATAGTACAAGGAGAAAAATGATTTATTCCACACTATTATTTGTGTTATAGCAGATGTCCTGGTCTTTATTTCACCTATTTGTGGCAGGTGGGCAGAAATGTAATGCAATCTCAAAAGGTTAACATGCAAACAATTGATGGGCTACAAATGGGTTTTCAAAATAATGCCTTGCATCTGTAGCCCATTATCACAGTCTTTCTCATGTCTTCTTCAGTGACTTCATTTTCACGTGGGGAGACAGATAACTGTACATGCCAATGTACAGTCTTGCCATCCTGGCAGTTTCAAAGCCTAGCACTGTGTAGCCAAACCTTTAGCCTGACCTAACTAAAATCTCCCTAAAATGAAGTGGGGCTAAAATCTCCCCAAAATGAAGTGCTGCAGAATATGGTCAGAGTGCATAGTCCACTGAAGGCAACACATCCAAACAAGAAGGCACATCTATCCATATTGCATTTCTTTCCAGTGAAAGCATATTCCCACCAACGTATTTACTGCAACTAACCAATAAGATGCTGTTCTATCAGCATATGGGACATCTGCTCCATTGCTTTGGCATTTCAACTCACCACTAATTAAAGCCACTGATTTCGGTAGTCTTATTGTTGCCTTGAAATATTGGCATGAAGGCCAATGACATTTACACAACCAAATTATGCATCACATATTTCACTCTGCAGCTATTATTCTGCGTTTAGTAGTTTGTACTTCTTACTTATGAATATGTAATCAACATCCATCCTTCTTGGAACATGCTTGTGTCTTCTATGGTTTCATGTTTACCATGAAACAGATATTACACAAGGAAGCTCTGCAGCTTTCCCATCATTCTCCTACAGACTGCAGAGATTCCAAGAGGAAGCTATTTGGTGCTACTTGTATAAATATTGCCAAGAGGAAGCAAGCACTCTCACAAGGTGTGAACAAGCTGACACCCTTGTGGCACATTTCATTAATAAGTGTAAATTAAAGAGTTTCATCATTAATACAGAAAAAGTATCCACAAGGTTAGAGAATATCCGGCCCTTCTGATGCTACTGGGTTGTAACTTCCATTAGTTCTTAGCCAGCATATCTGAAGACAACAGACTATGGGAATTACACTTCAACATCATCTGGAGGGCCATACATTCCATACCCCTTTTAAGAGTCAAACATTTTTTGGTCAGTTTACATGAGATCATTAACTTTCTGGAGGGTATCTGGAGAAACTTTTTGACAATAAGGACTTTCCATTTTCATTCCTTCATAGCAGCAGATTCAGTTGGACGGATCAGTTGGTTGTTACAGCTAAAACATTTACTAAAAAAGGGAGCACCTTAGTTGCAGAAAATGTGTAATTGTCACAGCAGGAGTTTTTTTTTCAACCCCTGCAGATTACAAATTAGCTCACTATTCGTGTATTAGTTTTGTGATAAGTCTCTTGGAGCAAAGAACAGCTTTATCTGTAAGGTTGTCTCAGATTCAAATAACACCTGAACTACATATCTGAAACACCAATGCGATTTCAGCTTTAACATCAGGTTATCTTGTAATATATGGTTTGGCCACAAGATTATAGGGAGACTTTTTAAAAAATGTTTTGTTGCTGTTAGATCATAAAATAACATTTTAAATACCAGGGTTGTGGAGTCTGAGTCAGAGTCGGAGTCGAGGAGTCAGAATCAAGGAGTCTGAGTCGGAGGAAATTTTGGTACCTGGAGTCGGAGTCGGAAGTACAAAAAACATAGGAGTTGGAGTCGGAACATTTATCTACCGACTCCACAGCCCTGTTAAATACAAGCATTTATTCATACACTTCCTCCCTTTCCACGTGTAAGTTTGATGACACAGCACAAATATGCAACTGTAGAGAAGCTTCAGATGCCACTTCTGCTGTGTGATCACAGACAGACCCAAACCAATATTCACAACTAAGTAGATTTTAGATTCTTCTGGTACCATTTTAAACGTTTAATCCATGTACGCCCACTCCTTCCCATACTTTATAGAGATGATAAGGTCGAATCAGAGGGAGAATACACGAAGAGACAGAAGATTCATTTATTATTCTTTGCTTATGCAGATAAGATAGTAGCTTTAAAGAGTGTTCATGAAATTTGGCTTATGCCCAAGGGAATGCATACGCTGAAGGTCAGTCAGGCAAACCAAAGTGACATTCATGAGAAAAGAATAATTCTTTTCGTTTTGTTTTCTTTACATGCTATGCAGGCACTAAGCAGAACTGTGTTTTTAAGGAGCTACAAGTATGAAAGAATCAGAACATCCTATATACATGTAAGACAGCAAGCATGGCATAACTCAAGTTTATTAGGAGTGTCTCTTAGAAAGTGAAAGCAATTATTTATCAGATGGGAAGAGTCTATACAGGCAATTGGAAGACAACCTGCCAATACTGCTAAAAAGGTCCTTCCTGCTGACTAAACTAAATTATATATATCTATATCAAACTGAAACACACTAATTTTACCATTACCACTAGCCAATGAAAAAGTTAAACCACATTCTTGAAACTCATTCAGATTAGTGGGAATCACATGTTACTGCCATCCTTCTGCTTGTATCATGGAGAAAAATACAGTAACTGCCTTGTAAGGTTACTTGCTGGATGCGAGATTGTAATCTGAAGCATCAAAAACCTGTCAAGGTTTGAGATTTTGAAAGCATAGAGCATTAAAGCATTAAAATTTCCTTGTAATACACTTAATTTTATATTCTAAGGGGAAAGGAAAAAGGGCAACCCTGGAAAAAAGTATGTTGTGCTTTAAAGATGAGGTTTGAATAGCAAAGCAAAAAAGGCAAAGTGTTCTGCTTATATACCACCCCATACCACTTCAAGCAGTCTCTTAGAATTTAACAGTTTAATTACAATATGCAGGCTACACATCCCCCCCCCCCGGCCAGCAAGCTGGGTATTCATTTTACTGACCTTGGAAGGATGGAAGGCTGAGTCAACCATGAGCCAGCTACCGGTACCTGTTATTGAACTCCAGGTCATGAGCACAGTTTTAGCTGCAGTACAGGCATTTTTAACCACTGCACCACGAAGCTCATAGCACTTTATTAATGGTCACTGTGACACCATCTGCCAGCTCCCCAGCCAAGTCTGAACACAAGGGCAATTTAAAATAATATTGCCCTGCCAAAATACCTCTCTCGTTTCTAATGCTTGAGCTCTGAAGTAAATAAATGATAAGAAAATAAAAACAAAGGAAGAAAAAACACTCCTTAGAGCACCAAAATACAGATAGGGCAAATTGGTATCTGACCAAATGAGTTTGCCAGCATTTTATGCTCACAGCATTTTGACTACCCAGAAACACAGCACCTAAATATAACAGTTTTATAGCAGGTGCAGAGCAACAAGTCAAAATATAAACAAAAGCTTTTCTCCCTTACGAGTTTGCTATCTTAGAAAAAGAAATGGAGACTTTTTTTTTGTTTATAGAAGGGTCAGCAATTTCCTATACTGGCAAAATTTGGTTCTTTATTCATGTCAGAAGCACGAAAAATATGGACACGTAAACATACTCTACTAAGCAGAACATAACTATATAAATAAGGTTTGCTCTTCTCCAGATCCACACATAGGTTCTATAAGGAAGCCCCATTTTTTTCAGGTCATCCTTTGATCTTACAACCCTGGCCTACAGTCTGTTTAATGCTTTCCATGTAGACAACTGGGAGAAATATTACTATACAAAGGAAATAGATACAAGCATGCAGTGCTACACACACACACACACACACACACACACACACACACACACACACACA
>JAHTLZ010000204.1:40067142-40086008 GCA_023846285.1 Phrynocephalus versicolor
AAATTTACAAAACCAGTCACAGTCTCATCTAGCAGGGATAAAACTTCCATAAATTTTTCATTCTTATTCAGAAGAATGAAGTACTTAAATATATACATCCCTATTCCTCTGACCTAGCCACAATATTCAAATGCTCCCTAGCACAGCAGTGTATGATAGCAACAAAACATATGGTATCTCCCACATTTTTGTGGGTGTATATAAAACATGCCTCATTCATTTAAACCTTGAGAGAAATAGTATAAACATTGTGGGGGGAGGGAACATACATATCTTGGCCATAAGCGAATTTACTTCGTAAGTGGGTGAGAAGTTGGAAAAGGTTGGGGGTGGAGAAGGACAATTTCTTCCGAGTAAAAGTTAAGAAACAGGAAAGCTAGGAAAACACAGAATAATTTCTGTTGAATAGAGCCCTAACTTATTAATAAGACAGAATCTCTTGACCTAGATTTTTTCCCTAGCTACAAGGAGGAAAATGTGCTGCATGTTTAAGAGAGCAACATGTTATATCACATTAACAGATACTAAAACTAAAAGAGTATCTGTTAGACCTAATTATAAATAACTTAGACAACTATATGTTCTCTTGGATTCAAGCCACAAAAATTATTTTCACGGCCGGCCATTTATTTTACCCTACTGTGGCTTCAGAAAAGGAAGTCAAACAACATGTAGGCACTGCCAGCATAGTTATGTCTAGCTTAAATCCTCCTACAAGGATTCCTAGATATAAAGTGTATACCAACTATTGCCTTAATATATCTAGTATCGATCAAAACAACACATACAAAATGAGGCTGCCACTAAATTACCATTTTTCTCACCACAATGATATTTAAATTCAAAAAAATCAAGGCAACTGTCAAATCAAAATAGAATAAAAAGGAGAAACTATCTGTGGGCGATTTATCCATCTTCTTGATACTGAAGGTTTCCTTGGATAGAATCACATCTGGCAAAGTCTCATCCATTTTCTTAAGTACCTAGAAGTCAAATGTTATTTAGACAACTCTTTCAGCCAAGGAAAACTGACTATATTTTGACGAGCTGTCCATACGGACACACTAGAATTCACAATCACCTGGCAAGAGAGAAGTTGGTTTTACAAGTTAGTCCAATTGAAAGTTTTGGATAATCTGTCATTTTGTGAAGTATTGCCATGGCTGTGTCTCTGGAGACTGTTCTGCCATAGAACAGGAGTGCTGAGCATACAGAAAGAGAAGACTGATTATCCCTAAAGCAGGCCTGCCCAAAGTCCGGCCCGGGGGGGGGGGGACCCAAATCCGGCCCGTCAGGCCATTCTGAGTGGCCCGCGGCTGGCTGGCCCACCCCTCCCTCCCCCTCCTTCACCCCATGTTTTTTTTTAAAGAAAGTGCGTGGGGCTTGCAGTGGGGTGGCAGGGCTGGGGAGCAACCGGCCCCTGACACATTCTCAGCCACCAAATCTGGCCCTCCTTACAAAAAGTTTGGGCACCCCTGCCCTAAAGCATGATTTTGGCTACTGATACACGGTTTGAGTTTCAAAGCCTATTTAGCACAAATAATATTTGAAGTTATATCTAAATTGAACCTAGGATTGGTTATGACCAGGGCTCAAGGAGGAGTCCTGAATGGCTCCTTACTATTTTCATTCCTAAAGCTAAAAGCTTTGGAGCAAAAGGCCAGAACTAAATGCATTTTTCAATTAATGGTGGTTCCAAGCATTCATTCATCATGTTTCAAACTCTACCATTTATTTTACCCTCACTGTAGCTCTAGAGAAGGAAATAAACCATGTAGGCTCTCCAAGATATCCAAGCCATGTACAGCGGTACCCCTACTTAAGAGCGGCTCTACTAAAGAGCAATTCAAGAGCAGAAAACCGTTGGCGTTTTAACTGCTGCATTACAAATTTTAGATGCAGTCTGTTCTAATTAACAATTTATTTTATTTTATCTTTTGTTTATTTATTTATTTTTATTTTTTAGTTAGGGCTGTTCTACTTAAGAGTTTTTCGATTTAAGAGCATGCATTCGAAACGGATTAAATTCTTAAGAGGTACCACTGTACTACTTTCTTCAGAATATATTCTGTATTTCAGAATACAGTGGTACCTTGTATAAAGGAATTAATTCGTTCCAAATGAAATTATGTTAAGCAAATTTTCCTTTATACAAATTCCCATAGGAATGCATTGAAAATGGAGTGATCCCATTTTTATTTTGTACAGATTCTCCCCATAGGCGATTATGTTAAGCAAATTTCCCCTATTTCTGGAATTTTTTATGTCGTACAGATTTTATGTTATACAGTAACCCCACGCTGATCGCAGGGGTTAGGGACCCACCCCACCCGTGATCCATGAAAATCCATTATATGCGGAAGCGGGGGGGCTGGGGGCAGGGGGTTATCCCGCGCCTTTTCCAAAAGCCTCAGAGGAGTGTGGGGGGCGGCGCGGAGCGATCCGATCACCCCCAGCGCCCTCCACGTGCCTCCAATGCCTTTCGGAGGTGCCCGGGTGGGCGACGGAGAGGGACGTCGTCCGTCCCCGCAGCCCTTCCGCGCAGCTCAGAGGCACTCTGGAGGCGCCCGGGAGGGTTGTGGAGAGGGACGCCATCCGTCCCCGCAGCCCTCCCGCACGGCTCCGAGGCCCTCCGGAGGTGCCCGGGGGCGCAGAGAGGGACGCCAGCCCTCCCCACAGCTCTCCCGCGTGGTGGCGCCCGGGGGGCAACAGAGAGCAACACTATCACCTCCCACCACCCCTGCCCCCCAGGCTTTTCGGAGGTGCAGAGGGAGCGCTCGGAGAGACCAGATGGCTCCCCGCCCACCCCGCGGTGCAGGTACCATGATCCCGCGATGTAGCGTGACCGCAGTACCTGAACCGCGAAATGGCGGGGGGTGACTGTACAAGCAAAGGTCCACTGAATTAAAATAGAATGCTGTGCATATGATGTCAGTATTCAGCAAAATACAATGGAAGAGATATTCTTAGAGGGAAAACATGCAGAGTTTCTTTAAGTGTCAATCCTTTAACCTTATGAGAGCTCCAAATGATTGCTATAAAAGTATGCACATGGTGTAAGTAAGGACACTAAGACTTGTCCTTACTGAAGATGTTATCCAAAGCTACAGAAATGTTTGAGTTATAGATGGCAGTGCTTCCCCTCTTCATTCAAAGCCCTTGAATTTCATACCTCTCTGGAGCAGATTTGTGGGCTCCAGTAGGAACAGAAGATTGATCTCTCACAAACATTTACTGGATTCTGATGTTCCAATGCAGAGTTACAGGGCTGAAGTCTGCTCATTGTGTTGAAATGCACATTTTCTTCATAACAGCCAATCAACCGCACAACCAAACTGAAGTAGACTGAGGTAAGAGAGAATCTTATGCTCCCTTCCCACTATCTTAAGGCTGAAGTGAGCAAGGCGGGATTCTGCTCTGACCTTGAAACAATGTGCAAGGGCTTATTATGGCTGCCTACATCTGCTAAAACAAACTGCAGGCTTCAGTGTCTGCTTTCAGGTTAGGGAGGCTACAGAGCTCCCTTCCTTAACTCGGTAGCTCCAAATTTCAGATAAAGCCATAGACTCATTCACTTCCCAGCAGAAACCCTCACCCTTTTTGAATCATCTCTGTCACTATTCACAATGACAAAAAGTTCAATGTACTGTTAGAGTAGTTTAAATCTACTACATATGAACACAAAACCTTAGCAATATATGTATATTGACTCACACAAAGTCACATTCATGATTCTTATGGAACTCATTTTAAAAGGCTTTTGCCCCAACTGCCCAGTGGAATTGTGATGTGGTAGACTCTGAGAGAATGGATTAAACTCAACACAAAGGGTATCCTTTTTTTTGAGTTTCTATTACTCATAACTAGTAGTGAGATCTCTAATATGCTTCGACATTTCTATGTCATGTATGTTTTCCCATTCGAGCCGTACTTCCTAATTTCCCACAGACTGGCCAAAGGCAGACACAAAGAAGGTGGTCCTGGCTGAAGTCCAAGCCAGAGAAAGAGAGCATATTGCTAACTACATCTGGAAAGAATTATGCAATTGTGGTTTCCTTCTCCCTTATGAGAGTTAGGTTTTAATTGAACCGGTTTGATAATTTTAAATATTTTGGAGCACAAAAGTGAGTGTATGGCAAAACACCCACCTGTTCAGCCATGAGTCATAACGGGCACCCCCTAACCTCTGCTGAACCCTGTTTTTGGACAATATATGCTGCAATGATGAAGTGGGCACTGATATTGCCACAGGGTAGTGATCATGTTACTGGCATGCTAAATACACAGAAATGAAAGGAGCACATGGACACCTAGGATCTTGGATACGAGCAAATAAAAATAGCTATACATATATTAGTGTACTGGATATGTTCACATTTCCTCATAGTTTTGTCTTCTTATCCCTTTAAAATATTCTTCCCTACCAACCTGTCAGTCTCCAGACTACAGTCCCATCATTACTGGCCAAAATGACTGGAGCTGTTAGAAACTGATGGGAAACACAGCAAGTTGGGGAAAGATACATTAATACCTTCCTGACAACTTGCTCTTCTCACTGAGGAAGCTGTGTTGATTGACCAAAATTCTGGTACTTAGTGTGGTAAATTGCGCTAGAGTAGTAAGCCCACTGAATCAATGAGGATTTGGTGAGTCAATTCCTCCATAAGCTTATTGATTTCAATAGGCGTACTCTAACTGCAACTTTCTTTAACATAATAAGCTGCAGGCCCATTTGGATCAATGAATTTACAGAGGTGTTTTGCTAAATCCTGACTGGTTCAGCAGGTGAATCTCTAGTACAGTTTGCCACACTAAGCAACAGAATTTTGTCCACTTAGTCAAGACCACTGATCTATCTAGTTTAGTATTCTCTACACGGGAAGGTGGAGTCACTTTACTGTATGAATAATTCCTGTTCCTACTAGAGATGAATTGCATGGAACCTTGGAATCTTTGCATGTAAAGGCCCCTTTCTCAAGAAGTATGTATCATTTTGCTTATGTAAATTATTTATACGCCACCTTTCTCCCCATAGGGGACCCAAGGCAGTTTACAACAGGTACAATAAACACTATATAATAATCACATTTAAAAAAACAATTGTGCATAAAATTAAAAAAATAGGGTATAAAAACAACTTTAAAACATTTTAAACCTATTGTTGAAAACAAGCTTTCCAGAGATAGCTTGCTGCTTAAAGGTCTTTCTGAAGAGGAAGGCCTTTGCCTGATGATGTTAGAACAAAAAGGAGGGAGCCAACCTGGCTTCTCGGGGAAGTGCATTCTAAATGCTAGGAGCAGTGACTGAGAAGGCCTTCCCAGAAGGTCTTAAAAACAGAGAAGGCTAATATGGGATAATACAATCCTTCAACCATCCTGGACCCAAGCTGTATAGGGATTGATAGGTAATAAGCAACACTTTGAGTTGAGCCAGGAAACAGACTGGCAGCCAGTGAAGTTCTTGTAATGAGTGAGTGAGATGCTCTGTATAAGCTGAAGATAAGAATCTGGCTGAAGATTCTGAACACTTTTCAAAGGCAGCTACACGTAGAGCACACTGGTAGTCCAAATGAGATATTGCTGAGGTATGTGACACAGTGGCCAAATAAGACATCTCAAGGAACAAGTGCAACCGGTGCAGCAGCTTTAACTGCACAAAGGCACTCCTGCACCACATGCATCAAAGTTCAGGGTTGAGTCCAAGACCAAACCAAACCTGCAGACCTGACTTTATAGAGGGAGTGAAACCCCATTTAGTTCAGGCTGAATCCCTATCAAATCCCTACCTGATTTGATAAGGACAATATCTGTTTTCTCTGGATTAAGTTTCAGTTTGTAAGTCCCCAAGCCCTAAACAACATGGGGTGGGGGTGGGGAGGATTGAGCCCTGAGGGATGCCACACACCAATGGCCAGGCTGTTAAACAGGATCCTTCAAATACCACCTTCTGAGTTCAGTCACCCAGAAAGGATCGCACTTGCTATAAAACAGTACCTCCAAGGGCCTCCAGAAAGATACTATGGTTGACTATATTGAAAGCTGTTGAGAGATCCAGCAGAGCTAAGAGGGACACACTTCCCTGGTCCCATTCCCAACACATGTCATCCACCAAAGTGACCAAAGTTGTCTATGGTTCATAATCAGGCCTGAAACTGGACTGAAATAGATAATCTGCTTCATCCAGAAACCTCTGGAGCTGAGATTCTACAACAGAGGGTGCAGGCCCCTACTCAGTACTCCAAAAGAGATATTTTAGGTTACTGGGAAAGGTTTTGAACCAGGGAGGAGCAACACTCACTGTACTGGTTTGATTTCAAGGAATTGCTGCTATATCTCTTGCCCCCACACACAATTTTTACAGTTTTCAAAATAAACTGCATCAGGTAGCAAAGTCCTTTCTTTCAAAAGCACTGTAATTTTTTGTAATCAATGGATGTCAATTAGAAGAGGCTTGGTAAAGTTTAAAGAGGAAGAAAGTGTTTGCTGAGTTGTCAATATTTACGCAATCTTGCAGTCCCTGGTATTTCAGTCACTGAGAAAATCTATCTTATGGTTTATATCATTACTGTAATTTATAAATAATAATGACTAAAACACATCCCACAAGAATGTCAAAGGGTACTTGGGGAGAGCTCCCTGAGATCCTGCAAACAGCGAAAGTTGGGGGGGGGGAAGGGAAAAGAAATATGATCTAATTCACTATGTTCAATCATCAAACTAAGCTGCCAGAGGATCACTGAGACTCTTTACTAAGTGGACATGAAATTTCACTAAAAATCAAACCAGCTGCCTTTCCAAACCATACAAGATTTGGCTAGTATCATTATTTGCTAGTAAAGTAATAATATACTTTAAGTTTGAATCACTGAGGGCCTCACTGTATAAAGCTTTCTGAAAAATAAAGCTATTGATTCAGTTATGCTTACTCACAAATAGTTTATCTGGCTGATTCCAGGCTTGGACACAGCCTTAGACTTAATGTAAACATAATAGATAACTAATGAAATAAATACATATGCAGGAGCAGTCCTTCTAATCCCATTTAATTAAGTACTGTAGCCTGAAAGTGTGGAATGCTGTAAATTTGGTGAGGACAAGGACAGCAGTAAATATGCCAGTGCAAATGCCTATCACAGAAGCTCTACCCATAGCTCTTCCTCTGTAAGGAAATTTCCAAAACTGTATAAAGCTAAGTAAGTCCCTATGAACAGGTGAGGAACAGGTTTTTATAACGCTAAAGGCTCTTAGCTGCTAGTTCAACATCATATCCCCTAAAGTGTTCTGCATTACAAAGCAGCATGGGCAGGTTGCATCAATATATCGTTTCTGAGAAATATACAGTGGTGCCTTGTATAAAGGAATTAATTCATTCCTAATGAAATTATGTTAAGCAAATTTTCCTTTATACAAATTTCCCATAGGAATGCATTGAAAACAGAGTGATCCCATTTTTATGTTGTACAAATTTGCCCCATAGGCGATTATGTTAAGCAAATTTCCCCTATCTCCAGAATTTTTATGTTGTACAAATTGTATGTTATACAAACTGTTTGTTATACAAGGGTCTGCTGTATTTGTCTCCCATTTGCTGTGACAATTATAGTAAAACTTAGAGGGAATACAGTGGGTCAGCAGCTGGTGGATGATGGTATATCTTTTGCTAATTAAAAAGTTTCAGGGATGCAAGGAAACCCAGTCAAAAATTAGTCAGATGTTTGTGTGATGAGCACAAAGGTTAGAAAAGAGCTCATCCTTGCAATGTAACGGAATTCGCTTAGAGAGCTCAGTGACTAGGAAATCTGTTATTTCCGATTACAGGAACTCTGTAAGTGCATTCAGTCAAGGGCATCTACAAATCCTTTCCAGATATTCACACTCACTCCATAAAGGCCCGAACTGATTTGCAGTTGGCCGGCACTGGTACTGATAACGGTGTGTATATGTTCCCATTGTGATTGCAGCCCTCCTTGCCTTCATAAACATGACATATATAGGTAGCATTTAAATGGTTTCTAACACAAAAAAAACAACACCCCCCCCTTCCTGGTTACATTGCACTTAAATCAGGCCACAATCCTAATGATGATCCTGAGCCTCCTGGAGTGAGAGAATAGGAAATATTAAAATATTTAGAACCATTGAAATAAAACCTTCTTTAATAAAAGGTTAAAATCATATTAACAAGACTGGTTTACTCAAAGTTAAGCTCCACTGTGATCAATTTACTCACTTAACAATGTTTATGGATATAGCCTGTAAGCTTTATTAGGTTTTCATCTTAATCAAATATTTTACTTCAACCTATTGTGCCAGCTGACAGTGAGGGGGGGGGGGAGAATGTTTAAAACTTTAACAGAAGATGAAAAATTAACAGAGTGGCCTATTTGTATTGTTTAATTAAATCAAGCTAAAATGCCAAAATAGTTCTCAAACAATTTGGGACATGAGAAAATATCCTGATTCAAAGCCACCTGGAAAATCCCCGATACGTCTGCTTTCTAAAAGAAAAGAGAAAGAATTAAAAAAGAGAGAAATCTCACTTCTATTTTAATGTCACAGAAAATTTTCAGCAACAGTGATTGTCTGACTATGAAGACTATTGTGCAAGGATTTTTGCAGGTTAACCCAGTACTGACTTTGCCAAAACAAAACAAAAATGTTCAGGAAATGCTTTAGGAATGAGTTCAAAAGCTGGTACTATGACCCCAAAATACTCACCTAAGGGTCTTTCTTTGCAATATTTATCACAGAAGGTTACTGAAGCTTCCTTTCAGTTTAGCAGAAAATTGTAACAATCATTTCTCTGTGTGTATACACATACTGTACACCGTTTCACCACTATGTTCTTGCCTCTTGTGTTCTTTAATCTGTTATACTGTACTTCAATTTCAAAATATTTGCTTCAATTGTTATTCTGGCAAACCTGAATGCCTAAAAGTAGAATCTGTACTACAGTCACCCCCCACCATTTCGCAGTTCAGGTACTGCGGTCCCACTATATCGTGGGATCGCAGTACCTGCACCTTGGGGCCGTGCAGGGGGGCCGGGGGTGATCGCATTGCCCCGTACCGCCCCCCCAGGCCCCACCCGACCCGCTTCCGCATATCGCGGATTTTCAAGCATCACGGGTCGGGTGGGTCCCTAACCCCCGCAATAGGCGGGGGGTTACTGTACAGTAAAACCTGTACCACAGTAGATAGAGCCCTGCTTTTCACAATCCTGGGAAAGCAAGAGTACGATCCTGACAACATTTGAGCTAGAGCCCATTTTGTCAGTACAGTAGCACCTGGGCACACAAACCCATTTTTGCAAGTAGCCAAATACTTACAGTGATTGTTATATGATAGGCAACAGGGCTACATTCAACATCACATACCGGTAATCTAGTTTTCACAATTATGGAACTGGCCTTCTCTCTCTCTCCTCAGCTCACCACCCCCACACATTTCACAAGCTGCAGCAATTATGACTGCACATAAAAAGAACCAAACAATTTCAACAGTTTCTTCCACAACATACAACCCACAGTATGCAAAGAACATAAAGCTCACCAGTCTCTGACTCAGCACCAGACAAATAAGACTACAGTGGTACCTCAGTTAGCGAGCATAACCCATTCCGGAAGCAAGCTTGTAAACCAAAATGTTTGTATATCAAAGCAAATTTTCCCATAGGAAATGAAAACTCAGATGATTCGTTCCACAGCCCAAAAGTATTTATATAAAAATGATTACAATACTGTAATATAATAAAAATACTAAATAAAATACAAAATACAGTACAAAAAGCAATAAAACAAATTAACCTGTCATAATGCAATAACTTACACCTATTCTCCTGCATAGGACAAGTTTCCTCTTTCCCATAACTTTAAAACTACAACGTCTCATACACTCTATACCCCAGAGCGCAGAGAGAACTCCTAGTTCCCTGAGCTCCTTGCCCTCTGAAGATGCCAGCCACAGAGTCTGAAAATCTTTGTGGCACGTGCAGAGGAGGCGGGAAAAGCTTCTGTGGAGGGGTCTGTTTTAAAAACAGAGCAATGGGAGGAATACCAGCTAGAGCAGAGTGGGGGAAGCCTCTATGGAGGGGGCTGTTTTAAAAATAGGGTTGTGGGAGTTATCCTTGCTGCAGTGGTGGTGGTAGGGATGGTGGGGAAATGCCCCATGGAGGTGGCCTCTTTGGGGATGGGGGTTGATTGCAGCGGCAACTGTTCATACCTTTACCAAGCCCGTCACCGTTCCTTCAACTTTGCTCCTGTTGTTGCCTGAAACAGAAACTGAAACAGATGATCACCCACCTCCAGCAGGAGAGGAAGAGGGAGAGACGCCATTGGCTTAGAGCACTTTTGATTATGTGAAACACATGAGAGTGCTCGTATATCAAGACACGGCTTGTTAATCAAGGCAAAAATAATCAGAAATTTTTGCTCGTTAATCAAAATGCCCGTAAACCATGTTACTTGTTAACCAAAGCACCACTGTATGTGCTGAAAATCAAGACGGCTGCTCCTTTCCATATTAGCAAGGGTTGCAACACATTTAAACTATCTAGCTTTTTTTTAGAAAGTGGGGGTGGGGAGTACTCCTTTTTCAGGAGGAGTTTATCACAGTAGGAAGTTGCCAGAACTACAGAAAGAAGAGTTTGTGTAAATGTAAAGAAGTTGGAAGGGCTGCATAGCAAGCCCATCCTCCACCCTCCAAAAACCTAGCAATTTTAATTACATTCAGGTTTTGCACTAAGAAGTTAAGCACTGATGTGCTGTCAAGTGAATAGTTAAGCAGTGATGTGTTGTCAAGTGGATTAACATTTACAGGAACCAGACTCCCAGGGTTTTCTAGGTACAGAATACTCAGTAGTGGTTTACCAGTCTCTTGCTTGGGGAGTGCCTTGCAACCAAGACCACAAAGGCTGTCTCTTTTCCCAGCAGGTAGAAGGGAAAGGAACTCCCCAACTCTGGCTCTACAGCCTGTTACCCAGATCACTGAGCTAGGTAGCCAACTTCACTTACAATACTGCTGTCCCACAGTTAAAAGGAATATCTGCATCAAATATAGACCCAAGCAAAAAGGGAAAAGCTGTCAAGCTAACAAATCAGCTTTTAAGTAAAAAAAAAAACAACCCTTTTAACTTCCTCATACAAAACACTTTGATCTTCTCTAGTTTCATAGTAAGTTTAACACTGCCTAGAAGTGGAACAATTTTTTTGTTTTATCTCATTTCAATAAACCTAAACCAATTCACTGAACTGGACAGATGCAATATCGCTCACACAACAAAAGACTACAGAAACCAACATGTTATGTTGTCATTTATTACGGTTGTCACTTTTGGCCTAAACTGGAAAAGTGAGAGGAAGTCTTGCTCCCAAAGAAATTACACAATTTGATAGATCAAATGTAAAAACAAACATATTTTTATTAAAATATTTCTGGTTAATCTTTGTTCTGGGCAGGAAGTAGAAGAATCAAGGCATCTACGAGTATTTGTCTTATCACATACAATACGTAAGAGGCACCAACTGATTGAATGGCTGTAAAAAGTCAGAAATTGACATTTTAAGAATAGAAATGCCTTATATGTAAGCAATATTACCTCTGAGCCCATTTGCCAATACAAAATCTTTCTGCAATAGAGATCATTCAGAGATCACATAAAAATAGCAAACACAGAAGCCTCTTTTTAGTATCAAAACATTTTTGGTGCCAAACATAAAGATGAAAAGTGCACCTACAATAGATAAAGTATGCATGACCATCACCAGATATATGAACTGCAATAAAATAGAAACATTGACCAAGGGGGCAAATATATTAACCACACAATTAATGACAGACTAAGCAGTGATTAATTCAAATTAAACCCAATGACTATCTGACATGCAATAAAGCTCAATGTGGGGAAGCCCACGGTGAAATTGTCTTTTTTGAGAAGGTAATCATCTTCCCACCGCCCCTGTCGAAGCTGGACAGTTTAAATTTGTTGCAACTGGTTTGACATCACTTTTGTCTGCTTTCTGCCAGTACGATCACCTGATAGGAAGTAAAGGGGCACTCGCAGGGATGGACATTCCCATCAACCGAGTGAGCCTTATCTCCAAGCAGTTTCTTTATTGTCTTTTTCAAGACAACTCAGCCCTGGAACAGACTCTGCCTAGAGCACTTCAGCAAACAGGAAAAAAGAAAGAAGTGGAGATAAGTGCTCACAATAAGTGCTTCCTCCTTAAGGCATCTTGCGCTGTCGGAGGCAGGATGGATTTGATTTAAATCAAATTTCTTTAATCACCATTTAAATCACAATTTGAATTTTAAAATTTAGATGTTTGGATGATTTTTTTTAAAAAAAAATTACATTGTGGTTAAAATCAATTTGAAACCCATCTTCCACAGGCACAAAGCATAGTGGGTCAACTCGTCCCCCCTCCCTCCACTGCATAGTCTCATCAACAGTCAAAGATTGGGTTCTTGCTGGAAAGGACACAAATATCTTAAGTTCTCTATTTCCACTTCACTGAACATTTCAGCAGATGGAATAAAGCCCAAAGCTACATAGTGTCTGACACAAGTTTATCCAAAGACAACCAGTCGTGTTTTCTCCAGTTATCTGTTGTTCTCTTCATCCAACTTATGGCGACTCTGACCAGGTTTTCAAAGTAGAGTAGGACCCCAGTATCTGCTGGGGATTGGTTCCAAGCCTTCCCATGGATAATGAAAACCGTGGATAATAGAGAATGCCAAAATGTTCCCCAAAACTGCTATTTTGTGATAGTAACTTGCTTTACAGCTGCTGTTTTGCAACAGTAGCTTGCTTTATGGCTGCTATTTTATGACAGTAGCTTGCTTTACAGCTGCTCTTTGAGACAGTAGCTTGTTTTGCAGCTGTTGAATTATTTATTTTTCCTCTGCCAACCATGGATAACTGAATCAGTGGATAATGAATCAGTGGACACGAGGGTCCTACTGTATGTGAGATGTTTAATGAATGGCCTTACTATTGCCTCCCTCCCCGTATATTTCCATGGCTAAGTGGGGATTCAAACCCAAGACTCCTCAAATATAATCCCTCACTCTTCCCATTGCACCCTACTGGCTCTCAAGCATGCTTTAGTCCCATTGAAATCAATGGAAGATAGGCTACATCATTACCTTATCCTACTACTTTCTACAGGTCCAAAGCATGACAATCATCATTGGGATTGAGTCCAGGCTATTTTGAATGAATTATGAAAAAAGGCAAAAGATATTCTGTATATCACAAGTATTTCTATGTACACATTATTTAAGAACTGTCCATGTTCCAGTTTTGGCAATAGCTATTCCTATCCTCCTGTATTATGATGCCTGGATGCATTAGCCCTTCAGAGGTTTTAAAAAGGCAGACTTTTGTAACAGGCAAAACCAAGCATATTCATATAAAATGTAAGTCAGCTATGAGATACCCAGATTAGTCATATCCCCATATGTATTTTGAAGGTTAGGTTCAAAGCTGCTCTTGCTGTCATTCATTTATACATCAATTATTTCTGTTCATTCCTAATCTCACATCCATTTACATTTCCTTTGAATCTACATGAAAGCACAAGAATTATCATTTAATTCAAGTTTGATGATATGAAAGCATGAAGGAACATACTTAGGTACAATAAACTGGCCTAAAGTCTTTCCATTCCTTTTAAGAATGGCAGCAATTTAGGAGTGGTGAAAATTCTTGCTGCTATAATCCAAAGATGACACTGCATAATAAACACCCTAGCACTGACTGTGCTGGCTTTAAGATACTGTACCGGACTAATTGCCATGCCCTTAAGAGGCAAAGGGACACACAATTGGTTACATGAATGCAATCAAGAATTAAAATTAATTTTTTTAAAAAAAATTGCAGAACCATTGTCTCAGGGTATGGCAACACCTCTAGACATAGTTAATTACATGATTCAGAACGAGGTTCTACAAGAATGAAGGACCCAGTTCATTGAAGATCCCACACTGGTTCTCTACCATGTTTTGCTGTCACAGAACTCTTTTGGACCCAAACACTTACATTACATAACTTTGGGCAAGGCAGAACACCAAGCTAGTTATAAAAGAAAATATGATTTGTTTAGATCATTAAGCCACACCTAGTCTACTCAGAGCAATGGCTTACCCTCACAACTATTCTCAATATATTAAAAATTCATCTTCCTAACTCTGTCAGCCAATACACATTTTTGCCCACAGAATAAGGAAAATGCTTTAAATGAACTATATAGGTGTCAAATGTAATTTTTGTTTGCTAACCCCCAATACAATTTGATAGACTAAAAAAAAAATCTCTTCCCATCTCTTTTCTTTGGATATATCACTTGTATAGTGAATAAGGGTGAACATATACTAATAATCTGAATAATAATGTCATGACAAATATAATCAACACGTATTGTCATCAAATGAAGAGTGTGAAAAGCAATACTACAGAGGATTGTCAGTGGAAACAAGCTAGGAAGTAACAAAACTGGACGTTACTGAAAATTGCTAAGTCAAACTGACAAACCGAACCAAGGTGTTTGTTCAGTCTTTGTAGAAAAGTACATCTGGTAAATGGTAGGAAGTGGGAGGAAGTAAAATAATTGCAAAATAAAATATCCCATGTGGCTGAAAAGACAAAATAGTTTGGTTTACTCAGAAAATGAAAGGAAGGAGGCAAGTTAAATTAAGAATACAGAATGAGAGTCTTTCTAGCAGTTGCCAAACCCCCAGTGGTACATAAAGGCAGGATATTCTACAGAAGTGGCTTCTTTGTGAACCTTTGACAATCAGAGGGTCTCAACTAGCACATCAAACACATCTGGATTTTGTTCAGTGATGACAATTCTTTACAACAAACATATGGGTTGAAATCCTGTTGCACAGTTATACAAACAGTGTCACACTGAGTCATAAACTACCATAAATTCAGAAATCAGACTATTTGTTGCATGCTGATTTGAACTTGGCATGCAATAGTTAATGCCTATGGAGACTTCTTCACTTATAGCAAATTTCATCTGAAAGTGATGCCACTGCATAACTGCACAACAGGATTTCAGCCATTGTGACCCCAAAAAGAAAAAAGAAAAGTGTTAGGTACCCTATACATTTATATCATAGCCCTCTCTTAAAGGATCCTAGAATTTGCATCTTGGTAAAGTACAGTACTTAGAATTCTCTACTAATGAGTTTTAGTACCCCAAATTTCATTAAACTCTAAATCTCAGTATGTTTTATGAGGAAATCAAGAAAGTTATAGTGCTATCTAACTGGAAAAAAAGTTGTATGGTGTACATATAGTTTTAGAATTAGAGCACATTAAAAACGTATTAATATTCAAAGTTTATATCCCAATTTATTGCAAAGCATGCAGAAACACTGTATCAGTGCAGCAACATGGAGGGGAGAGGGAAGGAGGGCCAGTGGCATCCTTTTCTCTCGTGAATGCTGCATGCCCACCTCCACAGTGGAACTACTTTTCAACTAGCTGCTTTAGTGACGGGATGCTCATGGCCCAGGGATCCTGGGGAGAGATAGGAAATGCTCTTTTTTTAAAAAAAAAATCTGCCTCTCAGAAACTTAATTTCATGCAATGTTGTGACAGATGTGTACCAGATTTGAGATGAAGCAGAAGCCTGGCCTAGAGGAAGGAGCTTCATGTTTATTTAAGAGAATGAATACGCTTTAGCTGTTCCTCAAATCAAGTCATACATACAAAACACTAATTTTTCTAATACAGTAAATGGAATTCTATGCTATCATGTGCTGCTTGGCAAACTATAGAAGACCGTTTGTAAAACCACTTGTCTTAAGTGAAGCAAGTTTGCCTACATGTGCTCTCTGGATAAACCAGGTCATCCTATACCCAACTAATTTCACATATGGCAGAGACTTGGTCCAGATCTATGTGAATAACAATTAATTTGGCTTGTGCAGGTAATCCTAGTGACAAATTTGAAAAAAAAAACAACTAAAAACATTTTCACTTTTGCTATCAGAAAAGCTTTTTAGAAAAAAAAAGCTCTACTCAAGAAGCTCTGTGTGGAAAACTGTGCAAAATGCTTCTGCATGGGAGATGGCTTTTAAAGTAGATGTGCACAAAACCGATTTGGAAATTCTCTTATACCATTCATTCTCAAGCCACCCATCTTTTCAAATAATTGTCTCTGCCAAGGAACCTCTGTATACTGGCTACAGAATCTATAAAGGATTCCACATACAGTATATTTCAGGCTGCACACATACTTCACCGAGACACTAGCCATAGACTAGCTCTCCCTAGTTTGATACGGAACTGCTGATCTTTCCTCCACAAACTTTCCAACCAGCTTTGGGTCCACTTTATGTTACTGTCACTTGGCAAGCCTTTAATTAGCTACTCAATATATAATTCAACACATCAAACAGACTTTGCAACAATCCTGTCATCAGCTATTATTGTTATCCCATTTAATGAAGGGAGGGGGGGATTAAAGGCAAGAGAAAGTACCTTTCCTATGTTTCAGAGTGAGCTGAGGTTAATAGTAGGCACTTTCTAGGTCACTGTTTATACTTTCACCACTGTGCTATGCCAGTTCTGGAATGGAACAGGAGAGATGCTGGAATGCTTGAATTACAATGCCCTGCAACAGGAAAATAAAACTACAAAGACACTGGAGTCTTGGCAAGCACCTATTATACTGTAGGTATTTTGGGGAGAAAATAACCTTTTGTTAGGAATCTTAACTCAGAACCTTTTCTAGATCCAAGAGAACATTAAAAGTCCACAACACTACCTTAAAACAATTTTACCAAGTTGCCACTGATATTCCAGTTCCATACCAGGAGCACACAACATATAGAAACCGTAGCAGAAGAGCGCATCAAGTTCTAATCCTAGAAACCAGATCCACGGAAGTAAATATTAGTGGACCCACTGAGACTTCCTTCTGAGGTTGACCTACGCCAAAAGTAAACTCTGCATATTAAAATTCCCAGTAGCCAAACAGTTTGCTTCCATGTCTCTATCCCAAAGCCAGCCCCATGAGGGTGGTGATAAGCTCATGCCTGATGCTATAGCTTTGATCACATTGCCACTGAATTGTCCAGTGGTTCTCAACCTGTGGGTCCAGATGTTCCTGGACTTCAACTCCCAGACGTTTCCACCACTCAGTTGTGCTGGAAGGTATTTCTGGGAGTTGAAGTCCAGGAACATCTGGGGACTCACAGGTTGAGAACCACTGTGTGACACCATCATCCTCTCAGAACTGCACAGCTAGAAGGGACCCTGTGGACCATGGAATCCAGCCCTGGGAAGAAGTGCCAGAGTAGAACCAAACTCCTGATCGCTGGCTCTGCAGCCAGATGCTGAAACCACAAACTATCACCCTTCAAGGCAGTCCATGTGCAATCAGGATGGATGGGCCACTGTTCCTGGTGTTGTGTGGATATTTGCCTCCCCTCTGAACACAATTCCCAAATCAAGGTGCTCCAGACTGCAACTTTTGGGATGCAGATATTCCAGCCGCAGCAGCTTGCAACTCGAAGCTTCAGCACGGAACAGACAGAGAAACATCAGAGACCTCTCCATTGATGTCACAGCAGAAATCCAAACCTCTCCTCTTTCCTACCAGGACAAGCCTTTTACATCCTTCTCTGCGTGCCTGGACAGAAACCACCTCCCGCCAGATGCACGGAGCGCGTGTACTGTATGTTCCGAAAAAAGGAGTGAGGCGATGTGATTTATCCTTTTCCTCTGTGTCCAAACCCACCTTTCCGTTTGCCGATCAAAGGGGGGGGGGTTCCCAATCGTTTCTCCCAGTCGCCTGGCTCTCGATCTGGCAGGGACTGACACAGTCAAAGGCGCCCTCTCCTCTCGGATATTGAGGAGGGGACCAGCGTCCAGGTGCTGCTGGGGTGGGTAGGGGGGGTTTGGGAGGGTGGGAGCCCGCGCATGCACAAATGCAACGCCGCCTCCCTCCCCGTGCAGACCCGATGCCTCCAGCCCTTCCACTCGGGGGGCGATGGAGGAGCGGCGCTCGCCGAGGGCTTCAGGCGAACAAAGCGGCAGACGCCGCCGCAGGGAGAGGTCCCCCGACGAGATGGAGCGGGTGGGGGGGAAGAGAGAGACACACGGGTGGCCGAGATGGAGGAGCTGCTGGGTCGCAGCTTCCGACGAGCACATCCGTCCCTTCCCGCGCCCCCGCGCCCATCCCGCCGTTCCTGCGCCATCCGCGTCCGCGCTAGGCGCCTGGGCAACCCTGGCCATCCCCGCGCGCCCCTTCCTCCGCCCCCAGCCTTACCTCGCCAGAAGGTGGCCGCCTGGGAAGGGACAAAAAGGGCCCGGAGAAAGAAGGCTGCCTCCGCCACCCAGAAGCCGGGGTCCCGCCTGCCAGCGCGCAGCGCTTCCTGCGCGCATTGAATGAAGCTCTCCCGCGGCCGAGGAGGAGGAGGAGGAGGAACAGCGGCGGCGGCGGCGGCGGCGGCTCTTGCTGGAGCTACAAGCCGCTCGCCGCGCTGAGCGCCGTCCTTCCCATTGCCGCGGCGAGGCGGAGGGGAGTCCAGCAGCGCGGGCCACGTCGCTCCGATCCATGGGCGGCCTTGCAGAAGGAGCCCCAAGGCAGCCGGGCGCCCAGGCGGCTCTTGGCCGCGGGGAGCTCTCGGCGGAACGGCGCCGCACCGGAGGGTTTTGAGGCCCCTTCGCTTTTTTCCCCTCCGGGGGTCCCCTCGGTTCTGGATGGTTTGGTCCAGGCCGAAACGGGGAGGAGGAGGGGGGCAGAAGGGGCGGGGCGGTTGCTCTGACTTACGCGCACACAATAGGCTCGAATCGGCCTCCACACACACACACACACACACACACACACACACACACACACACACA
>JAHTLZ010000204.1:40090833-40142619 GCA_023846285.1 Phrynocephalus versicolor
TAGGGAGGCAAGGCAGAGGTGTAGAACAGGCCAGCAGGCCCTTTAGAAATCTTAGAACCTTAGAACTACAGAGCTAGACGGGACCTTTATGGACCATTGTGTCCAGCCCCTGTCAAAGCGGAATTGAAGGAAATTGAACTTCCAGCCTCCTACTCTGCAGTCAGCTACCTTAAACGACTTACCTATGTTTTGAGTGCAGGTGGGTAGTCACAATTTATCATAGTCTTGCTGTGTCTTCAGCAACAAAACCGTTGAAAATTATAAGGTTAAAGTCAGCTTGCAGTAAAATTGTCTGTGTGGGTGCCTCCTCAAGTTTCCTAGATTGTCCATTATTTGTTGTGATCTCTGTAGACCTCCCTTTCTAATGCCAGACTAACAGCTGTAACAGAAACAAAACAAAAATAAAAACACAAATACTATGGTGCCTTAAGAACGAACAGATTTCTTTCAGCGGGAGCTTTTGTGAAATGTGTGGTAGTCCTTCAGGACAACAATATATATTTTTTATTTTGTTATTTCTTGATTCATGCTGTAGACTGTTACGGCTGCTGGCATCACTTCATTCTCTTGTTTTAGATTCTCAAGCCTTTCTCTTTCAGAGAACAAACCTTAGGCTTTGTTCTGAAAAGCAGGAAAAAGCCCTGGATCTCCACCTGAAGATAGATTCACCTTGTCTATTACAATGTACTGTGTTTCCTCATATAACGAGTAATGTGCTTGCCTTTTTAGCTAAAGAGGCTTTGTTTGCTTTCTAGTGGCAAAGAGTGCTTCCCCCCGGAGTTCTGAAGATTCAGAGGATTAAATCCACTAATATGGCTGTGCTACCAAAATCAGAAGGCATGGGATAGAGGGGTAAAGCTAAGCCTCCTGTTCCAATAAAGAAAAGGGATCAAGGGGATGTCTTACTTCTGGCAGAGGCTATATCCCAAAACGCTGCTTCTCTTCATGCTGTCCCTCTATGAAAGCATATAGGCAGTTCAGACAGATAGAATATCTCTTTTTGATCACAGAGGAGACTGTGTGGTGATAGCCTCTTCACCCTCACGCTGCAATTTGTTTCTTCAGTTTTAATGTTGGATAATATACAGGTCAAGGAGGCCCACATTATAGTCCTTGATATTGTGACTCACCATATGGTTGCTTGCTTGACCACAGAGACCAAACAACCTTCTTGCATCTTCTGGTCTTTTCAGTGGTTAGAGCTGTTCGGCAGTGGAATATGTTGCCACGGAGGGTGGTGGAGTCTCCTTCTTTGGTGGTTTTTAAGCAGCGGCTGGATGGCCATCTGTCGGGAGTCCTGTGATGGGGGTTCCTGCATGGCAGGGAGTTGGACTGGATGGCCCTTGAGGTCTCTTCCAATTCTATGATTCTATGACTCAGCAGCAGCTGTTCTTAGGCTGCAATTGCAGCCCACACCCATGTTCCTTAGAACAAGAATAACAGGACTCATTGGATCTGACCTCAGTGTAGACATGTGTAAGGCTACAAAGTGAGGTGTCCCTTGATAACATTGCTAGAGATTTAAAATCCGACATTAACGCTTGGTGTCCCTCTACCTGTTTTCTCCTGGGAATCTGTATGCCTATAGTAGCTGAAACATTTCCCTTTGTGTGTTTAGCGCAAAAGTTAATGAAGCTAACAAATTTGATACTTGGATTCACACTGTATTGTTGGTAAGAAATCATCTTTTTTTAAACTAAAATTACACTCCATTATGGAAAATTAATCTTCTTGTAAAGATAATTTACATTGCCGATGTATAGTTCCATTCTAACTAAGTGCTTAGAAGCTTGTCAATGTTGTATGTACACTGATGGCTATTAATAAAACAGTACTGTACATTGTTTTCACTTTGATCAGTTAAGGTTCTTTCATCAGTTTTTGTTTATCTAGTCTGCTTGGTAAAACTCAAACAATATAGAATGAATGGTGGTAAATGTGAATTCCGTGCTACTACATTCCTTCACAGGTAAAATCTGTCAGTTTCTGTTCATATGGAAACAGTTCGCAGGAAAACTTGTTTGTAAATATTTATCTTTTGAAACAGTGAATGTTATATCAAATGAACAGTTGCCTTGGCATAGTCAAGCAAACACTACTGATATCAGATATTAAGAGAATTCATGGACATTGTTTTCAAAATTATTCTGAATAGGATTACAACAGAACAATGGTTAGGCTTGCATTTGTGGATGTAGATTATTAAAACACCACTCTTTCTTATTTTTGCTCTTTAATTTGCTCTTTCTACATTATATTAACATGCTCCTGGACAAACTCCTGTCTTAAAGCTATCAACAAAGCATTATTTTTTCCTGAGGGGATCCAAGGACAGTGATGGCGAACCTATGGCACGGGTGCCAAAGGTGGCACTCGGAGCTCTTTCTGTGGGCACCCGACATTGCCCCTTCATAGCCACCTGTATACAGGTTAAATAATGTATGGGCACTTTGCAAAAAAGTAGTGGGTTTTGAATTGCAGTTTGGGCACTCGATCTCTAAAATATTCACCATCACTGTCCTAGGATTATAGGCATTGTCACTCTTAGAACCTGTAGGCTTTATCCAGTATGAGTAAAAGGAAGATTCCTGGGAATCTGTATGCCTATAGTAGCTGAAACATTTCCTCTTTGTGTGTTTAGTGCAAAAGTTTGTGAAGCTAACAAATTTGATACTCGGATTCACACTGTATTGAAGTTGGTCAGAAATCATCTCTTTTTTAAAAAAAAAATTACACTCCATTATGGAAAATTAATCTTCTTGGAGAAATGAATAATTTAAAAAACATGCAAACATAAGCAATAAATGGACTCCTCATTAGAAAGAAGAATCTTGAGGTAGTTTAAGGGTATAGTTCAAAAACGTAATTATCTACGTACCAGACATAGTAGAAAACAATACCACTAATCAAGAGATTTTAAAAAAGTTTAATGGTTTCAATAAAATGAAATAATTAATAGAAATCTGCAATATCCAAGTTAGACTCAGACATCCGAAGCATGGGGCAGTTTCAGTTGCTGTTTTCTAGCATGTGTACAAATAGATTTGTATATTTAGTCCAGTATAACCATAAACCCATTAGGCGTTTCTCCACACAGTCCAGACCTGAGAGAAGGAAGGTCTTTGAATGTGGAGAGCAGATGATAAATTAATGCATGAAGGTCAGAGGACAGAACTTCTGCCGCCACTCCAAACACATTCATTAGGCTTTTAGTCCAAGATTTTTTTCCTTTTGCTTTCCCCTGGTTGTGTAAGTCCACATCAAGAAACACAATATAGTGGAGAGTAGAAAAATAAAAGCAGTCACCTTTAGCAACGCTCCAATAATTTTCAGTGGCAGTCTATTTAAAAATCCCCTTTTATTTTTATATATCTTAGCAGTTCTCCCTAGAATGTTTGTTAACTTGGCACCATGCTGCAAAACCATGGTAGGCCCTCTTTCACCATTTTGTTTCTCAACCTACGGTGTATCTCAAGTTTTGAGTTACTTTGCCCACTGGCTTGTCTATGTACAGCTGGTCAACTCATTTATGGTTCAAACGTAGGAAATAATGAATATAGACACAGCCATTAAGTACTAGTTTGATTTCCTACCTAAATCACTGATATAAATTCTCATTTGGACTGAGAAAGAAACAGGTCTTTGCCGAAGACAGGACATTTATTTCTAAATTTAGGGCACTTATTTCTAAATTTAGATCCCCATAAAAGTATTTTCTCAGGCCTTGAGTTCTTCAGAATACTCTGCTCAGGTTAAAAACAAATTTATTTAAACTGGCATGGATAATGAATTAATGATCCTTTATCTTTGAAACTTGCCTTTCCTTGTTCCCTTTATTTTCTCCCTACCTTTGGATAGCTTTTTTGGTCATTGAAACATGTTTTAAGGGGAAATCTCATTAAAACCTAACACACATGAAAACATTCATGGTCAAAAAGCAATTACATCTGTAATTGGGATTTTTAAGAAAGTTTGTTCAAGTTCTGCGATGTCTGAGCTTTGAACATGAATATCCAAAGTGCCAGTAAATCATAGTACCTCTGATGTTGCAGGATAGTGAAACTACCCTAGTATTTAGCTGGAAGTTGAGTCATGGCAACTGGACTTCTTTTCTTGAGAGATCAAAATGTTGCACTACTCATCCAAGCAGCTTTGTCAGTCTGAAGAAGACTGGATATCTTCAGTCACCTGGATGACTGAGAGTCTTCACAGACATACCCTAGCATTTATTCTGAACTTTTTAGGAGTTTTTGAAAGCAGCAAAGTTTATCTCCAAAACAGACTCAGCACCTTGGAGGCACCTTCAAAATTCAAGCTAAAATTTGGAACACTCACCATGCTCATAACATGAATCATTAGCCTCCACTACAAAGTGCCTTGCTTTTTATTCTTCCTATGGTTGTGTGAATGGAGTAGCCCATGGCAGAAGAGTATAGTGAACTCAATAACGATGCAATCAAGGATATGTTGAGAGACACAGCCTAAGTGCTGGCAGCCTACTGTTATTAAATGGAATTTAGGAAAATTATTTGAACAGGTCTTTTAAGAAGACCTCCTATTCTTGAATAGTCTTTTCCTAAGTCTCCTAAGGAGATCAGGAAGCCAAAATCCTTCTCAAATCCTGAGTTTGTTCTCAAATTGTCTAGTACCTGCAGTTGACCTCTGGATCAGTTGTAGCTGATGAAGCCTTAGGCTAGGACTGACACTTGATTTCAGACAATTCTTTTTTAAATTCCAGACACTTGCTTTGTGGTCTATCCATTGTTGCGGACTCCTTGTTATGTATTATTTTTGGACCACTTGATTGTTTTTATACTGTACTTTCCATGTATACATTCTGGGCACTGCTTGCCTGGAGTGATATTTCTGTTCCACAAAGTTTGGCTTTAGATCTTTCTCCCCATATTTAGCATACCAGACTTGCAACAGATGATCCTGTTTCTTTGATTTATGACTATTGCTACAGGAGCCCTTAACTTCACAGATTTTGCCCAAAGAGGTTGAGAGCAGGGCAGTCTTGAAGGGGAACAAGTGTAAAACTCTCTTCTCTCAGGTGGTCCATAACAATTGTGCACATACTTCTGTTACATGAGTTGAAAGAATTGTGGCACTGCAGGCAAGGATCAATGGATAGGGAGAAAAGGGAACTTAATACATTATCTTGTCTCCATCTGTATCCTTAGCAGCTGTTCCAGTGCAGGTGGGAAGTCCTCAGATCTACATGGATCTATATTGATCTTTGAATACTGGAAGATTCAGATAAGTTGTGAATGAGATCTACCTCTGGGAAATACCATTTCAGCCATTTGTTAATGGATACTCTATAACTGACCCTTAAGTGAGCTGTACTGACAGTAGGTCAGTTGACTTCAGTAGGTCAGTATCTACTTCAGGAATGTTAAATAAAATTACTACTGTTGCACCAAAGGCAATGCTTTATCATCTATTTACTGGAAAACATAACACCACATATTTCACTCTTGGCACATAAGAATAAACTATTACAAAAGTTGGAATTCTGGGCACATTTTTCTGGAAGTAAGTCCCACCAGAGTAAATATTGTGCTAAACATATTGGCTTCCTATTTTGCTCAATTGTGTTTTCATTGAAATGTTTACAATCATGTATGTTGTTACTCATTTTTAAAAAAAATCAGAATTAACATTTATTTTGATTCAAATTATTCATACTTTGAGAAATATAAAAGATCTTATAAAGGTTTCTTTCATACCCCCATATAACTCTTATACTACTATTTTTATGCCACAGTTTTGTTCAATATTTCACTTTCCTCCCTAGGAAATAAATAATATAATTTCATTTGCTTACAGAAGAGTGTATATCCTTTTAAAGCAATGCACACCTTATACTTCTATGTCAAGGTCAAGTATTGACACTTGAACAATGATTTATTTGCAGTATAAAACAATCTAAACCTATTCAAGTAGGTTGAGCCTGTGGTGGCCTGGCCCAGCTGACATGTATCCCTGAAAGGGTTGATTCCAGTGTGAAATTAGATAATATTTTCAATTTTATTAAGTTTTAGCTGGCTATCTAGGTATAAGTTGTCTTATTGTTGAAATAATTCCAGGCAATATCAGCTTCTGCAAGCTTAATTTTCTAACTGATTCTGTGCATAAAATAAAATGAAAACTTCAACATGTGATTTCTGTTACAAGCACTCTTACTTCAGCTGTACAACATTCCTCTCTTTACATCTATGAACAAAGTGGTAGAAAAACGATTGTGTAAAAGTCTTCAACATTCTAACAATTATGAAACGCTGCAAGCAGAAGACAATTCAAAAGCAAAATTTAAATTGTAGGCAGAATGTAGAATCATGTTTCAAAACTAAACGAGCAAAATGGAAATATATTTTAAGAATAATAAAAGGAGAGTGTTTTAATTATATTCTAACAATGCAGTAGCTTGTAGCCTGTGTGGAAAATGCAAAAAAAAAAATGTACAAAAAGAGTATATGCTTCACATAAAATTGACTTAAATATATGCATTTCAGTGCAGGAATCAAAAACAGTTTTGTGACACACCTGATGCACATGAAAGCAAGTGGTCAGAGAAACACAAATAAATTGTGATCCAGTCACCCGCCCGCCCTCTGCCCAATTCCCTAAGCATCTTTCTATCTGAAAGAGGCTTTGTGGCATTCCAAATCCTTCCTCTCTTCTTTGGTGCCTACAACAATAAACATTTTAAATGCATCATAGTCTTCTGGAATTTAAATTAGTAACATAACATGTAATTTGATCATAAATTGGACTTAATTCAGTGTGAATGAAAAGACTCAATCTATTTCTTGCTTATTTTAGACATTGAAGCAGGAACCTCAACAGGCACATTTGAACAAAAGCTGTGTGGTGTGGGTTTTCCCAATTATACAAAAAACAGTGATAGAAAAGTGGATTACATGGCACAGCCTTGATAGAAATGTTTCGTTAAAGCATGTGTAATTTGACCTACCGGCTAGAGTTTTCAGTCACCCGTGAATCAGTTTGGCACCATGTGTGAAACAGAAGATACGAAGTGTTATTGCTACTCTTATGTGTAGTGCAAGCTCTTTAAGTCACAGTGCTATCTAAGGTCCAAAAATATATCACAAGATATATCACAAGAGGGGAAACAAAATTAACTCCATTTATATTAAAATAATAGAAAATAAAAATCATTTTAGATGTTATCAGTGCTTTCGGGCAGGACAAGAGCAATTTGTTTAAACCTCTCCCTTCTAGCACATGCACTTGGTTAATTCATAAATTATTTTTAAAATTCTTATCTTTTTAAAAAATCAAGTGATATGAGTGATGCCACGTACCACATCTGAGAAACATGTGACTAAATTAATTGCACTACTCTTTTAGTTTAGAACTAAAAGTAACACATTTGCAGTTTTAAAAAGAATTTAATCATAACAAGACCTCAAGAATACTGTGTTATTAACATTCAGTAATAGCTTGGTTTCAGAGTATTTTGCAAGACAAGCAGACATTTGTTCTAAATTTTGCCTTGATCAACAAGGAGTGTCTTGCTATACAAGCACTGGAGCAGGCCCCATGATATTCATAAGTGACCTAGTGGTGGCTCTCCCCCCCTCCCGTTGCTGAATTGTGTGTGTGTGTGTGTGAGGGTTGCCTGAAACCTTCTGTCCCAGGCAAGTCTCAAAGCAGAGGGAGGAATGGAGGTTTTCAAAGGGAAGTGCAGGTTAGGGTTTTACTTTATATTTATATTTTTCTTTAATTTGTTTTCAGCATCCTTTCTTATTTTCCAAACCATTTCTAGTCATGCAGCTAGTCAAGTGTGTGGAGAGCTACAAAATATCCTTTATTATTGTCTCATTAAAATACAGAGTAAAATCCAGTTGTTAATCCCAAACAGAGCAGATTCCGCAGCCAGGTACAGAAACCAGAATGTGGACATGGACTTCTAGCCAACTTCTTTTCTGAGTTTTGGCATTATGTGTGTACAGTATGTAGTCTATATAGGACCCCAGAACGAATCATCTGGGTTTCCATTTTTTCTTATGGGTAAATTTACTTTGATAAAATAGTGTTTTGATTTACAAGCATGTTTCCAGAATGAATTATGCTCTTAAATCAAGGTATTACTGTACTTTATTACTTTTAAAATGGCCAAGAATGTGAAAAATGACTGTTCCATGCCCCCCCCAAGTACTTTGGAAATAATAATTATTTGTTAAGTATTGTCTAGTATATCCTTAAACAGTGCAATCCAGTGCATGTATGCTCAAATATAAAGGCTTTAGAATAGGCATGCAAGACTGTGGGGGTGGGGTGGGGCAAAGAATGAGATGCTGAATATGTAAGAATAATATTTATTCAGGTTTTTTAAAAGTAACAAACAAAACAAAACAAAAAACCAGAGCCCTAGACCGAACAGTCTATTTTTATTCATTTTGCCAAAGTGATCAGATCAAGGCAAAGTTTGGTCTGCTCTTTTTCTCATTATCTCAGGCCACTGCAGCCAACACATTCTAATTTAAACTATTTATAAATTAGTGTGCAGTCAAAATCGATATAGTCTAATGCAGAGAAAGACTGTACATAATCAATAGTTTTAAAAATACCAAGTGCATCAGTACAACAATTACACTTGTTGGTAGAAAACAGAATTGTGTTCAATCTGGTTTCATTATAAAGAACCAGGTTCATATCCACTTTCCATTTGCTATATCAGAAGCCCTATCATATTGATTTGCAGCATGGCGGCTGCTAACAAACAGGACGAGACTAGCAGCTCAATTTTATATCAGAACTTGTTTCCACAAATCAGCTCTCCATCCGATCAGAACGGTTTAGCTAGACTGATTCAACTTGATTGTTTTTCTTTGAGAGGGAACTTGTGATTGCATAATGTTAACAGGGGATTTCTAATCAATTGGTGCTGGATGGAATGGTGCCCAGGCAGGTAGCTACATCACCACATACTCCCTGTGAGAAAAGTGAGAGTTGTCGTTTGTAAATTGTGAAAAATTAAAGATTCCTAGGTTGAATTGTTTCAGGAGTGTGTGGCTTCAGAGGCTAGGAGTTACTTATTACAGTACTTTTATTTTGTTCCACGTTCACCCAGACCTAGCCCGCAACCGTGCTAAGTGGAAGGCAAAAAAGCAGAGCAGCAAACCCCACCACTAAGTGGGACAAATGCTAAGAAAATGAAGAATATTTACATTATTTATATGTCTCCCCCCATAGGTGACTCAAGACAGTTAACAGCAATTAAAACTACGCAATGGGCAACACACAGTTTAAAAATACTATAGAAACTGTATTAAAAACAATTAAACACTTATCACCAGTTTTAAAAGCGTTTTAAAAACATTTAAACATCTCCTAAGCTCAATAAGTATAGCATTCCTGGGACACTCATTGCTCAAAAGCCTGCCTGAAAAGGAAGTTCTTAGCTTGAGGACAGAAGTTGAAGAGGGAGGGGGCAACGTGGTTTCTTGGTTGGAACAATGTGTGCCATGGTCTGGGGGCAATCTCTGAGCAGCCTGACTCTTTCTCTCTTGTATCTTCATAAAATGAGCGTGGGCAGATGGAAGAAGTCAGAGGATGGTATATGTTTTTATGTATTAATAATGTGGTCAGGTTATAGGTCATGTATTTTCTTGTTATCTGTGATTTTATTTTGTGCATCAAACCTGAGTCAAGTTGAAGAGAAGAACAGCATATGAATGAATGAATGAATGAATGAATGAATGAATGAAGATCACCTTGGCTGCCCTTCCATAATGCCTTGATCCCAAACATCCTTAAGGGGTCCTGTCACCGCTATTGTGGAAAAAGGTGAACACTCAAATTTTTCATTTATTGGTAAGTGACATATTAATATTAATTGACTTGCCATCCAAGGCACATAGCACCAATTTGTTTGGGGGATGAGGAACACCTTACTGGTGCTGCTTTGGTTCAACACCAGAGACCACACACACCAGAAACCTGAGGAAGGTTGAGCAATCCTACTCACCCTAAAGCAAAAATAATAATAATAAAACAAAACAAAACAAAACAAAACAAAACAAAATAAAAAATCAATAGTCCTGACAGGGCTCAAAAATGTAAAGGTAAGCATGGACAAATGTCAGACAACTGTTTTGTGATTGCTTGTACCTAATGTGCATTGTTTTAGTGTACTGTATTTATTGTATTTAAATGTTTTTAATTATTTTAATTGTAAGCCACCCAGAGACCTTTTGGTATTGGTCAGCATATATGCTAAATAAATAAATAAATAAATAAATAAATAAATAAATAAATAAATGTGGTTGCCAGGAAAAAAGAAAGAACTAGCCCATTCCCAAACCAGACCAAAACATGGGACACATCCTTCTCTGATCACACCCTTAGCTGGAGAACATGAAGCACAGATTTCTGCATGATCCTTTCCTTCCTGGCAGACTCGGTTCTGTTGACATAATGCTGTAAAACTCTTTTAATGCTCTTTTTAAATAATCAGGAAACACCATAAAGAAAAATTGGAATGCATCTGCTGAGCAGTAATGCAGACTGATTTTTAAAAAAATATCTGTATTCTATAATGCCAGTACAACACATTACAATCTCACTTTGACAAAAAAGAGAATCCGCAATATAACATGCTCATGTCAGAATAACCCCCAAATGTCAAAGATTTTCATTTCCTCCACTCTCAATCACCATCCTCCTAAACCAATGTGTGAAGGTCCATTTCCACATATACATTCTTTACTTCAGTAGAAGTGTCACTATATTTATCACTGTGCCTACACTGAAGGTAACCTTGGCACTCCTTGTTTCAATCACATTCATAGTCTTGTGGACATTTACTTGAATCACAGCAATGAATACAACGGCTGAGTTCTGCTTGCATGCAGAATGGCATTTCATTTCTATGACGGCAAATTTCCATTATTTTTATTTTGTGTGATACACATTTTCTCATTCTTGTTTCACTCAAGGTCAGGCACAGCTTTGTTTAGATCTGAGTGGCACTTGGTCACAGAGGATGGCTAAACATTCATTAAGAGCATAGATTACTTACTGGTAAGAAAGTTTCCTTTAACAAAAGACTTGAAAGCCACGTGCAACCAATTTCCTTATAATTTGTGTGGACAAATAAGTATGGCCTCTAAGGAATATTTATAGAACCTTTATAGGTTCAAAATGTATAGAACCTTCTATAGCACTGTCGCATCTTAGGATTCATTCTGCTTCTATCTGGCGTCTCTGAGTTATAGCCACTCTCCTACAGATATTCATACACTTAATCTGATTTGCACATGGTTACCACCCTCACACAAGTACAACTTCCCACATACTGTTTTAACTATATGATCACTAAGGAATTTTTTTTTTAAGAACATCCTTAAAGCTTTTTTTTTGCTCAAACCAAATCAATCAATAAAAAAGGGCTTCATCTAAGTTCTATCTAGGGGAAATGATTTAATAATAAGTCTTTAAGGATGGGCTCGCTGTGGAAATGACTATAGATCATAGAATCATCATAGGGTTGGAAAGAACCTTGGAAGTATTCTAGTCAAAACCCCTACACAAGGCAGAAGACTTCATATCATCCCAAACAGATGGCTGTCCAAATTGTCTTGAAATTTCTTGAGACTCAGGTCAATATACAAAAGCTTTAAACATATATGGCGAATATTCCAAACAGCACAATATTAGAAAACACTATTAAATTATAGCTTGTAAGTTTAGAACATAAGAACATAAGAAGAGCCATGCTGGATCAGGCCAAAGGCCCATCTAGTCCAGCTTCCTGTATCTCACAGTGGCCCCATCAGATGTGTCCGGGAGCGCACAAGACTAGATATCTGTCTCCTGATACCACTCCCCTGCATCTGGTCATTGAAGTACCCCGGTTTTAAGCCTGGAGATTACACATCTCCATCATGGTTTGTAACCTGTGATGGACTTCTCCTCCAGGAATCTGTCCAATCCCCTTTTGAAGGCATCCAGGCCAGATGCCATCACCACATCCTGTGGCAGGGAGTTCCATAGACTAACAACGCGCTGGGTGAAAAAATATTTTCTTTTGTCTGTTCTTACTCTCCCAGCCCTCAATTTGAGTGTATGTCCCCTAGTTCTGGTATTTTGTGAGAGGGATAAGAGCTTCCCTCTATCCACTTTACTCATGTTCTGCATTATTTAATTTGGCAAATGAACCTGCATTGATCCTTTTTCTGACTCTTGAAGCCAAAAAAAACCCAAAGCAAAACAAACAAACAAATATGGCTCCTCAAAATTAATTCAGTTGTTAGTCCCAACTAGGGTAGACCTACAGAGTAGATCTAGTTAAGTCAGCACTTTTTGAGTCCCATTGATCCAGTGTGTCTACACTGGTTGGGACTGTTGCAGATGTTTACAGTTTTGATTATGTTCCTCTAGCTGCTCAACAAAAATGGGGGGATTCAAAGAGTAGAATAGCTTAATTTCCCAATTTAGGTCACCCCTTCTCTCTCATTAACTGGCACTTGTAATCTCAATAATTTAGTGACATTAGTGAGAGAATAAGAAAGTTTTCATTACTTACAACTGAACAAATCCAACATACAACTGGCAAAGAGATCATGCCCACATGACCTCTTGAATTTAATTTATTTTGTATTTTGTATTGTATTTTATTTCTATACTGCCTTTCTGTCAGAACAGCCACTGTACGTGGTTTACAACAAACAAACAATTAGATGCATGAACAAAACCAGATTGAAAAAGAGCTGGGGTGTGAAAAGAAATCTCATTATTGTCCCAATTTTGGCCAAGACAGACTATTCCCGACCAGCGGTATAGCAAGGTTTTGGGGCACCTGGGGCCAAAGTTGTTTTTTGGGGGCCCCTGGCCCTTCCCAGCTCCATCCCATCCACCCTGCAATCCTGTGGGCATGGGGTGGGCATGGGTGGTGTGTGTGCGGGCGGGCCCATGCGTGGCTTACCTTTCCCATGCATGACAATGAAGAGTTGGAGGAGGAGGAGGAGGAGGCCGCTGCAGCCACCACTCTCGCATGGCTGCCTGCCTGCAGCCAGACTTGGAGATGGCATGCAAACACTCTCTACATTTGTTTGAGGGCTGGGAGAGTGAGAACAGACAAAAGAATTTTTTTTTTACCCAGCATGCTGTGGAACTCCCTGCCACAGGATGGGGTGATGGCATCTGGCCTGGATGCCTTCAAAAGGGGATTGGACACATTCCTGGAGGAAAAGTCCATCACAGGTTACAAACCATGATGTAGATGTGTAATCTTCAGCCTTAAAACCAGGGTACTTCGAGGGCCAGAAGCCAAGGAGTGGTATCAGGAGACAGATATCTAGTCTTGTGTGCTCCGAGACACATTTGGTGGGCCCACTGTGAGATACAGGAAGCTGGACTAGATGGCTCTTCCTATGTTCTTATGTTCTTATGGGAGAGGGGCTTCCCAACCTAGCAATGGGGCTAGCATTCCTGTCCGTCCTGTTCCACCACTACAGCCCTTCCTTGGCAAGGTGGAGAAGGCCCACCTGTTTAAATGTTATATAAATGTTGAGGCAGGAATTTGTTTCTGTTTCATGCTTCTCCCTCCCAATCCAGCATGCTGCCCAGTGTTGGCGAATGGCGAACCTATGGCACGGGTACCAAAGGTGGCACTCAGAGCCCTTTCTGTGGGCACCCAACATCGCCCCTTCACAGCCACCTGTATTCAAGTTAAATTGCTATATTGGCACTTTGCAGAAAAAATAGTGAGTTTTGAATTGCAGTTTGGGCACTCGGTCTCTAAAAGTTTTGCCATCACTGATGCTGCCCTTTATCTACCCGCATCTGGATCCTCCAGTGCAGGGGCTTGTTATTGCATGCAGGGCTGTCCATCGGAACCCCAGGAAGGCAACACACTGTTGGGATGCCACACTCTCCTGTGACTTGGACTTTGGCCACCTGCCTCCAGTGTGTTCACTTGAATGCAAATGCCCATCCTCTGAACTTGTATTAGAGGATGCAAGACTGTATTTGCACTCAGCTTTGTGGGGCAGTGAGTGGTTAAATGCCTGTGCTACAGCTACTAAAACTGTGCTCACAACCTGTGGCTCAATCCCAGGTAGTCAGCTCATAGTTGACTCAACTTTCTATCCGTCCTAGGTCAGTAAAATGAGTGCCCAGTTTGTCGAAAGGGGGCAGGCAATGTGTAGCCTACATAATTAAATTGAAAACCACCCGGAGAGTGCTTTAAATGCTAAGGGGAGGTATATAAGCAGAACACAGAACACTTTGCTTTGCTTTTTGCTTTGACCTGGGTGCTGGCAACCCACACTACACCACTGCATGCAACAGTTCAGTTTCTAGATAGCATAATATCTTGCCAGTAGCACTTTAAAATTCATAAATCCCTGCCTCCCATTTTTTTGCTTCTCCCTGACTGGCTTGTGATTTAATTGTGAAAAAATTCTGTTGGACAAGGCTCCACTGCACGTATGGGAGGGATCTGTAATAACTCTCCTCCTGTTAAAGAAGTGTTAGAGATAATCCACTGCCATCTGTCTTTATTTTGCTAAGCCACTCAGCTAGAGACCATATTTACGAAGAAACAATGACAACGCTTAAAAGTAAGAGCGGACAGAAGACTGAAATAAATGATCTTCACAGAAAAACACTCACATTCTAAACAGTTCAGTTTTATTATGTTTTTGCAGACTTGCTCCATTTTAATTAGAAGCATCAAAAACTAATTTACTATTATGTGAAAATAAAGTTCTTTGAAAACGTAGAAAAGGATGTGGGGATATAGATCATAGGTGGTTTGTGATCAGGGCAGCGAAGCAATGGAAGTTCAAAGTATGACAATAAGAGCAATCCCATTGAAGCTGGTTTTATGTGAGTGCAAGTGAAGACAGGAGGGCATCCTGTAGACCAGTGGTTCCCAGCCTTTGGTAACCCATGTGTTCTTGGGCTGCAACTCCCAGAATCCCCTGCCAGCACAACTGGTACCAAAGGCTTCTGGGAATTGCAGTCCAAGAACACCTAAATTACCAAGGTTGGGAAATACTAGAGATGTAAAATTTCTAGAAATTTTGAAGCTCAGAAAAAAACACCATTTTTTCGGTGGGGGGGATTGGAAATTTTCAGAAAAGTTGCTCTGTATTTTCTTCCAGTGCTTTGAGGCCTAGTGAAGAGGACAGAACAGAACCAAACATACCCACCCACATGCAAAACCTTTTTATTTTTCTTGTGACAATAGCAGCACCTCCTAAAGGAAAAAATGCATCTTGTTCTTGCACTAGAGAGATCAGTTTGCAACCTAGAACTTGCTTGTCCTCGGTGCACAGAAATTAGAATTATCTGATACTATGCATTAGAGATGGGCATGAAACCAAAAAATGGCGTTTCGGTTTTTCGTTTATTGTTGAGAGGTCTGTTTCGGTTCGTTTGTTTGTCATGAATTTTTGGAAAAATTTCATTACCGTTTTTCGTTTTTTTGTTTGTTGTTTTTACCCGCCTTTTTGCGTGATTTTTAAAGCATTTCCGTGCGCAGGCATCCCCCAACGCCCCAGACCAGAGGCAAAACACTAAAAAAAAAAAGGATGCTGGCAGAGACACAGTATAGATTAGGTATGCAGGGAGGCTGCAGAGGCAGCGGAGGGCGTTGCCCAGGGTGCAAGGCAGCCGCAGAGTGACTGCACTGCGGGGCAAGGGAGGGTACTCACCGAGAGGTACACACGCACACACACAGGGAGGCTGCAGGACTGAAGCTAGAGTCGCAGAGACAGCAATCCCACCCTAACTCACACCAGAGACTGCAAGGAGGACGGGGGCTGCCAGAGCTTTTTATGCCCTCTGTGGCTGCCAGACCTGCCCGCCCAGTCTGCAATCTGGGCATGCTATTGGTTGAACATGATCCCACATCACATGGCTTGCCTCCATCTTGTGGCTGGTGGCGTTTTAAGGGCCCCAACCCCCCTGGTAGGTATTATCAGACAATATAAATAATTATCGCTGCATTTTTACAGATGGCCAGGGCGTTTTTGAACATTTAAAACAGCTCATTTCATTTTGTGTTGCCATTAATGGAAACAAAACGTAACGACCACAATTTTCGTGGTTCTGTTCGTTTAGTTTCATTTTCATCACAATTTTTGTTTGTTGTTTCGTTACGTAACGGAAATGACAAACGGTAACAGAAACGAAAAAAATGTTCATTCCGTGCCCATCTCTACTATGCATATTTTTTAGAAATAATTTGAAAAATATTTAAACACCCCATCTTAAAATATTTTATTCATCATGTTAAAATAAAATATTCAAATAATCATTTTTTCTTTTTTTCTTTTTTTTCATTTTTTCATGTTTTCAAATTTCCAAGTTTTTTGGGGGGGGAACCCCAGAGGGGTTTCAGGAAAAAATGGGGAAAATATATTTTTTCTGAATTTTTCCAGTTTTTTCCCCAGGCTTTCACATATCTAGGAAGCACTGCTTTAGACCACCTTGACTGCTGCTAACATTGGTGTTATCAACATTCAGACTGCATGTCACTGTGTAAAAATTGATATCCTTTTCCCCACTGGTAGTGTGTGCACAGTACAGTATTGTGTAGCAATATTGACCCATGACATTTTTAATGACAGATATGGAAGCATAACATACCACATTTACAAACAAGAAGGTGTATTCCCTGGCTTTTTAGAATGGAAATTAATATATATATGCAAACTACACACAAATTCCAAGAGTAACTCCCATCATATGGAATTACTCAGTGCTAGATAATGCCAGAGCTGCCTAGAAGCCCTAAGCACATCCAATCTCGCCTGATTTCGGAAGCTAAGCAGGGTTGGCCCTGGTTAGTACTTGTATGGGAGACCACCAGGGATACCACATTCTGTAGGTGCCTGGAGCAGGAACTGGCAAACCACTCCAGTATTCCTGCCAAGAAAACTCCATGGGGTTGGTCACGACTATAACAACACAATACACATACAGAGATGATGCCAGATGATGGACACATGTAATATGGTTAATGGGGGAGGGCAGAACCAAAAATATCTGGGTTGTGTCTGCAGTCCAGCTCTGCCAAAATATTTTGAACGACAGCTTTGGACTTAATGAAATGTTGAAGCAAAAAATTAGAGTAAGTGCAGCACATACAACCAAGAAACACACACCTTTTAACCTTTTAGGAAAACTAATCTTGCTATACCCCACTCCACAGAATGCAACCTAGAAAACTATCTTCCCATTTCTAAACAAATACTGTCTGTCCAAAAATTTTGCTAGCATAATTTTCAAAAGCTATCGCCTCATATTTTGAATACAAACAATTAAAAAAGATTGTGACTGGAAGCCAAGGTCATTGTCATCCATGCTTAATTGTTTTAAAACCCCTGGTTTCTGAAGGTGGAATATTGTGCTTCTGTACCCATGATTCAAAAAGCCAGGAAATGGCTCAATATTGCTGCAAAATTTCCACCTGGCCAGGAGAAAAAAAGATGCCATGCTTTACATAGCAGCCTGAATGTTGATAACACCAATGGCAACAGTCAACACCAATGGCACCACCACTCTATAGCAGTGGTGGTGAACCTTTGACACCCCAGATGTTTCGGACCACAACTCCCAGAATTCCAAGCCTGCATTGTCAATGTCAAAGGATTATGGGAGTTGTGGTCCAAAGCATCTGGAATGCCAAGGGTTCACCACCACTAGTCTATAGGATACCCTCTTCTGCTGTCTACCATTCACACTTGCTGAAAAAACAGCCCTGTTTTGTGTTTGGGTGAGAAGTCTCTCAGGCCCCAGGGTATGGTCACTCAGCCCCCAGCCCACCCCCTGTTAATTTCACCCTAGAATCTACAGTACTCTCTTAGGCCTACTACTAAAAACAAACTTATTTGATCAACATTGGACCACATGACACAATAGCAGTATTTGTATGTCTAATGATTCAGTATACTCATTTACAGAAAATGGAAATTAATTGAGAATCACGTTTAGTTCAAACAATGAAAATAGGAAAGTGCTTTAGAATGAAGTCAAACCTCATTAACACATTTGAGATTTATGAGCCTACTCCATTCAGTTTATGAACTGACTAATTCTGAGCCTTGATAGCATCATGACCTGTGGCATAAGATCCCACTTGTCTTACAAACAGCTGTTACAGCGTCAGACACTGTCCCCCTGAATCCTGTAGCTTCCACTTGATAGTGTAAATGAACTGCAGCAAAGTGCCACTAGTTCAAAAGTTGACACTTTAAAAACAAAACAAAACCATAACCTGATCATGTGATTTATCATGCAATGATAAAGACAAGCACCAGCATAACAGCCATTCACCACAGCAATTTATGCCATTTTGCTATGTAAATAATAGGATCCTGACCACTATCTCTTTCAATAAGACAATATTATTGGGCTTTATTGAGGGTGGGAGATTTAGTCCTGAATGGGCAGTGAAGAGCCATTTATAAAAGACTTGCTCTTAATTTGTTGAAACAGACCAATGCAGCTGGCAGTAGCTCTGGACTGCCTATGGGAGAGGCTGTGGGTGAGCACCTGTATTTCCAAATTTGCCACAACAGCACCACAACAGCATTTTCTTATCCAGTCTTGTCCAGTCTTTAGCGTCACCATGGGCTCCTGCTCCATGTAACACCACTGGGAATGAAAAGTTACGCAGGAACAGAAAACATGGTTTTCTTACCTGTGGCACATCATGTTTAGTAGGTCTGAGGTCTACTGATCCAGACTGTATTATTTATTTATTTATTTATTTATTTATTTATTTATTTATTTATTTATTTATAAATAGATAGATAGATAGATAGATAGATAGATAGATAGATAGATAGATAGATAGATAGATAGATAGATAGATAGACCAGGCCTTTCTATATGGCATTAATTATTTTTCAAACACTTGTAAAAAATAATTTGTGGATACATCTGTGTGCCCCAAACCTAACAACATGAATAAGTAGTTCAAGGAGGACTGCGCAGTTTGCTAAAGTGAATTGAACAAGTGGTCTTTCTGTTTATAGCCTATTGCATTGTTGGCGAACCTATGGCACGGGTGCCAAAGGTGGCACTCGGAGCCCTTTCTGTGGGCACCTGACATCGACCCTTCAACAGCCACCTTTATTCAGGTTAAATGGCTGTATTGGCACTTCGCAAATAAAAATAGTGGGTTCTGAATCGCAATTTGGGCACTCGGTTACTAAAAGGTTTTTGCTATATCCCAATAGAAATCTTGCTGATTCCAAATTTAGACAGTCACTCATGTAAAATCACCCTTCAAGAAGGAATCAGTGCCACAAGACCGTTGTTTTTTCATCTAGTTTTTAAATAGAAGCTCTTCAGGAAGCAGTCGGGTATATTTTAGACCGAAGCGCGAGGAAAAGCAGTACCTTGATTCTTTAGGTGTTTGTTCTTGCTGTGATTTCCATTTTGATTTTATTCATGTGGATAATGAGTTTTGACAGTTTCAAATTCTTAATACAACGGAAGGTCACACTGAAAGACAGAATGATCTGTAAAAGTCCCTTATGCTACTGGGCTAAAACATAGTTGAGCATCGATGCTCACTAGACAAATATATTTTTATTAATCCAAATGTGTACCACATGATTTAAAATGCTTTAAAATATTATTGTTTAATGAAGACACCAATAAAATAACAACTTTTTATTTGCAGATTTTCCAGCTGGAATAAGAAACTAAAATACAAACTTCAGCTTATAGGCAGTATAGTAGTAAAGATTTACACTCCAATTTTAAAACAACATTTTAAATTTGAGAATGTAAAATTGCCCATCCTGTGTGATTAGTGGATTTTAATGAGCTGAGCCTGCAAAGCTATTCAAATCAGTTATATTTGTGCTGTCATTTTTAATGGGCCCATTGTGGGTTGGTTTTGTGCCTACAAACACAACTGTCACAAGTTATCTACAGTACATAAATCTTCAAGATGTGGAATCCACATTGCAACCTGACAGTGTTGAACTATTATATAGCATAGATATGCAGGGAGGCCTGGAAACGGCCTGGAAAAAAATTGGGGGAAAATCCATTTTTTCTGGAAACCTTTTGGGTTTTTTCCCCTGAAAAATTGGAAAAATTGGGGAAGAAAACAAAAAGCACAAATGATTATGGAATAAAATGAATAAAATATTTTAAGATAGGGTTTTCAAATATTTTCCAAATCACTTCTGAAAAATATGCAGGATTAAATTATTCTAATTTCTGTGCACTGAAGACAAGCAATTCCTAGGTAACAAATTGAACAACAAAAAGTATAGTCTTAATTTTAAAAGGTAAGAGTTTATAGTCTTCATTTTAAAAGCTAAGAGTATAGTCTTAATTTTAAAAGGTAAGAGTTTATCTGATTCCAGAAAATTGAATCATTTAGCTACATTAGTTTATAACATTTGTGTAAATAATAAGTTAATTACTATTAATCTGGTTCATTACTCCCCCCCCACCTACAACCATAGATTAATATCTTCTTGGAAACTAGCCATTAAATTATTTTTTCCTACTCCCCTCAGGGAAATGGTGAGACCAACATCTAGCATATGGAATCATTTTCACATTACAAGTTCTTCTGAGAAGAAAAATATGATTTACAAATATTGTCAGATGAAATATGCATTTCCAAATGCTACCAGGATGACAAAACACATTCTTGTATGTAACAAGTGTCCTGTAAATATTAAAAAATCCTTCATGGATCTAAGCGAAGACGACCACAGTGATGAAAATGCATATAACTTTTCTCAACATTCTCATTCAAGAAGTCCTCTTTCTACTCCATCTGTAACGTCAGCAGCAACACAAAGTATTGTCCCATCAGCAGCATCTTCAAGTAAACAAATACTGAAAACAGCTGTATCCAAAAATTATTCAATAACTTCATTTGTAGACAAGATGACATCTGAAGATCAGGAAAAAAACAGATCAAGTTCTTGCAAGAGCAATATATTCTCCTGGAACGCCATTTTCAATAACTGAAAATACACACTAGCAGAAAGCTTTAAAATTATTAAGACCATTATACAATTTGCCCAGCAGACATTCTTTGAACAAGCTGTGACGTCACCCCCTTTCACCCGCTGAGTTTTCAAAGGCACAACTGGGTTTATTTCGACATCCCACTGCTGTGCCACCAAATTGTGATGACACCTCCCTTTTACACGTGTAATTGTGATGAAAAATGGTAATGCTATCTCCTTTTATTCGCTTGGTAATGCTGCCACCTTTTAAATCATCACTTTATAAAGTGGGACAGACTCAGATGCATAATATAAAAATAATAATGAAGTTTATTGAGAAAATAAATAAATATAACAATGACTGAAGTTGGTATGCATTGCCTTTAACATAGAATAGATTTAATCAACTCTTCAAGCATCCCTGTCTTTAATAACTAGTAAACAGTAAAGCCCTCACTGCCTGACAGAACTCTAACAGAGCTGTGCTCTCTCCCAGCACTCACTCTCAACTGCCTCAACTGACTAGGCTCCACCCTTTTTATATCATACCATTCCCCGCCCTCCTGCTGGGATTGGCTGATGATTTGTATATTCATTACTCCTGTTTCCAGGGTGTTGTCACACAAGCCTCTTTTAGAGTTGGAATATTATTATTTATTATTTATTTATTTGTTATATTTCTATACCGTCCATCTTCCGGACGGAACTCTGGGTGGTTTACAATTAAACAAAACCCAAAGAATATTACAAAAAACGAGCAAGTGAGGGCTAATAAAATAAGGAGGGACAAGGCCCTCCTCAAGAAGCGACACGGACAGAAAAAAAATTAAGTAAAAAGGTCGTCACATGCCTCTTTAAAAAGGAAGGTTTTCAGAGCTTTTTAAAAGGCGGGCAGGGACTGTGATAGGCGCAGCTCACTAGGGAGATGATTCCACAATGTGGGGCCCACTACAGAGAAGGCGTGGTTACGCGTGAGTGACTTCCGCGCCTCCCTGGGTGTGGCCACCCTAAGTGAGCACGCCTGCGCCATTCTCGTGGGCCTGACCCCAGTTGACCTCTGGGAGATACGCTCCGACACGTACTCCGGTCCCAAGCCATGGAGGGTTTTGAAAATCAAAACCAGGACCTTGACCCTTATCCAGAGGACAACGGGTAGCCAATGCAGGTGAGCTAGAACTGGGGTGAAGCGATTGAATCTACGAGCACCCACCAACATTCTGGCCACCGCATTCTGCACCCGCTGGAGCCTCCGGACAAGGGTCAAGGGCAACCCCACGTAGAGGGCATTGCAATAGTCTATCCTCGAGATCACGAGGGCCTGCACGACTATCCTCAGGGAGGACCCATCAAGGTACTGGCGGATCTGGGCGATCCTGCGGAGATGTATAAAAGCGGCCCTGGAGACCGCTGTCACCTGGGCTTCCAGGGAGAGGGCTGAATCCAGGACCATGTCCAGATTCCTCACCCTGTTCGTAGGCTGGAGGGAACCCCCCCCCCAGTCTAGGGAGGGGGCCATTGTACCCAGACAAGGGTGCCCCAAAGAACAGAACCTCCATCTTCTCCAGGTTCAGCTTGAGCTGGTCCATTCCAAGACCGCCTTCAGGCACAGGTCGAGGGAGCAGACTGCCTCCTCTGCAGAGGAAGAAAAGGAGAGATAGAGTTGCATGTCATCAACGTACTGATGGCAGCAAACTCCAAATCTCCTGATGACCTCCGCCAGCGGCCTCATATAAACATTGAACAACATGGGTGAGATTGCCGACCCCTGGGGCACCCCACAAGGGAGTGTCCAAGGAGCCAACAAATCATCTTCCAGCTGAACCCACTGAGACTGGCCACCGAGAAACGAACGGAGCCAGCAAAGAGCAGAGCCCCCAATTCCAGCCTCAGCAAGCCGGTCCAGCAGGTTACTGTGGTTGACGGTATCAAAGGCTGCTGACAGATCAAGGAGGACCAGCAGGGAGGAGCACCCCCTGTCAGCCTCCCTGAGGAGGTCATCCTGCAGAGCGACCAGGGCAGTCTCGGTACCCCGAAGCGGCCTGAACCCAGACTGGAAGGGATCCAGGATACGATTTTCCTCCAGGTACGACTGAAGCCGGACGGTGGCCACACTCTCAACAACCTTGCCCAGGAAGGTAACAATGGCAATCGGACGATAGCTTGATAACTCATCCGATGCCATGCCGGGCTTTTTCAAAGTGGGTTTCACCATGGTCTCCTTCTAACGGGAAGGGAAAATTATGAACGTGTAATGGAATCTGTGCAAGGAAAAATTAATGAAGCACTGTGTCTTGCACTATTTACAGATGGGTGGACACATATGAGAGGAGAAGGAATTATAAATTTTGTTATAACACCGCAACCAGTTTTTTACAAAAGCATAGAAACTGGAGAGAACAGACATACTGCGGAGTATATCAGCTCTAAAATATGTGAAGTCCTACAAAATATTTGGAGTGGTAAAGTATTTGCTTTACTGACTGACAATGCCAGTAATATGAAAGCAGCATGGGAGATCATAATGGATAAGTATCCACATATTACTGCAATAGGTTGTGCTTCTCATGGGCTAAACTTGCTTCTTAACGATATTATGAAACTGGACACCCTTCAAATGATCTATAGACGAGCAAAAGAAGTGATAAAACATGTAAAAGGTACTCATATTGTAGCTGCAGTTTTCAATAAGAAGCAAGGAAAAATGGCAAATAAAATAGTGATACTAAAGTTCTGTAGTAAAACTCGGTGGGCTGGAGTGGTGATCTCCGTTGAAAGTTTACTAAAAAACAAAGAAGCTCTTCAAGAAACCGTGATAGTTGAAGATCTTAAAATACAGTCAGCCCTGCCATTTCGCAGTTCAGGTCCCACGGTCCCACTACATTGTGGGGTCGCAGTACCTGCACCGCTGGGGGGGCGATTGGGTTGCTCCGCGCCACCCCCAGGCCCCTCCGAGAAGCCTCAGAGCCACACAGGGGGGTGGCGGTGGGTGATCAGATCGCTCCCCGCAGCCTACCCGGGCTCCTCCAAAAAGGCTTCTGAAGGGGTGGGGGGTGGCGGGGGGGCGATCAGGTCACTCCACGCCGCCCCTAGGCCCCTCTGAAAAGTCTCGGGGCCATTGAAATGCATTGTCTCGGGGGCCCCACAATCTCCATTGAAATGCATTATCTCGGGCAAGATGTCTCGGGCGGCGCAGGCGGGCGGCAGCAGGAGGTCAGAACCCCCTGCCACCGCCACCACGTGCCGCCCCAAGACTTCTGTGATCGCCCGCCCCCAGCCCCCCCACTTCTGCATATCACGGATTTTCATGAATCGTGGGTGGGGTGGGTCCCTAACCCCCGCGATCGGTGGGGGGTTACTGTACCCAGAAGTGTAAAAAACACTGTTCTTGGTCAGGATGTCTTCTGAATTCAGCTGCAAAATTCCCTGAAGATTCTAAAGCCACGCCAATTGCTGCAGCAATCACTGCATCTGAATCAGACAGTGCACTTTTGTCAGAAATTCCTTATCTAATGACCAAGATAAAAACAAGTGTTTTTGAAAATCTCAGTATATCTCCACTTACAACTATAGAAGAAAGTAAAGTGAAAGAGTTTATTTAAATAAGGGAAGAATTTTGTTGCCCTCCAGTTCATACTGCTCCAAATCTGTTGGATCCAAGATTCAAAGGTGGAAATATGAGTGATGATAGCAATGTTGCTGCATTTGACTGGATTACTAAACAAGCAGCACATTTAGGACTTGATGTTGGGAAGGTACTTTCAAATCTTGTAGAATATAGAACAGGGATTTGATCCAGGAATGCAATCTGGGATTTTGTCAAACATATTTCTTCTGCAACATGGTGGCAAGGTATTTGCACAACACAGCCTCTGTCTCTTCTTGCCTTCTTCAGATTCCTCCATCTTCTGCAGCATGTGAAAGAACCTGGTCTATGTTTGGAAACACTCACACTAAATCTAGAAATAGACTCACATGTGAAAGGGTAGAGAAGCTTGCTTCAATCTGGGCAAACCTTGAGTTTTTAGAAGTCCATAATAACTGTGTTAGTGACAGAAACAACAGAGTAACTGCATAGGCAGAGACTGAGAGTGATGCTGATAATTACAGCTCAGAAAATGATTCCAATGAAATTTAATGCCTATTCATTAAAACTTTCTCCCACTCCCTTCTATACATTCCCCCTCTTCAATACAGTGGTACCTTGTATAACGTAATTAATTCGTTCCAAATCAAATCACGTTATACAAATTTTCCATTGTACAAATTACAATTTCCCATAGGAATGCATTGAAACTGGATTTAATCCGTTCCAATGCGGCGCTAGTTTTTTTGGGGCGAGGGGGGGCAGGCGGGCGGGCGGTGGACCCCTGTGCAGGTGCCAGGTAAGGGTGCCCCTCCCCGGCTCAGCCCCCTCCGTGTCTGCTGCCCCTCCTCTCCCCTCCCTCCTTCCCTCTTTCCCCGGGCGGCCGCAGGTGATCGGGCGGAGGTGGCCGTGGGGGTGAGGGGAGGGAGTGGGGTGCACTGCTTGGCCTGGGGCGGGGGGCTTGGGCGGGACCGTGCCAGGAATCCCCCCCACTCACCTCTTGCCGGAGCCCTGGAGGCACCTGGCAGGCAGGAGGGCGCACTGGCGGCCCGCCCCGGAACCCCAGCATCTGCGGTGGCGGCCTGCCTCCCCTCCCCTCCCCTCCCCTCCCCTCTTTCCCTGACCGCCCCACGTCCTCTTCCCGGGCGGCCGCAGGTGGTGGGTGGAGGTGGCCGCGGGGGGGAGGGGGTGCGGTGCGCCACTTGGCCTGGGGTGGGGGGCTTGGGCGGGACCACGCTGGGAACTCCCCCCCGCTCACCTCTTGCCGGAGCCCCGGAGGCGCCCAGCAGGCAGGAGGGTGCACCGGCAGCTCGCCCCGCAGGGAGGAACCCGAGCATCCGCGGTGGCGGCAAGCGGAGGACCCCCGCGCAGGTGCCAGGTAAAGGCACCCTTCCCCGGCTCGCCCCCCCTCCATGCCTGCCGCCCCTCCCCTCCCCTCCCCTCCCCTCTTTCCCCAACCGCCCCCCGTCCTCTTCCCGGGCGGCCGCAGGTGATGGGCGGAGGTGGCCGCGGGGGGGAGGGGGTGGATTTTTTCCGTTGTACGGATTTTTCATTGAACAAATCCTCCGTTATGCGACGTACCACTGTACTTTTTATGAGAATGAGGTTTTTATTTTATTTTTATTTAACACTGTGGAGAGGAAATATGAATAATTGTTAATTCTGGATTTTTAAACATTGTTTTGTACAGGTTTTTTGTACTAGTAAAGAGTTCAGGAGATTGTTTTTTTGTACTAGTAAACCGTTAAGGAGATTGTTACTCCATTTGTTACAATTACAAATAAATATTATTTAAAAGTAAATTATGTAATTTGTAATAATTATTCGGATACACTATATTTTAATGTGCTAGTTCTGATAATTTTATGAAACAAAGCAAAGGAACATCACTCTATTCACTATACCACACTAGAAACCCATGTTGGGCATGTATATACCACTTTAAATCAATGTTCTCAAATCAATTTTTTAAAAAGTGATAAAACAACCATAGTATTTGCAAGTAACTAGTTACAAATAACTAATTCTGAGAGTTTAAGATGTAATAGTAATTGATTACAGAATAACAAGCTGTAATAGTAATTGATTACAAGAAACTTATAATTAATTATACTTCTGAAACTCTCAAAGTCCCCAGCCAGCACAACTGCTGGAAAGTCATATGTTCAGTTCATGGCATCTTTATGTAATAATAGAAAAACTCTGGCCTGAAATCCCAGAGAGGCACAACCAGTGTCATCTATACTGGGCTAGATAGACCAAAAGGTACAGTGCAGAGTCCCGTGTTTATATCTTCCTATACCTTGTTGTTTGGGCCTTACTCTTATAGTTCAGGAAGCTGTAGAAGCTTCAGTTAATAAAGCTGGACAGAAAAATCATATTGGATAGTAAACTGCTTTGCTCCTGCTTAGATTGATTCATGTTTCCGAACTTCAAAATATTTTTATTTCTGCTTAAAGCAACAATCTTTTCACTGCACATAGTCGCAGATACATTGGCAAACTTACTCATCATCTTTCTGAGTACTGCAGGCCTGTACAAACCCACAACCCAATCCAACAGGAGCAGTTCCATTTTACATTGCAGGGGTAAATTTATTGCAATGCCCATTCATGAGTCAAGTGTTTCTTGGCATACTTTTGTAATATTGTTTATAGTGTAATGCCTTTGCTGATGATCTTTGGGAATTCTTATTTATACAATTGTGAAAGTGTATCACTGCATGCTTGATCAAACCAGCCACTCTGCATGCTGCTGTATTTTATAAGATGCAAAGCACTGCACATTCCATATTTGAGCGTTCCGTTAATCTCTCAGTTCCCCAGAATTCTGTCAGTAGAGCAGGGGATTTGGTAACTGGACAGATGAAGCATGAAGGAATAAGACTAGAATTAGGTGGCAGATATTTTAATTTTAATCAACTGATCTGAACACTATTTTTAGTCCTGGCTTTAATGGTGTCAAAGAAGGTCTTCATAGCTACCAGGAAAACTTTCCAGGTTTCTATTTTGAAGTAGGATTCTCCTCATGGGTTAAAATAAGTGTTGTATCAATTCTCATGTTGTCCACACACCTCATTCTTACTACGTTTCAACTTAAGACATGATCAGTTCCCTATGAAACTCTTGAAGATGTCAGAAATATTCCAGTGTCAAGTCTTGGCTCCTTAATCAAGGGTGCAATCAGTTGGGAATCCAGCCCATTCTTTGGTCTGCTATGGAGACAGATTGGTTAGCTCCTTTTCTGGTGATGATATGTCATAACCACAAGAGTAAACAGCCCATTCACTAAGTGTTTCTATCCATACTTTTCTGGGCTCCTGCCACAAGCTTCTACTCTTAAAGTGTGAGGAGTATCACTTCATTTTGGTTCATTTCCAGGTCATTGTACATAAACACTACCTACCAAGTTTTGAAATATAATTATAATATGATTTAAGTTCTGCCACAACTTAAAATTTGTTTTTCTATATTGTATAGCTTTTGAATGCAACTTCTCTTAGTTGCAAAAATTCTGGAAGGCAATGACATCTACAGTTGTTCACAAGGTACAAGGATGGATTTTGTTCAAGTGTTTGTGACTGCACTTTTTCTATAGCTCTAAGACTTGTAGATGTCTGTTTTCATTCTGGAATTAACCCTTAACAATAAAAGCCATCTGTGATGAACACAGGCTTCTGATTTTTCCCTAGAGAGCTATAAAGTTTATCTGGGTCATTCCCTCTACCTTTCCTCATATCTCTTCCTTAGGTTTATTTTAAAAAGTAGTGTATGCATTTTGTTGATGGATCACTCAAAATGTTCTCTAACAAGATCATAACTATGGCAAAATATCCCACAGTGATGTTTCAGCACTAGTAAGTTGAAAATGCTGCAATATCCTAGCTGTCCTTACTTCTTTCAGTGATATGAAGAAAATAAGATTAAGGCAAACCTATTGCACACTACTGTCACAACTGCAATATTCAAGATTTGTTGTTGTTCTGCTGTTAAGTCGTGTTGGACTCCATGGACCAGATCACTCTAGGCCCTCCTATCTTCCACTGTCTCCCAGAGACTGGTCAAGTTAGGTTAGGGCGTTTATACACGACCCCTAAACTCCGCAGCAAATGGCTGCAAGGTCCGGAGCTTAAAAATGTTTCCCCACCAGCTCTAGACCTTACAGAAAATTAAGTGCGACCACGCCCCCATAAGCGCGTCCCAGCACACTTTTCTTGTACCTGCTCTTCCCCGGTGAAAATTGCTTGATGCGGTGTAAGGATAGTGAGTGCGGGGCTCTCCTCGCTTCTGTTTGCCCTTTTTTGGCTCCTGCCCCTTTAAGAGCTATTGGAATGTTGAACCGGCAAGAGCTGGCAAGAACAAGAGGCAGAACGAGGCAAAACGCGAGGTGAGCCACGCTCTTTTCTTCCTTTTTTTTCTCCCTCCCCTCAGGCCGCCAGCAGCCAGGGTGGGGACACATGAAGAGCGACAAGCCCCTAAGATCACTGGTCCGAATTTAAGGGACCAGCGGATCTTAGGGGTCGTGTAAAAGCGCCCTTAGTTGCATTGATGACACCGTCCAACCATCTCATTTTCTGCTGTCCCCTTCTCCTTTTGCCAGTCTTTCCCAATGAGTCCTTTCTTCTCATAAGGTGGTGAAAGTATTAGAGCTTCAGCTTCAAAATCTGTCTTTCCAGTGAAAATTCAGGATTGATTTCTTCCAGGATAGATAGATTTGATCTTACAGCCCAGGGGACTCTCAGGGCTCTCCTCCAGCACCACAGCTCAAAGGCGTCAATTCTATGGCGATCAGCCTTCTTTATGGTCCAGCTCTCACTTCTATACATTACCACAGGAAAAACCATTGCCTTGACTATCCGAACTTTTGTCAGCAAGGTAATGTCTCTGCTTTCTAAGATGCTATCTAGGTTTGTCATCACTTTCCTCCCAAGAAGCAAGTGTCTTCTGTTTTCTTTGCTGCAGACACCATTTGTAGTTATCATGGAGCCCAAGAAAGTAAACTCTGTCACTGCCTCCATTTATTCTAATTGCCAGGAGGTGATGGAACTGGTGGCCATGATCTTAGTTTTTTTGATGTTGAGCTTCAGCCCAATTTTTCACTCTCCTCTTTCACCTTCATTAAGAGGTTCTTTAATTCCTCCTCACTTTCTGCCATCAAAGTAGTATCATTTGCGTATCTGAGGTTGTTGATATTTTTTCCAGCAATCTTAATTCCGGCTTGTGATTCATTCAGTCCTGCCTTTCACATGATGTACTCTGCATATAAGTTAAATAGGCATGGTGACAGTATACAACCTTGTCGTACTTATTTCCCAATTTTAAACTAGTCAGTTGTTCCATATCCTGTTTTGACTGTTGCTGCTTGTCCCACATATAGATTTCTCAAGAGACAGTTAAGGTGGTCAGGCACTCCCATTCCTTTAAGAACTTTCCATAGTTTACTGTGGTCCCCACAGTAATGAAGCAGAAGTAGATGCTTTTCTGGAATTCTCTAGCTTTCTCCATAATCCAGCACATGTTGGCAATTTGATCTCTAGCTCCTCTCTACCCACATACTGCTGAAGCCTCCCTTGTAGAATTTTGAGCATAACCTTGAGAGTGTGTGAATTGAGTGCAATTATATGGTAGTTGGAACATTTTTTGGCGCTGCTCTTCTTTGGGATTGGGATGTAGACTGATTTTTTTTCTGGTCATTGCTTCATTTTCCAAATTTGCTATTGCATTTTCCAGGTACAAATATAATAGTTTGGCTAGAAAATGTGAGGGACCCCAAAATAGTTGGTTCTGAGTACCTCATACTATGTAGACCTTTAATGCATATCAGAGATAGACCAGTTTCAAAGACATGTGCATAACCTTTTAAATCTTACCCATTAAAGGAGATGATATTCTGGAAAGCCTCAATAGGAGTGACTCTTTCAGCCTGATTTCCTTGGAAACTGCTGTTCCAAGATTGAGATTTGTAAGGCCTCCTGGTACAGGGTTCATTTCAGACTGGTTAATGAAATGTAAGATAATGCTTTGGCTTTTCATCTAGCAGTTTATATCCCTGACTTTTCTTTGCAAGACTGACCAGGACTGTATTGATAAGACATCTTGGATGTAATTAACTCAAAAGTTCATCATAAATCAAAACCAACTTGATGGCTCACAACAGTAATTGTGGTAGGTCTTCCTCCCTTGTGTCAGAAATTAGAATAGCTTTTATCATTAGAAATAAAGAGAAGCAGGAGGAGTAAGTACTATCTTCATATTGCTAATGTCATGATAAAAGACTATGTCCAATTGCAAGACCAAGGCTTTCTACATGTATGATTAATGTGACGGGTTTAGTAAGGACCTAAATAAAGTCTAGACAACCTCATCTGGACTCCAAGGGTCACTTGAATTCTCCTACAGACCTCAAATACCTACGCCTTCTTTCCTGACATGAAAAAGAAGAAGAAGGAAGGGGGTTAACTAGGCCTTCCGGGAAAGCTCTCAGGCAACTCAATTTTTCCTTTAATGTATTTTTGCCCCCTTAGGCATGTTTTAGCCCAGAAAATGCTATTTTCTAAACAGACAGGCCAAAACTCCATAAAATGAAATTGCAAAAATTACAAATTGCTGCTGTCAAAGCTGATGTTACAAATATCATGTCCTACATTCAGCAGGTTTCTTGTTCAGAGTATTAATGGTACACAGCATTCCATCTGTTCTGAAATTAGCGTGACTCCACAAACATAAGTGAGATTACAAAAGTTTATAAAAAAGAATGCAGAGGAGGTAGACAAGTAAGCATTGGCAGTTAGGGATGGGCAGAAAACGGAAAAATTGATTTTTTTGGTTTTGTTTCATTCCCTCGTGATTTGTTTCATTTTGTTAGAAACTTTTTTTAAAAAATGTATGAAATGAACCAGTAATGAACTGATTCGTTACTCTATAAAACACGTTCCCTGGGTCCTTGCACTCTCCCCTTTAAGCCCTCCAAATCTGGAGATATTTGAATAACTTGGCTACACTGAACCCCAAATCTCTCCAAATTTGGAGGGCTTAAATGGAAGAGTCCAAGGAAGGTTCACACCAAATGTGGAGCCTCTAGGGCCCAGGGGAGCCATTTTACAGATAAATGAATTGGTTCATTTTAAACTAAAAACATGCCAGTTCGTTTCTCTAATGAAACACTGTTTCCCCATTTCATTTTGTTTCATTACATAACAAACTGACCAACCAGAGTTTCATTTTTTGTTTGGTGCCCATTCCTATTGGCAGTATGTTATGGAGTACTATAGTGGCCAAGATGGCCACATGGCCAAATACTCTTCATTGGCTCCCAGTAGGTGCTATGACACAACAACTCGACATTTCCTTTGGGAAATACAAATGTCTCTTGCTACTCTCCCTCTCTGCTAAAGACTTACAGTTCCCACGGGTTTCCATTTATGAAATACAACCTTGCTTTCAAATAGGCAGGTATGGTTGGTCTTATAAGCAAAGACAACATTTACAGCAGCTGAGTTTTATGTAAGCAGTCAATATAGCCATACTTCATTACATTTGCTACCTCATGTCCAATGTATGCTTGTCTGCATAACAAATCTGAGGATTGAACCTCTAGTTTGGGGCAAAGGAGCCTCTCAATTGCTTTTGTTAACGCTAATGATTTCAGTCAATGAAATCATTGGCAATTAATTGTCCAAATATTTATGAGAAGCAGATATAGTTTATATATTGCTCCATTTTTAGAACCAGACTGAAATCTGAAAGTGCCATTCCACGATTAGAGGCACCTGGCATCTCTTTTGCTCGATAGCAAACAATGCCTTTCTCAAACAAGTAGAGCATTGCAATGTGAAGGCACGGGTGGCTTGTGACTGGAGTATGGGGGGAGGGCTTCTCCTAATTTTGGGCATAATTTATTGCTATACTTCATTTACGAGCAGCCCCTGGTGAAAAGCATAGGGCCAAGATAACCTTTCCAAATGCAGGGCTTTCCAAATGTACTTGACTGCTATTCCAATCATCCTTCACAGTTGGAATGTTGGCTGGAACTGATGGGACATTTTAGTCCAAGACGTAGACTAAGGAAATGTGTTTGAGCAAGAACACCCAGAAGTAACACATTGTTCTGTTTCTGTAGATGTTGTATTTTCCTGAACTGCTGTGCTTCCAAATGTTGGCTATGAAGTTTATTTCCTTCTGTTCTCCCTTCACTTCAGTTTGCTCTTTCTCCTGCGTTTGCATGGAATTGGGGTAATAAGCAGCTGATCTTTATTTACATCTTTGACATTTTAGTCTGCCTTTCTGCAAAAACAAAACACCCCAAAACTTACTTAAAATAATAAATCAATATGACAGCATTATACGAAAATCTATACAATTACTCTGTGATAAAAATCTAAGAAGAAATAGTTAGCATTAAAACAGCAGCAGAGACTTGAATTCAATTCGTATTTCTCCTTCCACAAATGGAATATTTACTCTAAACATAGAACTGGGAGGGGGTGATTTATTGCTTCCTATTGACCAAATCCAAACTATGACCTGGAAGACTGAGAGAAGATCTCAAGCAGTGCAGAGGTCTGCAAAAGAAGGGAGTAGGGAGTCTTTTGCTGTGTTAGTAGACAGCCATTAATGCAATGTTGGATTTAAGCCAAATGATTAAGAAATAAACACCCAGATCAGTTCATTCATAATTTATTGCTACTGCTAAATGAAAGGCAAGTGGCAATGAGGTCAAGAAGGATTTCTTCAGAGGTTTGCTCGGCTGACTTGATGCCGTATAGTCATGGCCTGTGTATAAAGATACTCTTATAGATGTATTTGATTTGATATTTCTGGTGTAAAATGTTTAAAGCATTGTTGTGAAAAAGAAGGGACACATCCATTCACTTTCAGATTTAGGGTTTTACTGCAATTTGGGAGGATTGTCCTGCCACTTTATAACTCAGGAAGAATTGAGCAAGCTAGCTAGTGTTCAGGTTATCGAAAAACATTACATAAAATTATAAATAATAATATTGGATTTCAATGGAAACTTCAGTATAATTCTAGAATTGTTGTGAGTTTATCGGGCTGTTTGGCTGTATTCTGGAAGTTTCTCTTCCTGACATTTCGCCAGTCTCTGTGGCTGGCCTCTTCAGAGGGCAAGTTGCTCAGGGAACCAGGAGTTCTCTCTGTGCCAAACAGACCGAAAAACACAACTGCTATCAGATCCTGGCTGTTAAAGCCTTTGAGAATGCAATTCTAGAATTCTTACACAGTTCCATTATGCAAAATCAGGAAATCTAAATGTCTTCCTGGAAGCTGCAGAAATCTTTGTCTATGCCAGATATATAGAAGGCATTTTGAGGATTTTATACCCTTGGACCCAATCCAGCAAAACTCAGTTAATCTATTTGGGAGTCAATCAGTTGAGGAAGCATAACTCATAACTCAAACCAAAGGACTGGTTTTTCTTATAAAACCTTAAGAGACAGAGCACTTGCTTTCTTACTGAATTAAAGAACATGATTAGTTCTTCCAACAAGCCTTACATTATTGTCCGAGTGACAAGAGGATTTCTCTCAGTGCAGCTGTGAGTAAAAGGGGAGGGCATGCAAAGCACTGGAGGGGTAGCTTTTGCCAAGTTCCTTCAAGTGTTGGCTGGCTTGTTGGAGAAAAGCCTTCCTACTACACAGCCTACTTCTTATGAGTCAGATACATTCTTTCACTCTCCTTTAGAAAAGGAAAATTTTCTGTCAGTTGATAATGATTAAATTTAATGAAATGTGTCTTGTGAGAAATGGGGGATCAGCCCTCCTCTGTGTTTCCACAGGCAATGGGGAAAGTAGAGACTGGGGAGGCTTCTGCAGAGGGATGGGCTACCTCTATCCGAAGTAGTGAGTGGAAACGTCCAGTCATATGGTCTGCTTGCAACCTGCTTTAAACTTGCCTTAAGATCACCTGGAGGTTATTTATTATTTTTATGGATTGTAACATGTTATTGTTGCATACTGGAAGAAGGGATTTTCAGTCCACAAAAGCTTACATTACTGTGATTGTTTGATTTGTTTAAAAGTGATCTAATTAAGATTGTCTGTTTATATAAAGTCTTATGCTCATGTACTGCCCCATAGTGCTTAAAACGCTCTCTGGGTGGCTTATATTTCAATAATGTCAGTTACATATCCCCCCCTCCCCAATGCTGGCTCTTCAATTGGCTGACCATGGGAAGATGGGAGCCTGAGTTGACCTTTAACTTGCTACCTCAATCTGCTGGGAACAAACTCAGGTCATGATGAGCAGTGTTTTGACTGTGTTACTGAGGTTTAATCATTGTGCCATAAAGCTGTTTTAGAATTAGAAGGTGCCACATTCTTTTACATTTGTACTGGATAAGAGGAAGACTCCAAGTATTAAAGTACATAAAAACATAAGAAGAGCCATGCTGGATCAGGCCAAAGGTCCATCTAGTCCAGCTTCCTGTATTTCACAGTGGCCCCACCAGATGCGCCTGGGAGCACACGAGACTAGATATCTGTCTCCTGGATCTGGCCCTTGAAGTACATTGGTTTTAAGCCTGGAGATTACACATCTCCATCATGGTTTGTAACCTGTGATGGACTTTTCCTCCAGGAATCTGTCCAATCCCCCTTTGAAGGCATCCAGGCCAGATGCCATCACCACCTCCTGTGGCAGGGAGTTCCACAGACTAACAATGTGATGGGTGAAAAAATATTTTCTTTTGTCTGTTCTTACTCTCCCAGCCTTCAATTTGAATGTATGTCCCCTAGTTCTGGTATTTTGTGAGAGGGAGAAGAGCTTCCCTCTATCCACTTTACTCATGCCCTGCATTATTTTGTACGTGATCAAACTGCTCAGCCAGGTCTCTCCAGATGTATTTCTTGTGGAAGTATTTAACCTAGCAATATATGGCCATAGCAACGAAGAAGTTCCATGAAGGCAAAAGTGATTGGTGGAGATGAATTGTCATGATCCTGCTCTTTATCTAGGAGTGGTGAAAATCTACCTTTTTGAAGGAAAGTGGAGAGACTGCATTTTTTGAGTAGAAAGCTAAATCCTTGGAAAAATCAATGTGTGAGCAGTAGAATTGGGTGCATTTTGCTATACCATGAGACTTAATTAACAGTGTTGTGTTTCAAATTTCTAGTCCAAATCTGATCTAAAAATAAAGACCATTGAGTTCAGTATTGAATACACGAGGTTAATAACAATTTACAGGTTAACTGATGTGTGCCATAGGATTGCCAGTTCCAGAAGAGATAGAACAAAGGCACCAGATAGTACTTTTACATCAGACAGATCAGTAATCATTTGTGTTATACATCAGTGCACTGCAAAGCTCTGATGAATCATGAAATGATGATTATACAGTCCTAATGATAAGAGCAGTGGGAGGGAGTAGAAGGTGGATCCTAAAGGGAATCTACCATGGCAACCCTTAATGATCACTACAGCATCTGTGGAGGCTGTGTGTCAGCAGTGCAAGGTAACTTTGCTTTTGGCTATTGAAAAGATGGTCCTGTGCAAGAGATATTTAATTGCTTTAAGACAGCACTTCCAGTAAAACGAGACACTAGTATCATGCCATTCTCTATTTTAAGTGGATGCTGCTTACAAGCCTGGCACAGCCATTAGTGCGAATGTGACAGATGGGTCTGGTGACAAATGCGGGGTTTCATGGTATGACAGCAAATGATTATTTATTTTATTATTCACTTGAATTCCTTTATTATTTATCAGTGTGCTAGAGACAAGCAGAGGTTTTTCAGGTATTTTTGTGTCTCACGTGCCAAAATAAATGGGCTGGCTTTGGGTTCTGTTTGCTACTCTGCCACAAGGGGGAGAACAACTCGCATTGCCCTGGTATCTTACTTCTGTAGCATCCACACAGAATTGAAAAACTCAGGGACATAAGACATATAGGTACCCCATATATCTGCTTCATGTTCTTCAGATATCTATATCCTCTGTGGAGGAGTACAGAAAGAGCCTGAAAAAAAGTGAAGTGAAAACCTACCCTTGAAATATTCAAAGAAGGGAAAAAAAACCATGCATATTAATCAATTTCAAAGAGGAAAGCAATATCTATACTCCTGTTCCTTCCTCTTCTATGCAAGAATTAGATGGTGTTATGCATTTAAACTGAGGTAACAGATAGTGTATGGTTTATGTCCTCTAAGGACAGAAACTGATTAACTAACCCATCAATTTCCTTCCTCTAAATCTGAGTTGCTGTACTGGGTGTTTGATTCATAGCTAGGAGTTCATTAAGGAAGGATAGCCATAAATATCATGTCAGATAAAATGTTTACCTATTTGACCAAATAAATTTCCTGTTTACACAAAGTAAGAGTGTTTGTTGCAAAGAAAAGTCGGATACACTGAAGACGTAGAACTGAGCCAGATAAGCTGAAGAATTTTGAGGAGGAAACCAAAATGCCTTCTCAGTCTTCCAGGGAAGCCTTTCTTTCAGTTCCACCATGTTCCCAAGCTTGTTTGGCAAGTGGCTGCTCCCAGGCTTTGGAACGCACTGTCTTGAGAAGCCAGGTTGCCCCCCCCCCACTCCCATCCTTGCCTTGTCAGGCAAAGACCTATCTCTTCAGGCAGAACCTAGTATCTTCTCACATGAGATTTACAAATTTTATTTTCTAGATGCTGAATCATTTTATGTAAATAATAATGTCTTAAAAGCTTCTTTTCAGAGCAAAACATTTCAGAACCCCTGGACAACACCAGTTTCTAAAGGCAGCCTTGCCCAACCTGGTGTAGATCTTAGAAGACCTTACCATCAGTGGCGAAGCTTTGGGGAGCAAGGGGGGGACATCTGTCCCCGGGCACAGCATCTGGGGGCACCAAATTGGGTGCCAAACAGCTCCCTGCCCATGAGCCATGGGAAGGTGTGTTTCAGGGGACCTTCCAGGGCCAGCATGGAGGGCTCCCTGGCCACCACTGCAGCCTTTTACATGATACCTCAGCCCCTCCCCATTCCTTGGGGTTGGGTTGCGAAAACTGACTTTGTCCACAGGTGCTGAAAACCCTAGCTGGGCCTCTTACCATTATGCCAAGAAACCCTCTCAGAATCTGTGCTGACATGAAAGAAGTTAAGTCAGTACAGAGGATTCACAAAGCACTGCTCACATGATACATCACATACATGTCCAAGTGTGGGGTCCACTTCCAAGATTACGTTTGTGCTTGGATTGGACTGGCAGCTGGAAGCTCATGACTATAGATGGGCATGAAATGGAAACATAGCATTTCATTTAGTTTCTTTAGTAGTGGTGAAAAAGTAGTTTTGTTAGTTAAAAAGTAGTTTTGTTAAGAAGCAAAACAAAACACCATGCTCCTCTGGGTCCTAGAGGTGCCAAAATTGCATGGGAGCTTTTTTGGGCTCTTCCCTGTGAGCCCCTGAAATTTGGAGATGCTTGGAGGGTCAGGGGGCTGAGTTATTAAACTCCAAAGGGGGTGCTCCTATGAAAAAAATCATTCTAATTAAATCGGGAAACCTCAATACCTCCCCTTGCGGGCAAGTGAGTAGCGGCTTGGCTTCTGAATCCTGATTCAGTTAGAATATTTTTTCTTAGGGCACCCATTTGCAGCTTAATAACTCAGCCCCCTGAGACCCAAACCTTCCAAAATTCAGGGGGCTGTAGGGAAGAACTTGAGGAAGCTCCCTAGTGGTTTTGGTGCTGAAGATACATGACTGTGATACTATTTTGGAGTACATATTTTAATGTACTCCAAAATAGTGATCGCAGCCATGTTTCAGAAGCTCCCCTGCTGTTTTAGTTCCTCTAGGACAAATCGTTTTGTTTCTAGCTGGGAAAAATTGTGTTTCGTTTCATAACAAAACATGTTCCACCATCTCATTTCATAATGAAACAATGAAACAGCATTTCATTTTTTGTTTTGTGCCCCTCTCTGCTTATGACAGCTGCAGTCCAATAATAAGTGACTTTACCTGTTTGGAAAAGGGCTGGTCTAGTATATTTCAGAAGCCTGCAAGTGGCAGAGAATATGTGTCACATAATAGTATCATATGGAAGTAAAACAATAGTGCTTGAGAGAGAAAGAGGCTTTGTACAGACTATTTCAGGAATAAGCAGGAAGGCAGACAAGAGTGATATAAATATGGGTTTCCAGACTATATAGTATGGTAGGTTAACTGAAGAAGGAACATGGCGTTTCTGAAAGGCCCAGACCCACTCTGCACCCAATTAGTCAGTATATAGATGAGGAATGACCCACCCGGTCCCCTTTAAGATGTATTCTGACTTGCTGCTTCCATTATCTATCAATTGCAGTTGTCAAAGCAAAGTAAAACAAAACACACATTACTACAAATAGGAAACAGGAGCAGCGGAGCATGTTGGGGCAGCCATGTGGCACCATCCATTTTGCAGATGTAGTAGACTTTAACATTGTGGCTAGACTTCTACAGAGAATGAGTGCTGGCATAAGAGAAATTGAACTGAGTCAGAGCTGTGAATTTTCAACTAGTCCATAAAGTGTTACTCCCATAACACAACAAATCCATTTCCAGACACCGGGTCCTGTTGCCTCTGAGGTTACAGTTGTGTTTGCATTAAGAAAAAAGGATGAGCGGTGTTGTTACTACCTAATACATTCTAGCCTCTGGAACCTGCACAGGTAAAGTTTTAGCCCCTAAGGTCACTCAATCCACCTTACCCCCTTAGACTCTCTTCCTGACATTCATAGATTCAATGGACAGAAAGGTGTTATTGTCATGACTTCTTTCTTTTCATCCTTATGAACAGGATAATGCTTTCTATCCTGGCCTCAGTCTATCCTAGATCTTTTTCACCAATAATTGCCCAGTTGATACTTAGCACTGATCATCTGAAAGGAAAGATGCCATCCTAGCCAGTTCCCATCACGTCTTACTGAGCATAGGACACAAATGTTTGGCTGTCACTCATTCTAGGATCCTCTGGAAGGAAAACTTCTGAGGAAAGAGAATCCATTACCCATCATTCATCCCTCCCATTTTAGCCTGCTAGCCAGGAAGAGCAAGAGGCACTGTAAGGAAGCCCAAGCCAAGTAAGGCTTTTGAAACAGAGAATAGTTTGCAGAACCAGGTACTTCAAGGCAGGTTTGTCACAGTAACAACTACATGTTGGTAGTTCAGGAAAGAGAGACATACAAAAGATAGAAGAAAATCCAGTGGCAAGGTGGCTGGTGGTAGACCGAGAGAGATGGTACTGCCGTTTTACTCATAATGTGTCAACTGGCAAGGGTAAGCTGGCATATCAGAAAGACACAGTCCAGGTGAAGATTCACCAGTTAATAGAAATATGCAGATACAGTAACCCCCCGCCTATCGCGGGGGTTAGGGACCCACCTGACCCGCGATACATGAAAATCTGCAATATGCGGAAGCGGGGTGGGGGGCGATCAGAGGGGCCTGGGGGGCAGCGGGGAGCGATGCGATCACTCCCCCTGCCCCCCTGCAGCTCCAAGGCCTCCCAGATGGGTCTGGGGGCGGCGGAGAGCGATGCAATTGCTCCCTGCCGCTACCCCCACAGGTACTGTGATCCCACGATATAGTGGGACCGCAGTACCTGAACCGTGAAATGGCAGGGGGTGACTGTAGTTCAAGGTGAAAAGTTACTTTACTGGTTAAAATAGGAAAGGAATTAACCTTTTATGTCTAGCCAAGCAGCCAAGAAAAGCAACAGGGAACCCTTTTATAGTGCTAGGTAACATATGGCAAGGAAGGGGAGAGACAGAGAACTGCTAGGTAAAGTCCCAGATGCCTGGTATAGATAACTAAGGAATGTAGGATGGGCATGGGAAACCGGCCAAGAGAGACACAATATAGACTAGCCTCGTGGTGCAGTGGTTAAATGCCTGTACTGCAGGTAAAACTGTGTTCACGACCTGGGTTCAATCCCAGGTAGCAGGCTCAAGGTTCACTCAGCCTTCCATCCTTCCGAGGTTGGTAAAATGAGTACCCAGCTTGCTGGGGGGTGGGTGGGCAATGTGTAGCCTGCACACTGTAATTTAAAAAAATGTTAACCTCCCAGAGACTACTTGTAGTGGTATGGGGCGGTATATAAGCAAAACACTTTTAGGGGTCGTGTAAAAGTGCCCTTACTGGCATTGTACCACTGTACTAAGAACTGAACAAGAAAAAGAAAGAAGCTCAGTGAATTAGGGAGAGCAAGGATTGCTTCCTATGATACTAATGCCAGCAGACAGTGCTTGCATGCTGCACTAGAAAGTGAAAAAAGAGAAGAAAAATGGTGGGGTAAAGGGAAGGGAAGGCAGGTCTTAATGCACCTGTTAGGAGCCTTGTGGTGCACTGGTTAAATGCCTATACTGCAGCTAAACCTGTGCTCATGACCTGGGGGTTCAATCCCTGGTTGACTCAGCCTTCCATCCTTCCGAGGTCAGTAAATGGAGTACCCAGCTTGCGGGGGTGGGGGAGCAGCAATGTGTAGCCTGAATACTTTAATTGTAATTGTAAACTGCCCAGAGAGTGCTTGAAGTGCTACGGGCCGGTATATAAGCAGAACACTTTCCTTAGCTTTTGCTTTTACCTACCTTGTGATCTGTCTAATCAAAGTCCACACACCAATCATCCTCCCACAAAAACTTACACACTCACTACTAATAGTGTAATAGTAATTCAATATAATTTGATAAACGTAACTGTGAGAGGGTTGGGGGGGGAAAGATACTGTTTTATAATCCAAAAAAGGCTATCTAAGCACTCGCACAGGTTTTTCACTTTGCCCTGCAGTTTGTGAAGTGGCTGACACAGTGACTGCAAGAGAATATAGAGTGCCTCATTATCTGGAACCATGATCTTGAACAAGCTTTGTTGGGGTTTTCACTCACCTTCCCCTATGGGTCCAGGAATGTAATGTACCAATATTGTATATTAATTTGGACTCCCCTTTTCCTCAGGTCACTCACACAGATCATCTTTTAACCACTTTGACCACTGGATGGAATCAGAACACTCTGTTGCAACGTTGTCCCTTCCTAGGGTGAACAGTGGTTCTTTGTTCGAGCCTGTACTCACCTCAAAATAACATACATGCACTTGACTCAGTCTGTTTTCACACAATTGTTGAAAGAGAGTGCACCAAAAAGATTGCTTCGAAGGATGCCCAGAAGGAACAATGAAGATTTAAATGACTTTGACCATCTGTTGGGAGTGTCTTTATTTTCATCATTTGACTAATGCTAAGTTATGCATACACTTAACTTTGCTCAGGAATTCAGTAGCCAAGATGAAACTTTTACGATGCTGTAATACAGACATTTGCTGAAGGCTGCAGGTCACTGGATGAAATCCCATTTCTTTGTTATGCATATGGCAGGAAATGCCAGTTGACATACATACTCACACACTCCAAGAATGACAACGAGTGACAACTAGTTAATTACCCGCAATGTGCCTCAATGCTATACCATTTGCTCCCTGCCCGTGTAACTAAGCAACAGGATTTCATCCACTGCAGGCTATGGGCAAATCTGTGAAAGAGAAAATAGCTGCACAATGCATTTTGATTGTGATTATGAGGAAGCCTTTATCTGGAAACACACAAATGAATTACTGTGGAATGAATCAAAGCTGTGAGAATCAATTTCTAGCAGACGATTATCATAGGAAGAAACAAATACTTATCATATATCAGGGGCTGTAAGGGCATGCTTGGAGAACTTGGTGTTGGGTTCACAGCAATTTATGTCGCTGAACAAATCCACCCACAAGCTCTACTATAGTTTAATAATGGTGCCAAACCACACCGTTTAAAAATACAGTGGGGCTTCTGTGACTGGCCAGCCAATGCTGGGAGGCTTCCTGGCTACTGGCAGCACTGGGGTCAGGGCAGCAGAGTTCTTGCCACCTCAACATGTGGCAAACATTGTCACTGCCCGGTTAGTCCCTGAGAACCTTGCCACTGGCCATCTGGTGATGCTGTTCCTAAAAAAGAGGGGTGTGTACTGCAGTGCCTTTTTTTTAACCACGTGTCAAGTGGGTGATCTACTGCTCTTGACCCTGGTGCTATCAGTAGCCAGGAAGCCTCCCAGCTCTGGTGAGCCAGTGGCTGTTCCATATCTCCTGCATTAATGTGAGGGAAATACTGTACATTGAAAGAGGATGTATGTTTTCTGCAGTTTTGTGTAGTTAACCTGCAGTAAAAAGGCTACTGTAGGTTAACTGCAAATGTATAGTTCCTTCCTGGGTTGGAGTAAAATGGTAACAAGCTGTAACAGTAGCTATACTAGTGTTACCAGTTTTTACAGATTATTTTGAGTCCCTGCTTGGCTCGGAACCAGTGTCCAATAATTAAATTCAAATAAAGTAAGGAAGTGCAAACACTGAACTGGTTAAGTCTGATTTATTGTAGCCAAGCCAAATAACAGTCAGTGGTCTCACCCTGGATGGTGTGAGTGAGCCCTTAACACCTGTTCAACATTAGTTTTTATACATACAAACCAGTTCAAGGTTTCCCTCAATCTGCATTGGTGGGTGATTGTTCACAGTTGCCCTGATGATCCAGCTTCCTATGCCATAAAGCAGTGCTCCCCAACCTTTTTATCGCCGCGGACTGGTAAATGTCTGATAATTTTTCCCTGGCCCACTTGGTTTTTTTTTTTTTTGCATAAAAGCTTATGTTACATATTAACCAACATATATCAAGCGAAGACACAGCATATATACAGAGTAGTGGGAAACTGCTATCTCACCATAAGCAACGGAGAAAGCTTAAAATGATTTTTTTTTAAAAAAAATAATTAGTGCCCCCTAAAAGTATCGCCTATAGCCGGGTCTTGCATTTCTATTTTGCCATGGCCACACGGCTCCCCCTTTTTATATGAAAAGTCTGTGGAAAGAAGGCGGGGGGGGGGACCAAAATAACCATGCCTGAGGGAACGTGTGAGGTGAAAACCAAATAATAATGGAAAAGGGGAGGGGGTGGCCTTCATACTACTGAGGAGAGAGGGGCGGAACCCAAACCCCCTAATGATAATCCCTCAGAGAAATGGACCTACACACAAGCCAGGAGGGTGATTGGGGTGTGTGTGTGTGTTGGGGGCGGGGGAAGTAAAGTCGGGGAGGGGGAAAAGGGGGGATGGCAACGTGAGGAAAGAAAGAAGCCTCCTCCAACACAGACCTGCCCTCGTCCGCCTTCTGGGGCTGCCCAGAAATCGCCTCAGAGCCACACACTGAACGGCCCCCACACGCGGCGTAAAAGGGGCCACGAGCAAAATGAGATGGGAGGCCTTATTATTATTATTACCCCCCTCCCTGCCAAGTCTATCCTCCTCCTCCTCCTCCACGCGACAAACGCGGATATAAACACACAAACACACACACACCTTTCTTTTGGACCGAGGGAGGTGTGGTGCGGTGCGCGCGGCAGTTTTCTTCACCTGGACTCTCGCAAGAAACGAGACGGAGAGAGGGAGAAGGTCAAAACGAGAGGGCGGGTGGGGGCGCGAGTGAGCGACGCGACGGCTCCCCGGCTCGAAGGCAAAAGAACCCACACCGTTGGGTTATGATTTATGCGCGCGTGCTGATGTGCGTGCTGATGCGCGCGCAGCGCTCGCGATCAACCCAACCCAACCCCCCTAACCCCTCCCACTCCACACAAACAAACAAGCGCTTCGGAGGCCACCATGATGGAGATGGGCAACGGAAGGCATTTCCCCAAGGCCGGGCGCGCCGAGACAAAAGGCGCCAGTGCCGGGTGCCATGATGTCACCCCCTCCCACAGCGCCTCGGGCGGCCCGGTGCCGATTGATCCACGGACCGCGGACCGGGGGTTGGGGAACACTGCCATAAAGCTCTTGATGGTCCAAATCCTTGAGTCAATGTTCCATAGATTGGTGTCCTATTGTTCAACTGGGCTCAGTCTGGCAGAGACAGGGAATGTGGAACTCCAGACAATGAGACAATCTCCTGTCCGTCGGGCACAGTTTACCTTGGGGATAATTCCCTCATCCAAGTGTTCTGCCACTTCCTGGAGTCATATACTTCCAGTTAATTTACATTCTTAATGTATTCCAGTTCCTATAATTTATCTAGCTAGAATAAATGTTTTGGAGCCTGATTTTTCATGCTATCACCAGCAACCGAGATGCCAAAACAGGAAAGAAAAGAGAACTCTCTTAAAAAAAAAAGAATCAGCTAGCAGAGATTTAGGTACGTGGGTTGTGCTACCATTTTATTTCCCTTTGTTCCGTCTTTAAGAGAAATTCCTGATCATGGACTTGATGTAGTTCCTGAGTCCACTTATTACTCCTGCATGAGATCCAAGGAAAAATGAATTACCTGGCTGCAACAGGTTGACCTCATTTAAAAAGAAAGTAGTGGTACTAAAAATAAAGATACATGAATCATTTTATGAGTTGAATCATTTTTCAGGAGATTCTCATAAGCTAAATTTTGAACTTCCTGAATCATCTGGAAGTTGAATCATGGCAATTGGACTTCTTTTTCTTGAGAGATTGAAACGTTTCACTGCTAATCCAAACAGCTTCGTTAGTCTGAAGAAAGGTAGTTGTGAGTTATCCATTTTATAGTTCACTTTGACCTCTTATCATCCTGGTCTTAAATAGGCTCATAAGATGAACAATGGCCTGAATAGGCTTATTAGGTAGACAACAGTCTCAATAGCCCTAAGGGGAACAATGCCCTAAAGTATGGGTTCTTAGCTATGGCCTTGATGGTGAAGCGTGAAGTATTTTTGATTTGTCTAGGTGTTGTTGAAATCACAGCCTGATAAGTAGCAGAGACTGTGCCTGAGCCCACCTCTTTTGAGAGAGGGGTTTTCAATACTCACACGAATGGCTTCCCTGACTCCTCTCTCAAACCACCTCTCTTCTCTGTCTAATATGTGTACATTCACATCTTTGAATGAGTGTCCTTTGTCCTTCAAGTGGAGATGTACTGCTGATTCTGGATCTGAGCTGTTACCTCTCCTATGTTGGGCCATCCTTCTGTTTAACGGCTGTTTAGTTTCTTCAGTGTAGATGTCTGCACACTCATCACTGTATTGGACTGCATATACTATATTGCTCCTTTTGTGTTTTGGTATTGAGCCCTTTGGGTGGACGAGTCTCTGCCTTAGTGTGTTTGTGAGTTTGATATAAACAGGGATGCGGTGTTTGCCAAAAATCCTTTTAAGCTTCTCAGACACTCCAGCCATGTAGGAAATGACCAGGTTGTTTCTGCCAGGTCTGGGTCTCAGGCTGATCCATTATTCTTCTGGATCGGCACACTGCTTTGTTGAAGGCCCACTTTGGATATCCACAGGATTTAAGTGCTGTCTTTGGGTGCCTGTCTTCCTTCTTCTTGGCTTCTGTGGAGGTGGGGATGCTCTCTGCTCTGTGGCTTAGGGTCCTGATGACTCCTAATTTATGTTATAATTGATGGTGGGAGTCAGTAAGTACTGATCTGTGTGGCTGGATTTCCGGTAAACTTCTACTCTCAGGCCATGGTCAGGTCTGATGATGACTGCACAATCCAGGAAAGCCAGCCTGTTGTCTTGGTTGTCTTCCCTAGTGTACTTAATATTAGGGTCCACCAAATTGATGTGGTCTGTAAAGGCCTGTACTTCATAAGTCTTGATTTTCAACCAGGTATCATCTACATACCCGAACCAGTGGGATGGTGTTGTCCCTGAGAAGGTGTTGAGTGCCTTCTTCTCCACTTCTTCCATGTATAGGTTTGCAGCAATTGGTGACACTGGGGAACCCATTGCACAACCATGCTTCTGTCTGTAGAAGTCCCCTCTGTACATGAAATATGTGGTGTTCAGACACAGGTCCAGGAGCTGGCATATCTAGTCTGGGTTGAGGCTGCTTCTGGAGGTGAAGGTGCTGTCTTCTCTTTGTCTTCTCTTTACAGTTGTTAGGGCATTGGTGGTGGGAATGCTGGTAAAGAGAGATGTAACATCAAAGGATACCATGGTTTCATCTGTATCCAGTTTCAGCTCCCTGTCTTTAGAAACAAATTCCTCTGAATTGTACACGTGGTGGTCCATAAGTCCAACCAGCGGAGCTAGGATAGTTGCCAGGTATTTTGCAATGATTTAAGGCACTGAATAGAGATGGGCACGAAATGAACTTTTTTGTTTCCGTTATTCGTTATTCATTTTGTTACGTAACGAAACAAATAACGAACATTGTGATGAAATTGGAACGAACCGAACAGAACCATGAAAATTAGGTTTGTTACATTTTGTTTTTCGTTAATGGTGACGCACAATGAAATGAGCTGTTTTAAATGTTAAAAAACACCCTGGACATCCATAAAAATGCAGTGATAATTATTTATACTGTCTGATAATACCTACCAGGGGTTGGGGTTCTTAAAACATTTGTTTTTGTCTTCTCCCATCGCAATTCTTTTCCCTTTAAGGATGACAAAATGGATGTCGCCAGCCACAAAATGGAGGCAAGCCATGAGATGGGATCATGTAAATTCTTGGACAACTTCAAACAATAGTATGCCCAGGTTGCAGACTGGGCAGGTCTGGCAGCCACAGAGGGCATAAAAAGCTCTAGCAGCCCCCGTCCTCCTTGCAGTCCCCGGTGGGAGTTAGGGTGGGATTGCTGTCTCTGCAACTCGTTATTTTCACTTTAGGCCAGCCAGGCAGGTGTGTGTCTCTGTGTTCCTGCCGGCTGCAGCCTGGCTCTTAGGGGAGAAAAAAAAAAGAGATTTCTCTCTAGCTTCAGTCCTGCAGCCTCCCTGTGTGCGTGCGTGTGTACCTCTCGGTGAGTACCCTCCCCTGCCCTGCAGTGCAGTCACTCTGTGGCTGCCTTGCACCCTGGGCAACGCCCACCGCTGCCTTTGCAGCCTCCCTGCATACCTAGTCTATATTACTGTGTCTCTGCCAGCATCAATTTTTTTTAGTGTTTTCCCTCTGGTCTGGGGCGTTGGGGGACTCCCGCGCACAGAAATGCTTTAAAAATCACACAAAAAGCGGGTAAAAATGAAAAATGAATAAACGAAAATGAATTTTTTACAAAAATTCATGAAAAATGAAAACAAACCAAAACGGACCCCTCAACGAAAAACAAAAAACAAAAACACCGTTTTTTTGATTCGTGCCCATCTCTATCACTGAATTTATACTACTGATGTCGGGTCTGAGAGGGATTCCTTGCTTGTGGATCTTGGGAAGCCCGCAAAGCAGAGGACAGTCTCTCCAGGATATAACGGGTGGTAAGTCACCCTTTCAATTGTGTTATCCTTCTGCAAGAGTTTTAAGCATTCTATTACTTATTTCTTGTAGTTGCTTGTGGAATCTCTTTTTAGTTTTTCATATGTGTGTTGGTCATCTAAAAGTGAGATAACCTTTTTGTGGTAGTCCACAATATTGAGGACAACAGTGCATTTTCCTTTGTCAGCAGGCAAAATGGTGTTGTTCTCATCCATGCTGATGGATGTCAGAGCACTCCTCTCCTGGTTGGTGAGGTTGGATGGTGGTGGTTGAGCACTGGAGAGTGTGGCAGAGACTTTTATCCTGAGTAGTTCCGATTCTGCTGCTGGTAGATTGTTGTTGTGAATGGCTGATTCTGTAGCTGTAATGAAATCCACAACAGGAACCTGTTAGGGTGTGATGGTAAAATTTAAGCCTTTGGATAGGACCTCCATCTCTGCCTGGGTGAGTTCCCTGTTTGAGAGGTTCTTCACCCATTTGTTCTTTACATCTCCTGTCATGGTCCCATCATCCTTCATCCTCCTGCCGGTTTCTTTAAATGACTGTTTCTAGGAGAGGAGAAGTCCAGTTGCCATGATTCAACTTCTAGATAAACTCACCTGGATGACTGAGAATCTTCACAGACAAACTTCCTGAATCTTTTTCTCTCTCTAAATGTTTAAGCCAATGTGCACATCCCTTTACCAGCCTTTTGTCCACTTTGTAAAAATAAGAGACTTTCACTATGTTAAGGATAAACATATTTCTTGTGGTCTAAGGTTTTGTGGATAAGGCCAACATTATCAGATTCATGAACCATTATCCTCATTTTGGCAGGTTCATATACAGCATACGTGGTTGGGATTGAGGACTGTAAGCAATTAAACCAGATGGAACTAAATGAAAAAATATTACAATGATAATTATTATAACAGTCTCTATGGACAAAACAATGGTTTGGATGATGGCATAGGCATCCTCATCCTATGCCATGTGATTAAAAAGCCTTTGTGGTCCAGGCACATCAAATGGTCTTGATTTATTTAATAAATCCTTGTTCACTAATTTTGCCTTTCAATCTATCTTTGATCTTCCATTCTTCAAGTCACTGTAAACTCAATGACAGTGAACTGTGAAGGTATGAAGCTGAAGTGTGTCCCTGACATGTCTCTAACATCAGAATTGGCAGAATTCAAAAACCTATTATTAAACTAGATCAGGAAATTTACTTGAGGTTTAAGGTAGTAATTGTAGAGAATTTGGATGTTTTATTTTCAGAATAATAACAGGCTACCTAAAGCTTACCAGACAAATCTGTATATTCTTTTTATTGGAAATTGGGTGCATTGGGACATAAAGATAAGCTAGAATTGCACTTCAATCTGGATTATCATTCATGAGCAGAATACTCATCCATACTCCATGCATATCCTTCCCACTGGCAGCAGCAGCTGCTCAACAAATCAGAAACCAAGAAGGAAGCAAAAACTTACCATTACCCTCAAACGTGGACACTGGCTTGGTCATAATCTGAATGAACTAGGAAGAGGTAAACAAACCCAAACTGTGGGTTCAGATTCCAGTTTATTATAGGAGTAAGAAACCAGGAGTCAGGATTTAGACACAAAGAGAAGCTCTTGTCCTGGTTAGTTTCTGGATAAATTAGCTACTTGCACAAGTGGGAGAAGCTCTCTCTCCCCCCCTCCCTCCCTTCCTCCCTCCCCCTCTCTCTGAAAGGTTATCCTGTCATTGTGTGGCTTTTAAAGGCATCATGCAGTGACAGTGTCATGCATTGCAAGGTGTTCTGTGGAAAAAAACCCTCTTAAATGTTTCCTCTGTTGTGGTAATTTATCTTTTCCCTTTTCCCTCCACGTGAAGGATATACACAAGAATGATACACAATGTAAAAATAATTTTACTATTTTGAACAACATATAACACGAGAACTTGCTTTTAAGACTGGAGACGTTGAAGACAGTATTCAGGGAAACCTAACTTAAGGATGTGCATAATCACTTTCCTACTTTTATACATTCTCCATGAATCTGGATACAGCTGGAAAGTATAGTACTGTACATAAGTGTTCTTGGGAAGTTATTAATATTCAAAAGGTGTATATGGTAAATAATAATGCATTTTTCCTCTGACTTTTTCTTTTTGAAACAACAACCAAAGAAGTCTGTATAAATTCCCCTTTGTTTCCTCAGCTCTTGCCTGTCTTCTGTTCTCCGATCTCAGGGACAAGCGGAACATAAGCATGTCTGTTAATCACCTTGTAAAATAAAATTTACTTACAATCATTAAAGGTATTCCTTTTCACAATACTGGAAGTGGGAGGACAGGCTGGGAAATTACAGCAACTTCTCTAGGCCTTCAGACAAATTACTTTTCAATGTTTGTCTTTGACCTTGCTTCGAATACTCCTGTCACAAGTCTGAATTACTCTTATATTAAAAACATGCTGCCCCTTACATTAGGGGATAATGTGCAATTCATCAGATTCACACTGCAACAGCCTGCTGTCCCTTAAATGTTGTGTTTCCTAGATACTGTACAAAGGTCTGGGTCTCCTGTAACCCTTTACATGTTTCTTCAATATTCAGTAGTAAAACTGGACAAGGTCACAGAATCTACATTGTTGCAACCTTGGACTTGGATCTGCTTGATAAGCTTCAAAATATAGTGGACTCTCTCCAGACTAAACCTTTTCCCGAGCTTGATTCAGAGGCGGATGAAAGTCCTGATTTTGGTCTGGATCAGAACACTGAGCCAAATATACGTAACGAGAGGTGGAAATACATTAAAGTTAAATCATTTTGGAGTATATTCCTCAGAAAAATAAAAACTGGTTTAAAATTAAATTAGAAGTCAATGGAAGTTTATTATTTATGGGTATACTGGGTTGTGAAAAATTAAGGGTTGCAGACCAATATCTATTGAAAGCAATGTTGGTAGCGGCACATGCAGCGATTGCATGGGGATGGAAAGATTCTACGAAATGGAATGAGGATAACTGGAATTTATATCTTCTTGAAATAATACAATCAGACATACTGGCAAGATTAAAAAAGGGAAGATTGGGAAATTATGAAAAAGAAAAGTGGTATAGTTACTTTAGATAGATTAAGGAAGAAGAAGTATCCAAAGAAATATGGGAGAAATGTAAACAACTGAAGGATTGGCATAAGATATGAACAAAGTAAGGAGGTTTAAGAGGAAGCCAGAGATATTGGTGGGACATACTAAAGAGCCTGTATGAAATTATGGAAAATAATTTGTTCTTTGGTTCCAGGGGTTGGGGAGGTGTTGGGGACGGGGGATGTAAAAATAAGTGAATTAACTACGTATTATTGTGTATGTACTACTTATTGTTTTCTCTTACAATTAATAAAAATTATTTTTTAAAAAAATACGTAACAAGAAATATTCAGAAGGAATACTTGGAGAGTGTGGAATCTGGCACTGCTTGGGAGACTAAACTTTCTTCAGAAGAGGATAAAGATCTCATCTTCAATCCCTGATTTGAGCATGAAGCTGGAACAGAGCATTCGCTTCAATCTGCAGGTTTATGGGCTGTTTGCTTGGGAGTAGAGATGGGCACGACTTAGCGGTATTCCCGTTTCCGTTTCCGTTACTCGGTTCCGTTACTCTACGGAAACGGTAACGGGAATTACTCCGTCAGAATTTGAGCTCGAACTGACGAATGAACAATTTTGGTCTGATTTGCCGTGCTCGTTACTTGCATCGCGCTATCGCGCGATGCCACGCAACACAGAAAAAAAGTTTTTAAAAGTTAAAAAAACCCGGTTCCCGGCCAAAAAGCAGGCGGAAAAATGCCTGCCGTGCCTCAGGGCACCTACCAGAGGGGTGGTTTCTGGAGGTCCCCGGCTCCCCCCCTCCTCCGTCCTGGGCTGCTCTGGTGGGACTCGCCGCAGGCTCGCAGCCAGCAACAAGCCCAGTCTCGCCGCCGGCCGCCGCAAATTAAAGCACAAGTAAGCGGCACGGACAGCACAGGAAAAAAGTTTTAAACTCTCCCCCCACCCATTCCTGGGCCA
>JAHTLZ010000204.1:40148200-40175159 GCA_023846285.1 Phrynocephalus versicolor
TAGATAGATAGATAGATAGATAGATAGATAGATAGATAGATAGATAGATAGATAGATAGATAGATAGATAGATATTCCTGTTTTTTAAACAACAACAACAACAATCCTTTTCAGTAGTATTCGGAGCCATTATGAGGTTTGTGAAATGCTTACTTTGAATCTTTGACCTATTTATTCATACTGTGTGAAATCATCTAAATCTCTTCATGGAGAATGTTAAATATATTCTTATAAAAGCATTTTATTCCTAACACACTCATGGATAAATGGATACAGAGGGTGAAGCACTCTAAATAATCATTTGTAGAGATGGCCATTTTATAAGCAGCAATATTATATGGTTTTGTTTGTAGCTTGAAAGTGGAAAATTGCCGGTAGCTTATCAGGCTGCTTGAATTGAAGGGGCTGAAGATGCATAGAAGGTTTTCAGTGAGATATATTTTCTAGCTGCAATGTTTGGTGGTAATCTCTCTATCTTCTGTTTATATATGCTGATTTTAAGCATAAAATTCTTTATCAAGCAAGTATCGTTTGTTTTTCCTGATATACAGTTTACATGGCAGAAAGAATTTTAAAAAAGCTTTCATAGAATTTGAATTCCAAGGAAATAAAAAGATGAAAAGAAGAATCAATATTTATGATTATCTAATTTATTACCCTCATTTTCTCTCTCTTTATGTTTCCATACAGAAAAAGGAGCCAGAGCATAAGAAAGTTATTTGTTTGCACTTCCTTGATATTTTTGTTTTATTATTTTCATGAGTAATAATGGTCCATAACTACGATCTTTCACTTTTTATTAACCCTGCCCTTTTAAACTCTCAATTTTTGTGCTCAAATTATCTCAGCTGCAAGACATGCCGTGCAAGCCAGAACATAACCAGAATATTGAAGCAAGTTATAAAAGCATTCAGATTGACCTAATGACAGAAGTTACAGAATTCTGCATAGGTTTTCTCCAGGAGAGTATTTTTTAAAAGTACTCCAACTCTGTGGCCTAATATTATTGCTGCTCAAGAGCAGTATTATTTCTAATGTTTTCTTATGTGATAGTGAACTGTGCTTCCAGTTTCATAGTGTTGCTCCATTTGTGACAAGTCCAAACAATGGGTTGATTCTTTTAACGATACAGAGGTCACCAGACTCCCAGTTGCTGGTATGGTACTGAAGACACATGCCTTTTTCTTTTTTCTTTTAAGCTATTTGCTGCTAAATTTCATCCATGACTCAGGACTTTTAATGAGGTCCGCAAGGTGGAGTCTATGCTCTGGTTGCTAAGCAATGCTCATACAAAGTGTAAGCTACAAAATTCAGGGTGCAGTTTTTCTACCAAAGACAGAAAATCATATTCTTGTTACACTCTTAGGTGTTCAACATTTTGAACAAGAAACCTTGTTCTTGACTTCTGGTTCCGGCTACACCATGGTGAGACAACTTGAGAAGTGCTCCAGCTTATTAAGTTGAATTCCTCCAGATAAAGGGACCCTAATAAGGGTAAAGTTTTCTTGGAGGGGAAACAAAGAAGAGGCAGCAACTGTGGACCACAAAGGGAGTGGAAGCAAACTTTTTGGAAGCAGGAAAATGCTTCATCTTTGCTATTGCAAAGGTGGAGCTGTCAGTGCCGGACATTAAAACCTGTAAATATTTGGCATGTCATGAGTAGAATGCTTCTATCTCTTTCTATGAGAAGCTTCTCCTTGGTGTCTGGAAAATCTTTCCTTCAAACAAGCACTAACCCTCCCCCCTTCTGAGGAAGTGGCTTTTAGAAAAAAAAGGGGGATGAATATTTTTGAAAGACAAGAGCAGAAGAAGTGACTATTTACTCCATGAACTTTCCTTTCTGTCTATTGTTTCCTTCTTGAGAAAAACATTTTATGCCTTTGCTGCACTTCATATGTGGTGGATTTAAAGACAAAATTTAAAGAAAACTACCTTATACCTCTGTGTTTTCTATATGTTGAATTTAAAGACCCAACTGTAAGAGCAGAGGTGAGAAAGTTGTGTTTTCAAGAAAACATCATCTGACCTTGGAGTAACCGCATGTATTGAAAATAACACCTGAAGACTGTTCCTTGCTGCTTTGGCTTCAATTTAATCTAGTTACTCTCCTCTGTACCTCTCTTGTTTGGAAGAGAGTGGCAGAAACTATTACAAGAAATATTAACCCTCTCTTGAGAGCTATAAAATAAACACAATGGATTGGGAAAACTTCTCAGAAGATTTTGCCAGCATAATTCTATCCGGTTTGCAAAAATTTTTAGATATCTACACAGACACAATCTCTGAAGCTACAGATATTTTCAATTCTGATGAAGTCACAGAGGAAAAACAGATAGCTCATTATGGAGTGGTTGATAACACTGGATCGCTAGAAAAAAATGAAATTAGTTCTGATCAGGAGATTGAGCTAAAACAAACAGTTGATTTTAATCTACAGACAAACACAACAAGATTGATGCATGATACAGCTTTGGATATGCCAAATTCACAAGATATTATAAATGGATCTACTGAAATCAGCTCAAATCAAGAGATCAATCCAGAACAAAGGGCAGATCTCAGCATGAAGACAAATATGACAAGAATAGTGCAGACTAAACCCTTAGAGATGCTAAATCCATGGAATATGATAAGCGCATCTGTCTTACTTAAGTTAATATGGGTGACAAAAAGAGGAAACTTTAGGACTTTTTCAGTAGCAGAGTGGCTATCAAGATTTCTATCAAGATAATACAACAACTCATGAAGATAAGGAATTTGACAAGGGGGAAACAACCTGTGAATATAAGGGACTTGGCAGGAAAAGGGAAAACTGGAAAAAAAAAAAGAATTTTAATTACATAAAAATGTTTTCTGTATTCTGATTGCCCAAGACCAGTAGTTAATTGGTATGATAGGGGAAACATGAGCACAAACTTGATATATAAATACATGTTAATCTGTTGGATTTTTAAAACAATAGAGGCTGTTAGGTATGGACAAGAACTTTTATGCATAAAGTGAAACATATAGACTAGGAGGCAGCTACCTTATAATAGCCCATAAAGTATTAATTTGAATTAGTGATGATTGCTGAAATTAGGCATTCTTTGGAAGAATGCGTAAATATACTGTGGATGATATATAGAATATATAGAGTTAGTCAAATTTATCCTAATTGCTCAATACTGAAGATCTAAACAGTGAGTTTGAATAGATTGTTGAGAATATAGGCTATATTCGTTGTATTAAAATAGATGTTACAACACCATAGAGAAATATGCTGAATACATAGGATAGAAGTATTTGAGTACAAAGTCTGATAGATAAGTACTGGCTTGTCAAGACTTTCCTCATTTTCTGGAAGGAATTTCTAGCTTGTTCAATTCTACAACATTTTATCATGAAGGATCCCTGTTATCTTTGATAAAGCATCCCAAATATTTATAAGATGATACTCTCTCAATTATATCTGCAAACCATTTTTTAACTGATTATCCATTTTATCTTCTTCACATTAAGTCACAATCCCATGGCACTGCTTTCTACAGCAACAGAATCCAATAATCCTTGTAAATCTGCCAAACTAGTTGCAAGCAGGAGAGTGTCATCAGCATATCTTATGATATTAACAAGAACTCAATTCACCTTCACACCTTGGTTCTTTCCTTCGAGAACATTCCAGAAAATTCTTTCTGAATAGATATTAAAAAGTAGACATGAGAGAATACAACCTTGACAAACATATTTTGTAATTGATACCTCTTCTGATTGACCATCTATCCGGACACCAGCACACTGGTTCCCAATCAATCTGATATCACGATTGTCCAAGCCCAGTACTTTAAGAACATTAATAAGTTTATCATGTTTAATCAAGTCAAAGGCTTTTTCGTAACCAATGAAGCAAACAGAAACTTCAACATTGACATCGAGACATTGTTGAACTAGTATCTGAAGACTAAAATAATGCTTCCAGAGTTCCAAATCCATTCCTGAATCCAAAATGGGTATCTGCAATGCTCTCTTCACACTTCCGATATATTCTTAAATGCAGGGCTTTTAAAATTAACTCCAGGATGTGACTCATCAAACTGATTGTCCAGTATTCATTACAACTTTTTGCACTAGGTTTCTTTGGAAGTGGTATAAAAGTAGATTTGAGCCAGTCCTGTGGGATGGTTCCACTTCTATAGATGCTGCTGTATAAATCTACCAGAAGGGAAAGGGACTGTTCTTCCATAAGCAATTTCAAAATTTCCATAAATCTTTCATCAGGGCCTGGGGCTTTGTCACACTTCCATAGTTTAATGGCATGTTCTACCTCTTCCCTCATGATATCTACACCATCATCTAACTTGACACCAAGTTAGATGATTGTGTTTGTGTCATCTAACTCCTGTTATCCTTAAAGAGCTGTTCCACATATTCCTTCCACTCCTGTAGTTTCTCTCCAGTGCTTGTCAAGGTATTACCATTCTTGCCAATGAAAGATTCACTTCCTCTACTGTTATACATACCTACTGCTTGCCTTATTTTCTTGTAGATGTTAAATGAATCATGCTTACCATCCAATTCTTCAATTTCGCTACATTAGTTTGAAAGTTTTTCTTGCTGTGCCATTCTTATTTTCCATCATACTTCTTTCTGCAGTTGTTTATATATTGCAGGATCTCTATTTTTCATCTCTCTTCTACAAAAACCCTGTGACTCGAATTATTATTTTTGTCCAGTTCCTGCAAGTATCCTTACTGTTTCCACTCCAGACAAGTCTCCTGATCTAAATTAATCAAGGCTCATATCATTGTGAAGGAGATCGTCCATGGCTTCCTATCATTCTGCCATGGTGACCTCTTTCTCCTGCTTCATTTTCTTTGGTTTTTTTCCAAGATGGCATTTTGGTAATGCTATTTGAGAGTATGACAGCTCAGGGAATTGATAATGGCATAAGATTATCTTTCATTCCTCCTCATCAAAGTCTCTTTCAATGTCCGTTACGTCTTACTGTAAGGAGAGCTGTAAAGTCAGCAGAAAATGAATTTGCTTGTAGATCAATAAGGGAATATTCTACTCACATTTCACCAGAAGTTATTCTTTCTGCAAAACAACCATTAGATGAGATCAAATACACTGGAATCAGAATACAATAGCTTGTGTCTTGAATGTCTAAAAAGTGATATGTTCATTCAACAATCTTAAAAATAATAACGGCATTGCTCTATCTAAGTACTGAACTGCATATTATGATGCCTTCTAAATTCTCTCTTTCCAAAAGCAACGTCATTACTATAGGTAGCCTTACCTGGACTGAAACTTACCAGTCTAAGAGTTGTGTAAGACCAGTGAGCAGTTCATGCTCAGAAGGCAAGGGGACTGTCTTCTCTGGTTTCAGACAGCCTTCAGACTTAGACACAGAAGGCAGCATTGACAACCCTCCCCTTCTTCCTCAACCTTTTCACCCTTGTCAGATCTGCTTTGATTTGGATTCTTGCATTGAACAGGAGGTTGGACTCTATGGCCCCTTCCAACTATTTTTAATATGATTCTGTGAACCCTGGTTATGCCACTCCACCCAGCTTTGGCCTCTATTTCCAGGTTGGCTCTTCTTTTATCTTGTTCTCACCTGGGCTCCCTGTCTTGCCTTCCCTGTGTCTCACACCACCATTTAATATTTCCAGGGAAGAGGTGCTGCTAGAGAGTAATTTTCTGCACCACTTAGCACAGAAAAGGTGTGGACATAGTGAAAAGCCAAACCTTAAGAGAGGAATCTTTTGTGAGTAGCAAAAAAGAAAAAAAAGGCAGCAGAAGGTGACAGTAGGATTACTGAACTTGAAGAAGCTGAAAGAATGTCTGACAGAAATGAGTTTGGAATTTGGAGAAAGTGACTCAAGAGACATGCAGTCCTACTCCCTTATGAAGTATATATTGTTTTGCCTAATCTCTGGAAGAGGAAACATTAGAAGTGACAAATCTCATGTGCAGGTTGTGCATGGAAAAACTATCCAATAACACACACACACACACACACACACACAATTTTTATTTGAGTTCTTTAGAGGGCAGTCGTAGGGCCCCAAATATTACATCTGTCCCATGCGAAACAACCTCTCTGGGTGACTCTAAAATTGATTGAGGGAGTACTGGAGGCACTCCTCAATCAAAATGTTATTCATACTAGGGCAAGTACTGCCTGCTAATTATGTAATTTCACTTTATAGTGTAAGATTAGAATCTACTGAAATGTAACGGCACGTTTTGCAAAAATAATATTCTATTTTTCAGCACAGGTGGAGAATAGAACATTATTTTTGCAAAATGTACAGTTACATTTCAGTAGATTCAAAGGCATGGAGGAGGTATCCAGAATGCTTGATTTAGTCCAGCCCCATATGTGTTGACATATGCACTGGCCACATCTCCTTCCTAATGCATGCTCAGGGTTACGGTATTCATAGGATCATGAAATAGAAGAAACATTTGCCATGATGTGAGCCCTTCATGCTTGAAAGATGTTCAGTCTATCTTTAGAGTTCAAACATTGCAACTAGAGATAAGCAGGAATGCCTGGTTGTGCTGCTTGGGCTGGGTAGTCCTTTGGATGACAAGCGTTCAGTGCTTCCCAGCCTCTCCTCCTCTGGTAGGGGCCCATTTAGAGGCCACACCTAGAGGAGGAAGGGTAGGGAAGCCAGCAGTTTGTATCTACCTCTAATTGCAATTGACACACAGAGCACTGCATCCATCTTGTAGGCTTGTAGATATCAACCAGAATTTATTTGTATTGCTTATCTGTTTGAACTCCTTGTGTTCATCAGTGTTGGATCAGGGTTATGTAAAGGAGCACCTTCATCCATAATTCTTGCTGAACTTGGCAGGTGGTATAAATTCTGCTGTCTGGGTCATCTGGATTACTGATAGGATACCACATTATACATAAGAGTAGTAACTAGGAAATTTGTTATCGTTTATTTGCAAGTAAAGAGCAGCTTTAAAACAATTCTATGATCATAGAGGTAGAGAAAAAGAAGTAAACCTATGCACCTTTTTTAGTCTCAATCTCCATGCTAGACCACTTCCTGCAGCGGCTATCTGCATCAAGGAGAACTCCCAAAGACATCAGTGGGAGATCAAATAGCAGGTGTGAATTATCTCTGATAAATGTTAAACACCTTTCTCCTACCTGTGGGAACATTCCCTTCCCCCCAAAGCTGCTATGTACTTAAAAATTGTCTTGCAATGTATTATGCACAACTTTGTCCATGTTTGACAGGGCCTTCTGGTGGCACAATTGTAGAACAACCTAAGGTGTAGATCCTATGTGATTCTACTCTCCCAGAGTTTAAGGCTTTTAGAAATCACACAGGTATTTTGTAAGTTAAATCCTATCCATGCCAGTATAAGGTAAAGTTATGGTGGCATAAATGTGCCAGGGGTTATGTATGACAACAAGGCATGGCGCTATACATTTGCACAGTTGGTTGTGCATCCCCAGCATGACCAGTTGGGCTGTGCACCAGCAGAAGTGTTTTGTGGATGACATTTCGGGCTCAGCATTAGCATGATTACTCACCAACGCTACCTCAAGTTTTGCACATGTAGTTGTACGAAAGGATTTTGGCAAATGTGCATTTTTGTTTATTTTTTTAAAATATTCTTTTAAACTCTTTTAATTGGCTTCTTAAATTTGACTTAACAATTGTATTATCTGCTCTTGTCTGCCAGTTGGAAGACACACATGCATAGAAAACTGATATAAAAAGAAACCAACCAAACTAAATCATAGTTCCTTACCATGCCACATTAAAAGGTTGTCCCTGTACAGTTGTTGCTGTGGCTCTCCTGAAGCAAGTGAATGAACATGTAGGGTCATAGAAGAGCCATGCCTGCCTTTTCTGACAGCTGTTAAGCAGAATATTGTTTAATCCTTGGTACAGCTGTCCCAGTGTCTTTGTGTGACAGTACCCTGGATAGCTATTGGAAGATTACTGTTCAGCATCAGCAGCCTTCCAGATGACTGTTTTAATTAATTACTGCTCGTGTTAATTGATTGAGGAGTTAATAAATTTACTTGCCTGAATTCACACAGACAAAGAATCCCTGGAAAAGGTCCTGCCTAAGACAGAAATGATCCTGTCAACTAAATTTTTAGCCTTTTTGTCTCACTCTGTTCTAAGTGCTGTACATACAAACACATATGCAACACTCCTGATTCTCACCCTTGCCTGTTCACCAGCCCAAAAATATGATGGTAGCTCAGTAGCTCTCTCAAAGCCAATCTCTTCATGCTTGATGCTGAATTGAATGCATAGCGCTACAATTGTGCCATTACCCTCATTTCCATGGAAACAGATTGCTGTTTCACAAAGATGGGGATTATGGCTTCACTGCAAGATGGGAGGGAGGGAAGCTGTGTTGTAGAAAGAGGAGTTTGCATTGGAACACAAAATGTTGCAAGAACAATTAGTGGCAAGAACATGCTTTTCTATGATGATATCTTTTATCTCCCCCGCCCTTTTTATTAAAGTATACAAATTGCATTTAAATTTCAGTCATGATGGTGGAAATGAATTATATAATTTCACCCCAGCATTCAATAATTAGCAATGCATAATTCATTTTTCCTCAGATCAAGGCTCTATTATAGTTCCTTCTTTTCAACACTTTCCCAGCCCACTTCAATATCTATTGTGCTCCAACACAGTCAAGTGACACTAATATATACCTGTTCACACCACTCCTTAGCTTTTTTTTTCAATTCCATTTGCAGTGAGGCTTTTAATTTTCAGATTATGCATCCTAAACTAAGGCAGTTTTGATTTATTAAAATATAGACATTTGCATCTATATGTATAGATTTTCTTATTATACCTTAGTACCATGCTTATGTTACCAGTTGTGGAGATGACTGTACTGGCTACCCATTCTGTTTTCCAGTTCAATTCAAAGTGAAAAAGTGACTTTTTTGAATTCTTCATGGATTTGGACCAAGGCATTTTCTTCGCATATGTGCAGAGTCTGATCCTAGGATCTGTATTGGGGGGATTATCTCCAAGTGTCTTTTTCAAACAAAATGTGATGGGATGTGCATTGATGAAGGTTTGACTTGGGAATGACCCAGTACTAATATCATTCCACTAATAAGAAAGACCATTTGGTTTTCTCTTGTCTGAAATTCAGCCTGAACCTTAAAACCACCTCCATGTGGTCCCGGTGATTTGTTGTAGAGCAGATGCATTCTGGACCATCCTGTCCATGGGCAGGACAAGATATTGCAATGCTCCATCCACTCCATAGCTGCTTGGAACAGTTCAAATTGCTTGTATTTTCTGATCCCACACTGTAGTGGAACTCTTTCCTTCTCTGGCATCAAGTACAGAAGGTTTAGGTAAGGAGCCTACATTACCATAGGGATGGCTTGCAGGTAGCTATGGGGTGGCCCACCAGAGCTCAGCTTTGGAGTTACCAGACTGGTAAGTAAGTTCATACTGAAAAGTTTCAGTACCATGGTTACAGGAACAGCTGCTGAATATGTAATTGTAAAATTGGGCACATCCATTTACTCCAGAAATTGCCTGAGGAGCAATAAAAGATACCCAGCTCTCAAATTCAAAACATGTTCATGATTTCTGTTGCTTCCCTCAAAGTTGACCAATTTACTCACACCGATACTGTGTTTTGTTTTATTCCCTCTCCCTCGCAGACACATGAACACAAGCCTTTGGCTGCTTTCACACAACCACTATAATCCACAGCAAACTTTGATCCGGATCGCCCCTCGGAGTGGTCACGTAGTTGATGTCGTGGTTCAGATGTTCCCATGGTTTCGTTTTGATAATCCGCAACCGTTCTGATTCCATGACTGAGTACTGCAGCAAATACACCATAATGGGGGTGAAAGGGTTTTGGTGTGGATTTTCCGTGTTCTCGTGGACTCAAGCAACAGTTTAAAATCCGCATCGGAACAGCGACAAGGATTTTACCACCTCAACACTAGGTACTTGTAAAATGTGATGGGTCGTGCTTAAGTGGCCATGGTTGCACTTTTAAAAAAAAGTCCGCTGCTCGTGGGAAAACAATTTTATGCTCCGCATCTGTGAGCACTTTGCAGCGGATTTTAGTGGTCGTGTGAAAGCAGCAGTGGGATGAGTCTAGAAGTACAGAGATGGACTTTCATTCCTCTGCTTCTAGTAAGAACTCAGGTTGTTGTGGGCTGACTAGGGGAAGTCTATGCCTATGTGGTTTACTCCCCCCTTTTCTTAATGGAAGCCAATGGTTGGTCACTCAAAACAGAAATCATATTAGGAATGTAGTCATCTCTGGCTTCTTATTGAGTAAGTGTGGGGTTTGGGAATTAAAATGCCTTTTAATTACAGGAGGCTTTTTTTGCTGTTAGGGAGATAACTGGGTCAGAATCATTCTAAACCATAGGCAAAATGAAAATCAAAACCAAGAGTGCCTCATAAGAAAATGTGGAGATGTATTCATAATTGACATTTGTACTTACTGTATATTTTTTGTTGTAGCATGAGTTATTGTAATGTTGTCATTCATTCCCTAAGAGATGTTTTGACATCATTGGGTGTTTTTGACAGCAGCTCAGTTAAGGTCTTCTGGCATCATCATAGGTATGGACTAGTTCCCTAGTAGTGGAAATGCAGCAGGAGTTTGTTTACATAGAAATGGTTGCCCGGGGGATGAACTCAGCCAAAAAGACAGGGAACATTTCTTGGGATTATTGCCACAGCAACTGAGCTACAGTAAGCCTGAGTCCAGAGCAGCTTAATTTCTTTCACATAAGGGTCTTTGTTACAGGATATAGTAAGTGTTTATTGGGACAGGAAAAAAGTAAAGTGCAAATACTTCCCATAAAGTCTAACCTTTAAGCTCTATTAATATTGAAATCGTGCCTTCCGTTTGCTTTTCTGGCCATAGGAGAATGCTACTGTCATAATACAGGAATCCGCAGTGGTGGAAACTATGTAAGTAACATGCTGTAAGACCTATTAGTTATATTAATTTTGTGTGCATATACATGGAGAAACTAACAAGTTATTGACACTGTTGTTCTATAACTGTGCTGGTTAGGATAAAAAAAACACACATGCAGATCTCTATATTTTGTTTTATATTATTCTATTTTATTTTCTCAATGTGTAGCCATACTGGCACATGCCAGAACATAACCATTTCAGTTCACCTTACAGAATACTCAAAAGCAGCCATGAAGCTTTGGCCACATCATCAAAACTTGCCATGCTGTACTAAGAATTCACACAGTGAGCTGCCCCACACTTTGGCTGAAATCCTATTGCAAAGCTTGGTGTGCACAATTTGGATGACATCAGCAACAGTGGCAAATTGTGATTATTAAAGGCAAACTACCACTTATTAAATGTGATTTTGGATTGAATGCAATTTGTGTACAATGCAATAAAGCCATATGTGCCCTGAAATTCCCAGTGGTAGCCTGCCATGCAAAAATTACTCCAATGTAGATTCAAATCTAGTACATACTCCCAAATTATTTTAACCAGACACAAAATAAGGGTTCTGATAAATAATCACAACTGATGGGCAGATTCACATAGGGACCATTCAGATATCATGGTCCTAAAATATTGAAGTACAGTGGACCCTTGTATAACAAATGGTTTATATAACATAAAATCTGTACAATATAAAAAAATCCCAAGATAGGGGAAATTTGCTTAACAGAATAGCCTATGGGGCGAATCCGTACAACATAAAAATGATTGCTATTAGGGATTATTCTGTTTTCAGTGCATTCCTATGGGAAATTTGTATAAAGGAAAATTTGCTTAACAGAACTTCATTTGGAATGAATTAATTCCTTTATACAAGGTACCACTGTATTTATGGTTTTACTAATACTTTGGTTTTGAAATAAGAGAAAACTCCAGCTGTGGTGCTGGAGGAGAGTGTTAAGAGTCCCTGGACTGCAAGGAGATCAAAACTATCCATCCTAAAAGAAATCAACCCCAAATGTTCACTGGAAGGACAGATTTTGAAGCTGAAGCTCCAGTACTTTGGCCACCTCATGAGAAGAGAGGACTCCTTGGAAAAGTCCCTGATGTTGGGAAAGATTGAAGGCAAAAGGAAAAGAGGATGGCAGAGAATGAGATGGTTGGACGGTGTCATCGATGCAACCAATATGAATTTGACCAAACTCCGGGAGGCAGTAGAAGATAGGAAGGCCTGGAGAGCTCTGGTCCATGGGGTTACAAAGAGTCGGACACGACTGAACGACTGAACAACAACAAATTGATATGACACAAGAACACTGTAATATAATTCAAATACTTTTAATGGGAGAACATTATGGGCACACTATAGCAGCTGATGATCATCAACCGAGCCAGTGAAGACTTGACATCTTTGCCATATTACTCTTAACGAATGTGTCATTTGTCCATACTGAATGTATAGAAAATATTGTACTATGTAATTTTATAAATAGACATTGTTTCTAATTTAGCTGAGGGAAGTTGGATCCATTAAATGCTAGAAGAGATTATTGGGATCTGTTTTCCAGAGATAACAATGAGAATTTAGTGTGGCAGAATATATCTTTATTCTTCCTTCAAAGAATGCAAAAGAGTTTAACATTTCAAATAATAAATTTTCTGTGGCTGCTGGATTCATCTTTAATTGCTCAGTGTTCTACTAAACTAGAATCAGCACAGTGCAAAAGTGCACATCACAGTTGCCTTTTAATTAACCCCATAATTATACACATGGCTGCATAGGCATAATTAATATAAGCATGGCCCATCTGTCCTCAGTACGCTTGTATTTTCAAGGAAATTTGACTATTTGCATGTTTTTCTGCACTTTCTCTGCTAAAGCCATCAGCATTCCAAATCAGTAACACAAATACAAATTTCCACATAAATTATTTCTTTCTGATACTACTAGAAGAAAAAATACTATTTTAAATATACAAGAAGATGGGCCTGGCTGTATATAATAGTTTAATCACATAATTAGAATACTGTTTCACAGTGATATTATTTGCTTTGTTTCTTAGGAACTCCGGGACTTAACAGAGATTTTATTTGTTTGTTTGTTTGTTTAAAGAAATTAAAATAAACTTTTATTGGGTCAACAAATACTTTTAATCAAGATTCACAAGATTCCATTCAATATCATGCAAAGGACACTCATGGACCTAATCCCAATAACTTCTGCTCAAAAAAAGAAACATATTTCCTAGCATTAAGTTCAGTGTGGCAGTTCATTGTCACAAACTAGAACTTACACGAACACATTCGAAGTCTGCTGGCACAGCTTCAGCAACAGCCACTGTCAGGAACTGGTGAAAATCTCTTATTTGAAAATGGGCAGCATGTGTTCTCTTTGCAACTGTCTCAGAAACAGAGGTTTCTAGGAAAAGGCTTGGGGAAAGGTTTGGAGCTCAGTAACAGAGCATGTTCTTTTCATGTGGAAATCCCGTGAAACTTCTCTGCTTGAGAGCAAAGGTAACAGTTTGCTTGACCAACTTACAGTGTCAAACTAAATAATACACTTAGCACACATGTAGAAGCAGTGCTTGCTTGAGTGGCATGTGCTTTCCATCACCTATCAATTTTGCATTTGGTGTGAGTTGTTTTGTGATTGGCCACTAATAGGCAAACATAGTCTCCCTCTGGAAATAGAATATAGATAATACACCACTTGTATTCAGAAGAGGGCTCTCCTGCGTGATAAAAGGTATGTGTTGGATACAGCACATGTCTTTTTCTTGCATATAGACATGCATTGTTTTGTGGTTGGTTACTGGAAGGCAAATACAAGTTCAGTTGGTGAGTGATGGCTGAGGCACACAATTATGAGGAAACAATGTTAATGGTAAAAACTCTAGTTTGACTTTGCTTGCTATAAAGAAATCATGTCGATCAGAGAGTACACATTCCTCTGGTTAGATTCATAGGCTGGCTTGCTATAAGATAACTTCCCATGTTTCTTTCTTCCCAATTTTAATTAACCCCACTAGCTATACTCAGACCGATGAAGCTGTTTGGATGAACAGCGAAACGTTTCTATCTCTCAAAAAAGAAGTCCAGTAGCCATGACTCAACTCCCAGATTTCTTCCCAATTGCACTTCATGCTGGAGAAAAATATAAAGCATTAGTCATGTGGTTGTTGTAGATACAATAGTAATCATGGCCCAACAAAACTGGAAAAATGGAAACATAGTAAAAAGTGTACTGCTTATACAGTATACCATCTCATGGCACTTAAAGCCCTCCCTGTGTGGTTTACAAGTAATTATGCAAGATATACATTGCCCCGACTCCCAGCAATCTGGATACTCATTTTACCAACCTCAGAAGGATGGAAGGTTGAGTGAACCTTGGCCTACTATGTGGAATTGAATCCCAGGTCGTGAGCACAGTTACAGCTGCATTACAACAGTGTGACCACCACACCACGAGACTCTTGATAGTAATTAATCACTTGTTTCACAACTGTAGCTGAAATCTTTTTGAATGCATAATATCTAGGGGCTGCTGGTTGCACATGGACTGCTGATACAAGTTGGTTTATGGCTGTGTGAGAAAAAAGTTTAATATTTCACTGCATAAGTGGGTAAGAGTGTCATTAGCAGTCTGGAACAAAAGTTGACCTCAGTGCCTTCCACAACCCCTCAGAACATCAGTCAGAAAGAGGTCTATGACTGACATCCATTGCTAGGGTCTAGCAAGAGAGAGCCAAGCCCTCATTTGAGGTATCCTCCATTTGTGAACAGGAACCAGAAGTACCTGGAGTTAGGAAACCCAAAGAATCTTCATGAAGAGAAGTGGGAGAAGTTATGAAAAAGAGGAATCTGGGGCAGAGGGAAGAGGGAAGCAATGAAAAAGAAGAAGAGGGGTGATGTGAAGGGTGATGCTCCAAAACATTAGGCAGGAAGGCCTGTGGTAACCAGAGATCTTTTGCTATGATTATACCAACTTGCTGAAGAATGTTTTACCTGATGAATCAGTGCCTCATTGGTGCTCTGTGGCTGGGCATGAAGCCTCTCTAACCTACCCAAGACTGAAACCATGATGGAGAAGCCTTGGCTGGTTCTGGTGGCGCTTAGCCATCTGTGTTCACTTTTGCTTCAACCTAGCTCTGTTGTTAGAAACAGGAAAGGTATTTCAAGAGATCACCACCTGGAAAGAAATCTCTGTGCAAAGAACAGCAGGAGAAAGGATATTAAAGGACTAGGGATGATGAAAACTGCACAGTCAACATTCTACTAGATACTCTAATTGTGAAGGTGAACCACACAGCTGAGGAATAAAAGACTGTGGGAGGTAGAAGGTTCTTAGGGGAGAAGACCCCACAAAGGCCAGTGGGACAACTGTACATAATTCTGCAACATACCGTAGTATATACTGTAGTTCTCCCCGAATGTTGTCTCCCCGAATGTTGCGTTGGTCAGTCTTTTTGGCAGCATATGAATATATCCTATGCTACCGGCCAGGGAAGGAGATGGGACATGCTGATGCCCTTAGTCGATTACCAATGAACAGCTCGGATGAGGATCCTGCCCCTGCACATGGTATCATGTTAATAGAGGACCTACCCGATCCACCGCTGCATGCATCAGATGTAGCAAGAGAGACAGCAAGGGACCCGATACTGTCTCGAGTTTTGAATTGGGTATGGAAGGGGTGGCCTTCCTGGAAGCTGGAGAGTGTATTCAAGCCTTTTTGTTCACGCCAACATGAATTGTCAGTGCACAAAGGGTGCTTGTTGTGGGGAAATAGAGTCATCATCCCACCAAAACTGCAGGGGAGGGTCTTGGAGGCATTACATATAGGACACCCGGGAATTGTACGGATGAAGGCTTTGGCCCGTAGCTACGTGTGGTGGCCAGGGATAGATAAAGCCATCGAGGAACGGGTCCAGGTGTGTCACCCATGTCAGGAGTCTCGCCCAGCCAGGCCACAAGCGCCTATCCAGAAATGGGAAACAACCAGAACACCATGGTCGAGACTGCATATTGATTTTGCTGGCCCCTTCCAAGGTCAAGTGTTCCTTGTGGTAGTAGATTCATTTTCTAAATGGTTAGAAGTAGTCACTGTCTCATCAATGACATCAGGGGTAGTGGTTCGGGCACTGCGGCGGCTGTTTGCAACGCATGGGTTGCCTGACACTATAGTGTCAGATAATGCCACACCCTTTACCTTAGTTGAGTTCCAACGTTTTATGGCGGCGAATGTGATCCGCCATATTACAGCCGCGCCTTTCCATCCATCGACTAATGGGCAGGCAGAAAGGATGGTGAGGACGACTAAGGAGTCCTTGCGGAGAATAGTGCAGGGAGACTGGCAATCACGGCTAGCTAATTTCCTATTGCAGCAGCATATCACTCCACATACGGGTACAGGTAGGAGTCCCGCTGAGCTGTTAATGAATAGGAGGTTGACATCTTTATTAGCTAGATTACATCCAGACCTGACATTAGACCGACCTCCGCAGCGTGAAGCCCCAGAGACACCGAGGTCTTTTCAAGTGGGGGATTGGGTTTATGCCCGGAATTATGGTAGAGGACCAGATTGGGTTCCAGCAACCATCGTAGAAATAAGGGGACCAGTGTCATATGGGGTGTCTATTGGAGGAGGGAAGGTATTACGCCGGCATGTGGATCAACTATGGCGGAGGTGGGCAAACCCGGTTAGGGCTCCTGAGGCGAGTGGAGTTGACGCGGGAGAATCAAGTGGGCTTGGCGAACGGGAAGAGGGTACCCCACTAATTGAGATGGAAACAGCCGAACCCGAAAAGTTGGAACAGGAGATGATCCCAGAGGGAGAATGGGGTTGCGAAGAGGAGGCAGTGGATGGTCCGATAGAGAGGAATAACCAGGAACAAGATGAAACTGAGATAGCCACAGAATTACGACGCTCACAGCGGGTGAGGAGCCAACCAAAATATTTACAGGATTTTATCTGTGAATAAAGTTTTAGTTAGGGGGAAGGGGTGTTATGTAGTGAAGGTACAGGCAGCATTGCTGGAGAGGAATGGGTTAACTGATGGCAGACCAGCTGCAGTCAATTAACAGCTACCTCCTGGCAGCATCTGTATAAATACGCATGTGTGTTTCCTTGTCTCTTGCTTCGTGTTCGTCTGTCCTCGTTGTTGTGCAATAAAGCTGTATTGATGGATCTCCGGCGTCGTGAACTCACTATACAACACCCATCTAGTCCAGCTTCCTGTATCTCACAGTGGTCCCACCAGTTGCATCTGGGAGCGCATGAGACTAGATATCTGTCTCCCGATACCACGCCCCTGCATCTGGCCCTTGAAGTAACCCAGTTTTAAGTCTGGAGATTACACATCTTCATCATGGTTTGTAACCTGTGATGGACTTTTCCTCCAGGAATCTGTCCAATCCCCTTTTGAAGGCCTCCAGGCCAGATGCCATCACCACATCCTGTGGCAGGGAGTTCCACAGACTAACAACGTGCTGGGTGAAAAAATATTTTCTTTTGTCTTTTCTTACTCTCCCAGCCCTCAGTTTGAGTGTATGTCCCCTAGTTCTGGTATTTTGTGAGAGGGAGAAGGGCATCCCTCTATCCACTTTACTCGTGCCCTGCATTATTTTGTACGTCTCAATCATATCCCCCTTCAGCACTGAGTTACTTTTGTTCATCTTGCAAACAATTGTGTGAGTTTTGGTCTTGGGTTTTGCTGAAGATCACACAAAAGAACAAAAAGTATAATTGCACATTTTGATACCAGCCCCCTGCCCTGTTCTACCTTTGGTTTTGGGATGAATGTGTAAGAATAGAAATAGAGTAAGAAAATGGGCATACTGTGCAGTCTTGATTGACAGATGGACTGGCTGCAGTGGGTTTGTGGACGACTTCTTGTGGCAGCTCAGTGGGCATATCGATCTACCAGAAATGCTGTATCTACTGGTATAACTACTGTGCTGACAGAGATTAGCCAGTGGAACATTTTTTTAGAAAGTTCTGTAATGAGGGAAGAGCTGGGTTGTACCTGATCCAAAGCTACCTCTGCCCAAAGACAGGCCAGAGTCAGAACCTACAATCTAAATTTTAATATGCTGTCAAATTCTATATGCTTTTACTACACCATATTTTATGTGCTTCCAGACATTCTTTTTTGAGGCCACGTCACTCAATTTGAAATGGTATCGATTCTGTTCTACTACCATAGTGCATGTGTGGAGAAAATTGATATCACGACACTAGTCTTGATAGCTCCACTTCTATTCCTATTTAATTTCAATATTCATGTTGCTTCACTTTTATATTTTGGTTCATCATCTGTGAAGTCAACCTCATTTATTTGTAAACAAGCACAAATTATCTACATACAATTCTAATCACTGTGTGATGGCTTGCAGTGACTGAATAAAACAACACATGGAAGGTTATATTTTGATATATTTTAAGACAAAATGAGCATTTTAATAGCTGCTTCACATATTATATGTCCAGAAACCTACAGTTAACACGATAAAACTGTAGGTAGGGAAACAGAGTAATTTTGACTACCTGAGAAGAGTACCTGCATGATAATATGGATTCACCAATAAATATTTGTAGTATTCACACATTGTATTAAGATTACATGTACAGCCTGTTAGATATTACTGTTCATCTACCAATGAACAAAAAACTTTTTCATGCATAATTATGCCATATAAACTGGATCTTATGCTGGCAATATTTAATTTATATTAATTTAAAGTTTCCTATTTTCCTCTTTCATGTTCAAAAGGTATCCATGGCTCCCTTTTGCCTTTGGGAAGTCTTTGGGGGCCTTGGAACAATGGGAAGGAAAGCCCTCAATAGTCAAAAATTAGCAAGATTATTACTGCTGGCCATCCCAATCTTGGTGGTTGCAGTCCAGCAGTGATTTTTTTTTACTATTAAAGGCTCCTACCTCTCATTCCAATGCTTCTAATAGCTTTGCCAGGTTAAATGGGAACATGGTCTTCTCTGTGTGAGTGTGTGTGCGCATGCTATCGTGTGAAGCAGGTCTATGACAGAATATCTGATATATTTTTACATTTATAAGTACTAGATGCATCTGTTATAATTTACCCCTTATTCTGTCTTTCTAGGTTGTAACACGAGGGGCAGTCAAGTTTTGTATCCTTTTTTAAAATACATCATTGCACCTCCTAGGCACTTATCAACATTTGCCGACGCAGCGAGCTTCATTGTTCATTCCTAAAGTGTGTGTGCTATGTCTTATGAACATTGTGTGAAACCTGTTTGGCACTGGAAGCCACTTTTCTGAGAAATGGTTTCTCAGGATTCTGAAAGAAAACACTTTATCCTCTTTTGCGGCAGCTTTTGAGTCTGTTGTAGGTTAGCAGCAGGGGGGGAAATGTTAGAAACCAAACAGTAGTTGCTAATATTTTTTCCCTCACCACAGCTGACTTTGAGAAATGTACTTCGGAAAAGATCCCAGCTGGATTTGTAATTAAGTCCATCTTCTATAAACACTGGCTGACGCTCCCTTACAAATGGCAAAGGCTGGAATCAGTGGCAAGAGCAGGAGCCAAACATTATTTTTCACAAGTGGTAAAAGGTAGACAGTCACTAAGGGCCCTATCACAGAGGCGAAAGAGACAGTTAATCATAAAAGCCATGTTTTTTTCTGAAGTTATCACGTGACTGAAAATGTGGTTCTTTCGTTCCCATGGATGTGGTTTAAATAACCGCATTTTATATGTCCCCATGTCATTAACCCGGATCTAGAAGCTCTGAGGGGGAATTCCAGCTGCATGGAGCTTAGAAGCGCCAATGCTATGGGAACTCAAGCCTTGGTGGGGTGGCAACGAAAGCAAGGCTGATGCCATCAAGAAACAAGGCTGGCAGGTGGGCAAGAATGTGTGTGTGTGTGTGTGTGTGTGTGTGTGTGTGTGTGTGTGAGAGAGAGAGAGAGAGAGAGAGAGAGAGAGAGAATACGATATGCCAGCGCTAGCAAGAGCCGGTGCCACTTGTCCAGCCCTTTGCTTCCATGTCAGCTCTCAACCTGGTACCACCACCGCTGAGCCCTCCTCAGTCTTGCCTGAGGCAGCCACCAACAGGGGGCTTCCTTGTTGACGGCCCTTGAGGGAAAGCCCGCCAATGCCTGGCTTTCACCACTCCAGGCTGCCTGTCACTCACTCGCTCGCCAGCCTCAAGATTCCCTTTTGCTCCTTAGCCGAGCAGTGAGTTCCCTCTTCTTTTGTCATGCCCCCCCCCCCAGTGCACATCCCTCCCTCTCCCCTGGCATGGCAATGGAGTCCCTGGCTGGCGAGGATTTCACCCGAGTGCCTTTGGAAAGGGAGGCCTGCTGCAGGGGCCAAACCATGCCCTTGCTGGGAGCCCCTGGGTGCCACCAGTTGGCCTCAGAAGAGGTGGCTTGTCTTTTTCATCCTTGTCCTGCAAGTGAGCCTCTTCCTCCTCCTCCTCCTCCTCATGCCAACTTGGCTGGCAGTCTCCCGAGCAAAATATCGGAGAGACAGCAGTTGGGGAAAACAGCAAGATAGAATGTTGCCAACCCGCATAACTGGTAAACTGACAACAAAAACAGGAGAAAACAGGTTTTCTGTGCTCCCTAGCATTTGCTTCTTGTAAAAATGTGCATTCCGAACAGGAGCAAAAAATACCCACCCTCCACCTTGGTTCTTGAAAAACTCACCGAAACCCTGCTAAGTGGGCATTACATTATTTTAAAAAAATGCTCTGACCATGGGGGCACAATTTTTGAAGCTGCTTTAGCAGAAAATTAGATCCAGATTTTAAAGACCGTGGGATAAAGCCCTATGTTGCAGTGGTTGCCTAGAGGGAGTTTCTGATACAAACATCACAGGAAGACTGTCCCCTTGCTGTACTGAGGTAGAGGGAAAATCCCACTGGAGTGCCCCCTCTACCTAAATGGTGCCCCCCCTCTCTGTATATGTATATATAATTTAGCAAGTGCTCATATTCCCATGATAATGCCTCCACTCCTTAAAATACTTCAGAACACTTTTTCTACTCTAATGGTGTGGAAAGCACTTCACTAGAAGTTCTGTAAAAAGGGGGGAGGCTTAGGAACCTCAACCCTCTTGAAAGACCCCCAAATTTAACAAAGTAATCATATTGTAGGTGCACTTCAATCAGTGTTTGGCTATGATTTTTCATACTTTTGTTCAGTTTTGGGACTGAAGTGGCCCACTGGTGGGTCTTCAGAGCTAAAACAAGGGAACTGGCACAGGAAACATGTGGATCTATGGTAAATGGGGGGGGGGAGGGAATATAGAGAACCTCAGAAACTCTTTTTTCTTTCTTGATACTCTGTTCCCGTATCTATCATTATAGTAGTTTGGGAACAAAGGTTTTGTTTTATACTAGCAGCACAACCGGAATTAACTTTCAGTAGAACAAGAAGTTTGAGTCCTTTGTGAATTATGTTTTGTGGCATGTAGGAAAACTTTAATTTCCAGATGTTTTGGCCACCCACCAGCATGACACACTATGACCAGTGACAGCCAATGGCAGAAACATCTGGAAGCCCAAGTGGTAGAAATGGCATCTTGCAATCAATCCTGATAATCAAATCTCATTTCATATTTTTGTTTTTATTTTCTCTTATCCATCATCATATTATGTGAACATATTGAAAAACAGTTTGTCACTGTCAAAATGTTTTCTTTTGCAATGTGTTTGTGTGTTTATACAAATATATAGAGATAGATAGGTTACATTTGATTCATTTCAGTACTAGAGCTATGTTCAGTTACTGGCAAGATTTTATTTATCCCAAGTTTTTTAAAGTAAAAAGAAATAAAGAAGCAAACAAAATATACAGAAGGGAAAGGCATGAGAGCAAACCACCATCGACATATCAGATGGCTGTGTGTATAACTGAAAAATGGTCATGTAAAATTTCTAGAGATGGATAATTTGATTTCCTAAAGGAGTATGGATAGCATTGAAGAACATAAAGTGCTAATGTATGAACTATCTAGACATCATTATTCTAAAACATTTACTTACTAGCACATTAGCAAATATAATATTCATCTACAAGCATATTAGTGCATGAATTATGTTAATTGTTTTGCGTTTGTCTGTACTTTTTATTGTCAAGAGAATGGATGAAAAGATTTAGAGATAGTAGGCAACTGAAAAGGAAGGAGGTATATTAGTACATTTCTTTAACAATACAGAAAGAGAAGCTTTTTCTATATAATTGCTTGTCTTTTTGTTGGCAGCTGGATTGCAGGAGAAATTGATGCTACCATTTATTTGAGCTCTTGGAGGCTGAGCCTTGCTGTAACTGATTGTGCAATCCTATGAGCTTGAAATGGCTGCTGAAGGGTGATAAATATCAGGAATGCACCATTTGTGCTGTCTGAAAGCATCTCTCTCCACCCCTGGACTGTGGCAAACATAGAATCACCTCCAATCTATGCCATGCCTGAGCCATCTTGCCTAAAATATCCAAACTTCTGCCCAGCCATCTGAAAGGAACACCCCAAACCTGATGCCAGTGTTAGGTCTTTAAAAGTGGTGGTGTAACTAGTTCAAACACTACTCATGTCAGTGGCTGGTGGGCATAGCTGGAAGAAGGACACTGTCAAGAAATTTGAGGAAAGGCGCTCAGGTTTAGTACTCTGGGCTCAAATATTCCTTGGCAGGGTCCTCTCTGATTGTGGCAGCTGAGAGATCCCATCCTCCCATCCTTCCTTCCCACTTTCACTATTCTCTTTAAAGAAATCCAAACTGACACATGATACAAAACATTATGTGTAATAGTAAAATACTCTGTAAGTGTGAGAACCCCTTGCACATCCCCCATCCATCACAACATGATGGGTGCTTGCAGAAACAACAAAATGTTGGAGCAACTCAGTGTCTTAAAGAACCAACAGGACTCAATAACAAAACCTGAGAACCTTAAGGCAGCAGGGAATTTATTTCACTTCCAAAGTCTCTAGGGCAGTGGTGGCAAATGTTTGGCACTCCAGATGTTTTGGACCACAACTCCCACAGTCCTTTGTCACTGGCAATCTAAGCTTGGAATTCTGGGAATTGTAGTCCAAAACATCTGGAGTGCTGGTTTGCCACCACTGCTCTAGGGGGAGGGCAACCCCACAACAGTCTTCTGTTGAGCATCTTCTTTTGCTCCTGTCACTGAGCCTTGCCACGGTGAACCCAAAAAACCTCCAAGGTGGCAGAAGGAATCCCACCGAAGACCCCATATCAGGATCATGTTCATAGATAGATTCCCAGCTGGCCGTCAAACATTCTGGAGAAAGCTGCACCTCCTGACCCTTGAATGCCTCCCAGTCAACAGCATCTACCCAACAGTCCTCCTCATTCACCAAAGATCAGCTTTGAAATACTTACCTTTTCCTTCATTTCATTGCTGTACCAATCACCATTTTATTTCAGCAGTAGGGGATGCTCAAAACTTTGGAACTAATCACACATCAAGAATAAAGCATATTGATAGCTGTAAATGATGTGTTTTTGAATGTGGAAAGAGCTGTGCAAGCAATGTAGGAGTTGGTTTTTAATGGCTAAAAAACCCCACAAGTGATTAACCTGCACATCTAACACATGATTTGAATATTTTGGCTAGTTTTCTGACCATCTGAACTCTAAAACAAATAGGTTGTGTCAAAAGTGCTGAGGAATATGTTGAAATGGTGGTGGATTTTAGGAGAACTCATTCTATACAGCCACCTCTTATGATATCAAATAACTTAGTGTCAATAGTGGAGTCCTTTAAATTTTTAGGTACTATTATATCTCAAGATTTAAAATGGTCATCTAATATTGAAAGTATTATTAAGAAAGCACAACAAATAATGTTTTTTCTGCATCAACTTAGGAAGTTTAGACTGCCAAAAGAACTGTTGATTCAATTCTATAGAGGTGTTATTGAATCTATTATCTGTTCCTCTATAACTGTCTGGTTTAGCTCTGCAACTAAGTATGACAGATATAGACTTCAAAGGATAATTGGAACTGCAGAAAAAAATATTGCTACTAATTTGCCATCTATTGTGGAATTGTATACCACACGAGCTAAAACGAGTGCGATGAAAATATATACAGATTCCACACATCCTGGACATAATCTGTTTCAATTTGTTACCCTCAGGGCAACGTTTTAGGGCATTGCATACTAGGACAACTAGATATAGAGATAGTATCTTTCCAAGTGCTATCAAACTGTTGAATAATTAATTTTTACATTTCTTCTTCCTTTTTAAATAATAGGTTATATTGTAGTATTGTTCTGTGTTTTTATTGTTGACTACATGATTCTTATATTTCCTTTTATATAGAGAGAGCATTTTTACCAAAACAAATTCTGGGTGTGTCTAACCACACTTGGCCAATAAAGTATTCTTCTTCTTCTTCTTCTTCAAAGTTTTCTTCTTGTTTTATAAGAATTTAAGAGTGATTCCAACCTAACGATATATATGTTCAAGCTTATTTCTCAATGTATTCTACAATGGGCATAAGTGCATATATGCAAAGATGAAAGTGAAGAAAAATACTCACCTCCAAGATTGTTGCAGTCTCTACGGAGAACAACAAAGAACATCTTCCTTTCTGTGCACCACTTTGGAAGACTGTGAGTTTGAGAAGAGATCAGTATGCAAAACCTGAGCTTTACTCTCTAAAAGGTATGTCTTGGCTTCCATATATGCAGTAATTGTGCATTTGAAATCTCAGCATGCATCCTGGAGCAGACCCAAACCTCTAGACCGGAGACAGTGTGAATCTTAAAGAGAATGATATTCTCAGACAATGTTAGCACCCTGGAGACAAGTCTAGTGAACTGATACACAATGATTTCAGTATTAGAGAGACATGCTAAGAGTATGCATTAAGAACAAATCCTTGCCATTTACTACCACATTTTAGTACCAACTAGAGATGGGTACAAAACGGAAATACAGTGTTTCCTTTCATTTTGTTTCTTTAGTTTCTTTGTTTCATTTGTAATGAATTTTAAAGTAGTTTTGTTATGAAATGTAATGAAATGCTATGCTCCCCTGTGTCCCAGAGACACCAAAATGGCAGGGGAGCTTCTTCAAGCTCTTCCCTGTAAGCCTTCCAAATTTGGAGAGGCTTGGGGCTCAGAGGGCTGAGTTATTAAACTATAAAGGGGATCTCACTAGGAAAAAAAATCATTTCAATTGAATCGGGAAGCAGCAACAGCCCCCCTGAAGGTGAGCGATTAGCGGCTTCGCTTCCTGAATCCCGATTCAATTACAGGGGTACCTCTGCTTACAAGCGGCTCCACTTATGAGCAATTTGACTTAACAGCAGAAAAACATTGGTGTTTTAACTGCTGCCTTACAAATTTTAGGTGCAGTCTACTCTACTTACAATTTTATTTATTTATTTATTTATTTATTTATTTATTTATTTAATATGGCTGCTCTACTTACGAGTTGTTTGACTTATGAGCATGCATTCGGAGTGGATTGAACTCATAAGTAGAGATACAATTGTAGAAATATTTTTTTTCCTACCGGCACCCCGTTTGGAGGTTAATAACTCAGCCCCCTGATTCCCAAACCTCTCCAAATTTCAGCGGCTTACAGGGAAGTGCTTGAGGAAGCTCCTCTGCCATTTACTCTAGAATGAGTCATTTTGTTCCTAGAGGGGGGAAATGGCTTTTTTTTTTTTCATTTTGTGACAAAATGTATCCTATCCATTATTACCATTATACAATGAGGTAATTCATTACATAATGAAATGACAAAACGGGGTTTCATTTTTCATTTTGTGCCCATCTCTAGTACCAACCAAAATGCCAGCAATTACCATAATGGTGCTGAAAACACCAACAGTTGGTTTTGAAATATTGTATTCCACTAGATTTGTCAAATGGCAGTCAGTAATCTCTAGTAGATGTCAAGCGTAAATGGGGAAATCCCAGTAGCAATACTAGTACTGGGAGTAATACCTTGCTTATAGTACTAATCCCCATTTAGACTTTTAAAAAGTCTAAACTGCCTTACAAGACCGCTGCAAATCTAAAACATAGTCTTAGATTTGGAATGAAAAGCAATATATCAAGGCTGCAAGCAGTTAAATATAGATGTTGAGACTGCTCTCGGAAAACACATAAAGTTTCCATAACATCTATTATCTGAAGAATGAAAAATGATCTGAAATTGTTGGTGAGAAAATCTAATGAACACAAAAGAAATGCCAGATTTAGCAGTCACGAGTGTTTGAAATATGCACGACTTAATGAAGCCATATAGCCATTGCTATTGAGCAAAATCAACTGACAGATGAGGTAATTGTTGCTGAGGCACTTTTATAATGCAATAATGGGAGTAACCTGTAAGATGTTTTGTCCCTTGAAGAATAAGAAATGATACCTAGATTACATGATGCTGCCTTTCCCCTTTAGGATTATCAAGTTAAACATGAGCTACATTAAATTGAAAATGTCTGAGATATCTGCAACCAGTCCCCTCAGATCAGTGCATGAAATGTGCAAAAGAAATTTTGCAGTTGCATTGTAAATGGTGCGACACTCAAACATCTCAAAAGATGGCATGTGGACAAAATGATTTACAGCCAGATGGTGAAAAAAACACAGGGACTAATGGGAAGCTTTTGGCAGTGGCATTTAATAACTCAGACAGAATTGCAGAACTAATAAAAAAAGAATCACATCAAGAGATCTGTGACTCAGAAATTTGACCTGTTTCAGGGAAATGCTGGTGAATGTTTATCGGGTTACTTAGAAATGTTAGATCTAAATAAACAATAATTTGCAGAGACTTAATAAAAGAAGTTCATGCTTTAGGGAGAAAAAGAAATGCAAACTACACACACAAAATACAGTTTTCTTTAGCTACCCCTCCCCTCTCTCTGTGTACACACACATACACACACACACACACACACACACACACACACACACACACAGAGAGAGAGAGAGAGAGAGAGAGAGAGAGAGAGAGAGAGAGAGAGA